>OX638372.1:9374409-9946909 GCA_951812925.1 Calliopum simillimum
ATGTTGCATTTACGTGTTGAGATAACCAACCATCATACCATGACATTCCTTTGCACCTTTTTTCAGCCATTTTATACATATTCTGTCTCTGTCTGCTGTTCAACCTTACTGCACAGTGGGTAGAAAGCTTCAAGATACATACTAAAAAATGAAAGTTTACATTTGTTACTTTTGAATGGATTAATTATTAAACTACAAATTTTTTCCAAAAATGCTTCAAATCTTTTACAGAAAAGATTGAAATTTTTTCCGTAATAGTTAAAAACTAATACTTTTTTTGCGATTGTGCCAATTATATAGGAAAGGTTAAAAAAGGCCCAAATTTCACCCACTTATTCATAAGTTTTTCGCTTATTTTTTTATTTCAGTTTTTGTGCGATATTTTTCTGGATGAAATTGGTTTTTTAAAAAGTGAAGCACAGTTCAAAGTATCAAAATAGAAGTCAAAGGTCACATCAATCGGTTCTTTGCAAATAACTGGGCCTTGTAATTTTTCGAGACCAAGACCATGAAGCTGATATAATTTTAAGACCAAGACCAATACTTAGTGTCCAAGACCAGACTGCTATGGTCTTGGTCTCGATAAAGATGATAATCCCAACAAAGACTGTTATTTAGTCTTGGTCATTTATAGGGGTGTTACGCACCTATGGAATTCAGCATACCAAAAATCCAAGCAACGAAACATGCAAAACTTTGCCATTTTTTCTACAATTTTTTTTTTCAAGACTCCAAATCAAAATCAAGACCAAGACTCAATTACACTGTTTTTGGCGAGAATTCTTTGAGGCTTACCATACACTTTAAAGAAATTTGGTAATTTGGTTAGTTTTCCATAAAGTACAAATGTGACAATAGATTCAAACTCTAGCATTCAACTTAACATCCCACAAAAACTTAATGTAACTTAACTTATACGACTTGCTCCACTGTATGCCACATTCTGGTTTCTATGTTGCTTGTTGTTTGCTCATGCTGTTATCTTTGGTTTCGCATATTTCCATGCATTTTCCTTGTTCATTTTTTTTTCTCCCATCCCTATCTCTCTTGCTCTGCATACCGCTATTTCTTCCCATTTGCCCGGTTTTCAGTTCCTTTGATGTTTAATGTGTTTTTAATGTTTTTCACTTGATGTCTGATGTTGCCACATGTTTTGCGAAATATTTTGAATAACTAACAAGTTGAGTGATTTTCTCACTTAATGGATGCATGGTAGAGGTGCTAAGGTCTGTTAAGGTAATTTAAAAGAAAAGAAAAATGTGAAATGTTCAATATTTATATGCAATATGTTGAAAGAAATTTTATATCTTTAGAAATGTCTATGTAAATTGCAATTTGCACATATTGCTCTTTTCAATATTGTGGCACATGCGTTTGTTTGCGAAAAGACAGAAAGTACGACCTACGAATAGATTTCCTTATTACTTGAGTTAAATGAAAATCTTTAGTATCATTTGAATGGCAGTTTTCCCAGTAAGTAGTCTATGGAAACTTTATTGTTATCCTTTTGTTTGCAACAACTTAGCGTTAATCTATTGTCATGATCGAGTCTTTTGTTTGAAAATGACCACTGTTGCTCATAAATTTGTATTCTACCTAAAAGGTTTGAAAAAAACAATAAAAAAAGAGCTCAAATACACTTGTATGGTAGTGTTAATAATTTAGGCTAATAACTTCTAATTGTAATTGTCCATCATAATGCAAAATGACATAAATGTCATTAAAGTGCTTATTTATGCGCTACTGCGAATGGTTGGATCACAAAGAAGCAACCAACGACTGTGCAAAATATTGTAATTTCAGAACTAATATGCAACACTTCTTTTAAAAAATAATATAAAGGGTGCTTAAAGA
Source organism: Calliopum simillimum (assembly GCA_951812925.1). NCBI lineage: Eukaryota > Metazoa > Arthropoda > Insecta > Diptera > Lauxaniidae > Calliopum > Calliopum simillimum. The sequence continues at coordinate 9,376,264 of OX638372.1, forward strand.
TAAGGAAAATTAGCGGAAAAGTTTAAAACATAATTGGTAATTGCGAGAAATAGTATATAGAGGACAGATCATACAGATCTGCAAGGTTTTGTTGCAGTTCGGCTAAGTATCATTTCAAAAGGAATTTTCTGCGTAGTGTCCAAATCCGAACTCAGAATTGGCTCATTACGTCAGGATTCACATCTAATTTTCTGAATTTGCAGACTGATTTGGATAATCTTGGTTTATGGTGTCAAAATAACGGGCTATTTTTAAACTTAAAAAAGTGCTTTTAACTTACTTTTTTTAAGTGTACTTCAGCTACTTCATTCCAATACTGTTTTGGGAATTTGCAGTTAATTAAACTAACTGTAGTTTCTAAATTAATCGTTACTTTTACTTCCCATTATGATTTTATTATTTCCAAGTTGTATGCTCTTTCATTGGGTTTTCCTGAGCCTTTACCATCATACAATGCTTGTTGTTTGCAATTACATCTTGAGAGTCTTGAAAATCGGCGTCTTGTTAATAGTATTATCAGTGTAAGACCGACGGAGTCAATTGTCTCAATAGTCCCATCTGTGATCTAGTTATTTTGTAATTAGACCAAAACGGACTACACCTTAAACTAGAATAAATTCACTTAAATTATCAATTATATCAAAAATGGTCCAAATGTAATGCAAAGTCTGTCAATTGTATCAAAAATGGTCCAAATATAATGCATAATCCGTCATTAGTACCAAAATTGGTCCAATTGTGTATCGATATCAGTGAAATTATAACGTTACTAATTACGTTTTGTATGGGAGTTCGTCAATTGTGAAGAAGAGCAAACGATAGTGTATTGGTCTAATGACTTGCGCTGCGTAAAGAAGCTTGGGCTTAAATCCTCCAATTTTTGAATATCTATTAATTTGTACTTAATCTCTCTGAAAAGCCTTCGGAGCAGAAAATGAAAAATTTTTCCTACATAGCCGAGGTATAAAATAATAAAAAATTAATAAAAAAACACGAACCCGAAACACATTGCTCAGAAATATTTAATAAACTCTTTAGCACATCCGCCAATGAAACCTTTTGACATTTTTGTGTAAAATTTGAATTTCAAATTTAATTTATTGAAATTTATACTTATATATAATAAAAAACATTGGCCTTTTTCTGATCCGAATGTAATGCATAAGGAGGCAATTGACCTTTTTCTGGTTCGATTGTAATGCATAAGGAGACAATTGGTTAAGCCCAATGACAAACAATGTAAAACGTAATCAGAACTTTATATGTGATGGGACCAGAATTTGGACTAGTCGGCTTCTCCCATGGAGTAGTTGCAAACTAGTTTTGGAATAGTTCGCGGTCCTTTAAGGATGTTTATTTATGATATTATTATGTAAATGAAGGCAAAGAGGAATCAAAACTTTCCTGTAGTTTTGGGATACTTTTCGATAATTTTACGATTAATTCCGATTCCTGCACGAAATTTTTCGATAAATTCAAGATCTAACCGATTATTTAAGTGCTTTTCGCTGATTCCTGACTCTTACTGACATTTTCGATTGATTTCGATTAAATCGGTAAGTCAGAAATCATCGAAAAACACTGAAAAAATCGGACAGATCCTGAAATAATCGAAGAATATTGAAAAAGACTGCAGAAATCGGAATAAATCGAAAATCATCGAAAAATATCGAAAATTTGGCAGGCATCATATATTATCGAAAAACATAAAAGTCTACAGGAATTTCAAAAAAATTTTGATGTTTGAATTTCCCTTTGCTTTTAATTAAATTGAGTTGAGTTCTATACAGCAGTAGTTGAAAAAATGGACTTATTCCACTTAAAAAAAAAAAAAAATTTTTGTAAAAATGTTTTTTATGAAAAATTATTTTGAGTAATATGTGAAGAAATCGTGATCTGTCGAGTCTGTAATTTTAAATATAAAAAGAGCTAACTATTACAACCATAAACTTAAAATTTTTCAAAATTGGACATATTCTACTTTCAAATTAACCCATTCAATTCGTTTATATTAAAAATATTGTGTTACCTGTCTTAATAAACTATCCATTTTTCAACAGTTCAATAACTTTCAAACACCAATATTGACATTCTCTGCTATAAAACTGAATTTTTATAATGACTTTAAGTGCACAAGCGAACACAATTAGTTATATCGTAACAAAGTAATAAATTTCGAATAAAATTATGAAAAATTGTAGAAAAACTTTTTTTGAATTGTCAATATAAATTTGAGTAGCTTTTAGTATTGATCCTCTACATTCATATAAATTACCAACTATGTGCATTCAATTATTCCATGAAAGCGGCTTTCAATAAAAAATACGAAATAAAATAAAATCCATTTCTAAATTGTTGATTGAATGACCAACCGACCAACCAATGTTAGCCAACATGAGGCCAAAAAAAAAAACTACAATTTAATTGGCCAAAAAATATATATACGCTAACAGGTGGTTAATCGCATTTAAGCCATTTTAGCTGACCACTCTAACTAAAAAAAAAAATTGCAAACGAACGTACGTTGATATTTGAAACCGAACTGTCGAACTGTAGTTGGAATTATTTTTCTATTTTTGTTTCACCATCGTTAGACGGTGCGCTCCATTTTTTAAGCCAAGTTAATAAGTGACTTTTTTATGTTTACAATTTGTTATAATTTTTTACTGTTATTGATTTTTGTCTGCGCATTTTGAAATTTTCGCTTTTTTCTGCCAAATTGTAATGAATTTCTGCCATATTCAATAAATATGGTTAAAACAAATAATATTGGTTGGGGCCTATACATTAAATTATTGCGGAAAGAAAAAACGAAATCTCATGCAGAAAATCAAACACGTAAATATTTGCTCTAATGGTGGCATTTTTCCACCATTATTATTAACAAAGTTTTATTCATTTTGTTGGTTGTGTGCGTGACAGGATTGCAAAAATCTTTTTCAGATGCCTGAGTTTGAATCCAACGAGTTGCGGCAGCGGCGGTGCCAAAAACAAAAGTTGTACACGATAATGAGAAAATTATTGAAGGATTCTGTTTTTTGCTGCTGTTTTTGTTAAGCAGCATTAGTTGGGGCTGAGTAGCAGCTGTTAAGCTTCAGGATAAGCGCGAGTTGCTTTAGCGTTGCGTTGCTTATTTCAACTTTCAGCTTAGTATGAGTATAGAATGATTTTAGGGCTCGTTTATAAAAGACATTCGCGTCGTTAGGTCTTATACAAAGGAAAAACTGAACAAGGAGATAATGGTGGAACGTTCTTTTTTATTAAAAAAAGGGGCATATCATATACATATGAGCTAATCCTGCACATAGGACGTTTTATTCGGAATGATATATTAAAAATTTTCCATTTGATCAAGTGATATACGTAATTTAAAAAAGTGTACTTTGGTATATCAAATATAGCCTTAAATATTTCCGACTCGATTCGAAATTTTTAAAAAATATTTACATTTAATATATGTGACCTGGTCTATGAAAATGCGGCTTACGTGCGAAAATAAGTTTTCGAGAAAACAGCTGCAAAACAACTATTAAAGGTCAATACCATGCGAATCGACAAAAAATTGGAAAATTTTACTTTTGACACCTAAGCACCCTTTCATAGACCAGGCCACATATACTCGGATGTTTCACAAAACGTTATTTCAGCAATTCCCCTGCATGGAGGTCAGTGAAATCCGACTTAAAAAATTGCTTTTTCTCTCTCAGAAAGCTGCTTTCATTGGAAAAATTTTTAGAAGAACGGAAACGATGATGTCATAGGTTATAGAGAGGTTGACGTTGATTTATTACCACCAAATAGTGGCGATTGATTGTAATTTGTTATGTGCAATACATGTACACATCTTTCAATATAACAACCTGAATAGAAATGATCGATTTGCCAAGATTAAACTTATCCTGAACGAGAGATGTCATGTTTTCATACTCCTCTCTTGTTTAGCCGTTGAGAGTTTGGTTTCATATTTCGAAAGTTTTGGCACCAAAAATTTCACAAGGAAAAACCCTGTTTAGTTATGGGTATAAATTTTGGCTGGTGGTTCATCTTTATCAGCTGGTTGGAATCATACCAAAGTGGCAATGGGGTAGTAATGACATATAGGCTAATTTGTTAAGAACTGTCCCATTCAGAATACAGAAGAATTGAAGAAGACACAGATTGAAAAGTACGCTTTTGTCATTCGTCTAGACTCGATGAAATGGGAAATTACGTTAAAGATATGGATACTGCTGAAATAACACTGAACAAAAATAATAAAGATTTTCCTTGCATATTTCACTGACGACCTTATGGATGGATGTTCATTTGTGACATCTCAGACTAAAAAAAATCTAAAATCATGGTGATTGTAAAAAAAAACCAGAAATATACAATAATAAAAATGAATTCAAATTAAAAAAAAAAATAAAAAAATACAGTACTATCTTGGTTAAATTAAATATTGTGTTTAATGCATTCTAAACAGAATATATTAGACTTTAGTGTAAATTAGTTCAAATGTAATAAATTATCAAAAAATTAGCTTATTTTTAAACCGTCCAAAAGGTTCAACAAAAAACAAGCAGTCAAAACTAAACGCTTTTAGTTTTTTCAATTATTTTTATTTTTTTTATTTTAAAGGTCAACTTTAATTCACTTAAAAAATTTACTTTCATATCGAGGTTATCATATATAACAGCTACGGTCGCAAACTTATGCTATATTTTCAATGTCGGACGTTTCACAAATTGACTTTTCGATAAATTTTGCACTTCTTCATAAACGTAAGCTTACATAAACTGAAAAGCTAACTTCCTACGCTGATGTCTAAGGTCTGTTCCTAATTGGCCGTGCCCATAAATCCAGTTTTGACTATCATAATTCGAATTAATAACAAAATTATTATGAAATTTAACAGACCGTGTATTTTTCTTTAATTTCATTATTTTGTTTTTCTTTTCAAAAAGATCGTTAAATTTAAACTTTATGCCTTATTGCACAATCTAACATTCTCTTTAATATTTATGAATTCAACAAAGTATTTGTACAGGTTAAATGCTACAATAAAAGCAACAAAAGATAAAAAAGTAGAAAAAGGACTCATCATCAACAACAACAACATGAGAGCGTTTCATAAAAACATAAAGCTTTTGCTGTTCGTATGTGAATTGAATGAACAGCATAAATAAATATTAAAAATCCATCTAAGCAAGTCATGGTAACAGCAAAACAAAACAACAACAACAAAAACACCTTTTTTTTCAACATAACCTACACCTTCTCTATGAGCTACACCAAATGCTTCAATTAGGGTTGCCATGGCTTAAATATCATATTTTCTTGAAGAAGCACAAATTTGAGACAAATAATAAATTTGCAAGACCTCCTTGAATTTGAATAACTGCCCACAGAGGATTGAAACCGCTGCAAAAGTTCCTCATAAATTTTTTATAAACATGTAAAGATTCGTTGAAAATGGTTCCTGTGCAATTTATTTTTATTAAAAAGAAAACATTTTTTAGGGGAAATTTTGTAGACAAGTAATTTAAGGTTAATAGAAAAATCTCTTGAGAACAAAACACTAATATCTAGAAAATTCTTATTGTACCAAATTATTAGTTGGAAATCATCGCTTTATGATGATTTTGATTTTTGTTTAGAAGTTATTCAATAAAAACAGGTTTTTTTGCCATTTAAAGGTTTTTTTTTGATTATCTTCTAAACGGGTTCTTTAATGTGTACACATATGGCTTAATTTTTGTAGATCTTGTGATTCTCTACAAAATTGATGCTGTTGCTTTATGTCGTATTACTTACCGTTTCAGAGATATCCTTCAAAAACCAGTATATTGGAAACCTTAACGATTTTTCAAGAATATCTCTTGAACCATGAGTCGCTCCAAAAAAATTTTATACGGTGTATACAAAATCCAATTATCTTTTGAACGGTTTCTTAATTTTTTTTGTACGACTCTTCGTTAAAGAGTATTCGCAATTTTAAAAGTAAGATATTTTAATATGAAATTATATGTAGCATTTTCATATAAAAACTGTGCACAACTTTTTAAATTGGGTTATCTCCTAAACTATGAGCTATACGAAAACATTTTTTACATCTTCAAATATGAAATTCCCTGTGTTACAAAATTGTGGAGAAAAATTTTTCTGTAAAAGTTTGCGTTAGCGAGATATTTGCAAAAAACTGAGTTTAGCAACATTTGAGCCTGAATAACTTTTTATGCGCACAATGGACTTCAATGGGCTTTTTACACATTATTAACTATGCATAAATTAATATAATTCCGGTGAAAAAATTCACTTGGAATTTTTTCGCACACCAGCTCTTTTTTCGTCTTATTTTCCTGGGCTATAAATGTAGTGATTGAATCCTAACCGTTTTCACTGGCCAAAAGAGATTTATTTTTTACAGTTAATATTATAAGTGGGAAAATGAAAGTTGTTTTTATTTTTTGTTGCCTTAATATTTATCTTCTGTTTTCTTATTTTTAATAACATTTAATGCCAATTGTCAAATAGAAGGGGTGCCGCTTAGTAGAAAATAATGAAAATCGGTAGTCCTGTTGTTAAAATATATCTGGTCAGATGTAAATTATTTTGTATAATAAATCACATGATTTACAACTAGATTTAGAGCTTAATCTCGGAACAGCTTAAATCACCTCATAAAAAATAAATAAACGAAAAACTTCGGTGGAAACGTAGTATAGTTATGTCTTCTAATCCTTATGATTTCCATTCAAAGCATTGGTGGCCAACCTCTTGGGATAAATCTCTTTGAATGGTTTCAGAAACGTGTTCATTAGCCCATCAGTTTAATACAAAGTTAGCAGAATTTTGTAAGTTACCTAAAGTAAGCAAGGTTGAATCAAGAAGCTCCTTGTCACCTCATGTCAATGTTCAGTCAATGCCTATTGCACATTTAATATTTATTTTTCAGGCATGCATTTAATATGATTGCCACGCCCTCTCCTATCTATATATATTGCGCGCTCAAAAGCGCTCTGGCAACTCTACACATAGTCTCACAAAATCAACAACAACATCGAAGCGCTGCCACTCATAATGGATTTTCGAATATTTAATGCACTAGAATGTGAAAAATATTCACTCCACGGCGAAAAAGAAAAAACTTCTGAATTTCATATTCAGGACGCAGATTTTGCAATGCTAAAAGCAAAGTTAACAGCGAAAAAAAAAAAAAAAATGAAAATATCCTGATAGCGGCGCGTACATAGTCCTACTTATGACGATATCTGCGTTTTGCGAACGTGTTTCGCGCAAATCCTCATGCTAATGGCTGCTGTGCAAAAAGGATATCTAGGTGAATATGCTATAGTCACTGCTGCTGCTGTTGTTGTTAGGTACTTCTCCTGCGGTTTTTTTTTTTTTTGCTCACAGCTAATCGTAAGTGAAGCATCAGAATCCTTTATCAATATTGACAGTAAGCAAGGATGTGCAAAATTCGCTGAAACCTTGGAACAAATAATAAATGCGAAGGAAAACAGCACGCACGCAACGCAATAAATGTTGTGTGCAGCATTAAATGCCAGAGAGTACGGCGTACATGATGCACAGATACACTACCCAATATAGGCGTTAACCCCTATTAAAAGTTTTAAAATTCTTCTATTGAATGCTTTCAGCAAAATAGCTTTTATCAAATTTCACCATTTAAAAAAACAAGAAATATTTTCCAAATCGTAGACAATAACAATGTGCAACACGAAATTTTGAATGAGATTTCAATATTTTTTTTTTTTTTGGTTTTTTAAGGTCGCTGAATCCGAATCTGACAACCGTTTTTCTCTGTCAGGTCTGCGATTCAAGTTCTCATTCATTGCTCTTATATGCAGAAAATGCTTTTTTCAGGCATACGGCGCTCGTCCAGGCAGTAATGTACATAGTTCAGTTTTGGTCACGGCATCTAATAGCCCTCATTTTCTTCTTTAAGCCTTACGTTCTATTTTTTCCTGTTGGATTACAACTTTTCGAGACATTGTTCATAGAAATATATGTTCTATAAAAAGGACTTAATTAAATTTGTTTGGATTTGAGATACCTTCTCTTTAAAAGAAAAATACTGATCCAATTTGAAATATTTATTTAAAGGTAAGATTTAATGAAGAAGATTATGGCTATCCGATGCCGTTAGTAAAAGTGAATGAACATTCTCTGCAATCTAAATCAAAGATTACTCAAAACACAGACCAGATTGAGAAGAATGGTTGCCAGATTTGAATCAGATACATCTTCAAATGAATCGGCAAATGTTAAAAGAGCGAAAGTCAATAAAAGGCAAAAGAAATGTCATAATAACACAGTGCAACATTTTTCAAGTCATTGACGGTGAACTAAAATCCATTATAAGGCGTCTAAAGTAATCGCCGAAACAAGTAATTCTGCCAGAGCGTTTTACAAAGTTGGCTCATATAAGGATTTTATGGTCATTTTTGCGATTTTAGGGCACAAGATGAATTTTTTTCGGTTATGTTTGTTCGGCATTTTTTTTCTTCTATTCAATAGCTACAACATTGCTGAAGCCATCAAAACAATATTTTCGGCTCGTTACCGAGATATAGCCATATGAAAAAATCGAAAAATCGCTCAAAATACCTATTGAGGCAAAAAGTTGCAATTTTCAGCTTCCAAAAAATTTCAAATTCAAATCTTCACTTTATAGTCATTTCATTTGGACACTAAAGTACACTGTCTTGTTTCATCAGTGCCAAAAAAACTGATTCTAACAAATACTTCAGGTCAGTGTAAGGCAGTAAAAGTGATCATATGGTAACACTTGTAATTCATTTTCGCGAGCAAAAGAGAACGTAAACAAAAAAAGAGGCACAAGAGGAGAGCGAAAAACTACTTTTGTCACTAAAGTAGCATTTTGTAAGTAGTTTATTCTTCAACTACAATTTATGCACTGATCTGAACTGAAACAAATCAAACTAGACAGCTCTGTGCAGTGTTGGTTTTTTCTTTTCTTATGTGCAAATACTGTCAAAACATTAGCAAGCGACACTGAATTGAAGTTTTTGACAAATAAAAAGCTGGTACAATGCATATCTTGAAACGAAATGTCTTAAAACTATAACAAAACGTCTTGTACAGACCTTTATTACCTTAAAAAAGGTTATCGAAATCTCATTCAAAATTTTTTTCTCTCAATTTATTACACTGTGTAATTGGTGGGATCAGATATTGCATGAAATTGCTCATATCCTTTTCTTGAATGGAAATATGATATTATTTTTTACACAATAGCATATAAGCACTTAGGTAGAGAATTAATTTTGTATTGTTGGAAATGTGCACAGGATGCTTACTCGAAATACCCTATGACTTATCTATTGGTTATTTTAATTCAGTGCATAAATTTTCGATATAAATGCAACATTCGCTACGTATTCAACTCTTTTTTGACTGAAAAACAGGAAAAATTTCGAAAAAACTTAACATATGTATAAAAAAAAAAAGGATTTTTCTAATATTTGTTGTTTTGTTTAATGATTTTTTAATGAAAATTTAGCTTCTTTGGTTCTGACAAATTTAAATTTCGAATGTTATCATTTCGATAACCGAAAAAACAGGTTTTTCAAATAAAAACGCTGGTGGCAGGTTTAAGCAAAAGCGAAAAACAGAAGTATTATGCTAAAAGCAGGATAAATGAATGCGTCACGCATATGAAGTTCACAATGGTTTTCCAGAAAGTTGTTCTTCGATTATCAAGATTATGTCATTGTTGACGCTTAATCGACAATCCTTAACTTATATGACAGTATCTGTTAAGTGGCTATATTATATTCTGAAGCATTTCATGTTTAATCTTATCCTCCTCATAACGATTGAAAGTATCTAAAATATTTAATTTAAAACAAAGAAACTCCTACATATGTGTAATTTTTGAAATGTAATCGTTACGCATGTGTTGGCAGTAACAGCAACATTAGTGAAAAAAAAAACAAAAATTGAAGATATAGGATATCCTTTTTTGTTGTTGTTGTTGCTATTGTTACATTTCATTTTTATGCTCGGCTGGCATTGAATTTTCTTTCCAGCAATTTTTCCCGTTCTTTTTTCCACGTTCATTGTTTCCTTATAAAAACAACAACAATAATATTTATTTACCCACACTCAATTGCATGTAATTTTCGTCCTACTTTGCCAGTCAATTGAAAAATGGAAAATGTTTTTTTTTTATTTCTTTTTTTTTTGTTTTCGTCCTTTTTTGTGTTTTTTTGAAAAATTACATTTTGTAACATTTGAGCTCATTATCAAATGTTTCCTTTATATTATTTTACCAACACATTTATATAGATTTGTAGCTTCTTGTTTTTTTTCGAAATTGCGTAAAATTTTAAAATTTTCTCATTTTAAGGTGTGGTCCGGCTTTAAAGATTAATTTCAGGAAAAACAACAAAAAGTGTATTCCGGCTCCAGCTTCAAAGATATTGCCATTGGAAGATCCAAATGTACCTTTTATAAAATCCAGTATAAGTTGGAAACTTCCGGACAGATTTAAAAGATTTTGATAAATCTAAGGCATAGTTTTTGAGATATAACTATTTTTCGAATATTTTGACGGATTTTTCGGTAAAACGAATATTTTCTATAAAAACTGTATTTTTAATCCACAGTTTTATTAACATAAGCAAAAGTTTGATTTTAAACAATGATATATCGTCCCCTCTCAGATTTAACTGAATTTTTTTTTCAAATCTTCGAAAAAATTTCGCAATAAGTATGTTCAGTGAGTGCCTCTTCGTTAAAAAGTAAAAATTAAACAAATGTTGGTAGTTGCGTGGTTAATACCAGGAACGTGAACCGGGTTCAAACTGTTATTTGGACTTTTGGATTGGTTTGTAATATCGTTTTTTTTTCTTTGAACCGGGGTTTCGGTTTTGTTCAACGGTTTGGAAATTAAAACTTTGCAAAATTCGGCGAAACGAACCTTTAAGCCATTAAAATAAATTGTTCGGTTCTCGGTTCGGATCAAACATTTGTGGAAAATTTCGGTTCGGTTAATGGTTCAGTTTATTAGTAGAAAAATGCGGTTTTTCAGTTCAAAACCAGTTCACGTTCCTGGTATATATGTACTACATTTCCACCGGAGATTTGTAGGTGATTTGCGCCTGTTTCGAGATATAGCTCTAAATTTCGTCGTAAATCACATGATTTACCATACAAATATAAATCTACTTCTAACAGGGCGACCGATTTTGGCTTTTTTCGACCAAGTGGCAACCCTTAACATTCACAGTTGGCATTAAATGTCACTAAAAATAAAAGCAAATGGAAAAAAATACTAAGAAGAAAAGAAAGAACAACTTTCATTTTTCAGTTTATGACATTTACTGTCAAAAATAAATCTCTTGTGACCGGTGGAAACGAGTAAAAATCTATTCACAGCTAAATATCCGGTGAAAACGTAGTTACGGCTGAGATGGGAGATATGTTTGTATGAATCTGTTTACAGCGTCACTTCTGTTATGCCAGAACATAAAACTTTTAAGAACAAACAGAAAAATCAGTAACTAACGATCAACAGATGTTAAAATCATATAAACACCCCAATTAAAAAAGTAGACCTTCACTGCTCTTGATCCTGTTGGGAAGAAAAAACGCATCCTATAAAAACATTGAAACAAAAAAAAAAAAAAAAATCGTACTCTTATCATTGATCCGGTGAAAATTTTATGCGTCAACAACAATTTGTAATTCACTCCAATGACTGGGAGAAAAAACCAAAAAAAAAAAAAACGACCAGGAAATTCACATGCATAAATCAGTGACTGATCGTTGGTGATCAAAACAAGAACAGCGACAGCAGCAGCAGTTGCTGTGTGTGAGCTACAGTAGGAAACCAATAAAAGGTACCGAAATACCAACAAAAACAACCATAAGGGGGACAAAATATACAATTTTCAAAAACGACCCTCATTTGTTAAGGTTCCTCTGCTAAAAATACAAAAGAAAAGAGAAACAAAAATTAAGGTAAACGATCTTTGTGTGAGGCAAAAATTTAAAAAGGATCGATGTTGATTTTATACCCGATTTTTATGTGTCTGTTCAATGCATTAGTGAAGGTATTTTTGTTGTATTAATGGTACATGAGTAGTGGTTACGTTTTTTTTTCTGTTCATCTTCACCTTAATGCAACACAAGGTTAAAAGCTAAACGTTGTTATCGTCTGCACTTAACATGAGTGTAAAACATGTGTAAAATATTTTTTAAATTGATAACGAAAAAGGGAATGTAGAATTTTAAAGGATTTTTTTCAAAAGATTTCAGCACTTGTATGTTAAGTGGTTAAAGTCGACTTTTTAGTGAAAATATGTAGGTTATTCAGCAAAAGAATTATTTTTTTGAAATAAGCGCTTAAGTGGTTCCTAAGTTCCTTTAATGCAATGAAAAGCACACTTTGTAGTTGTATATTTAAAACTACACATTAGCATACATTTTAGTAAGAAAAACTAGCAGGGAGGTTCTTTTCCGACCTCAAAAAAAAAAAAAAAAAAAAAAAAAAAAAAAAAATAGGAGATAATCTTTTTCATTATCTATCTTTATTATATTAGCAAAATATTTTTTGTAAAGGCTATAGTTTTTGAGAGATAAATCTGTGAAAATGTGCTTTGACCTCTATTTTTCAAACCAAACTTTATAACGCACACACGGTCTTTCATTTAACATTGGTTTAGCTTTTCCCTTACCTATAACTTTTTTCCACTTATTTTGATCTAGAAAACCAAAATTAACATGTTTTTTTTAGCAAAAACTATCAGTTTTTAAAAGCTATTAAAATTTTGAACTAGTACAAGCCGTTTTGGAGTTATAAACGTTTAACTGAAGCCATTTATAGAGTAAAAGAACTCCAACGGCGAAATTTGTGTGGGCCATGCGGTTTTTTACGATTAATCCTACGATGAAGCTACAACATTTCCGAAGCAATCTTAAGGATGACGAATGTGCTCCGAAAAGGCCCAAAAACCCTTTTTTTATAACTATTCATATTTTTCACGGTGTTGGTTTTTTTTTCCCAAGAAAACGTGTAAGAACTCTAAAATCGACTTAGATTTAGAAGGGCGGAAACACCTTGGAAAATAGAGGTTCTTAAAAACTTTTTTTAATTTAAACTAACGCTTTGAAACTCTACAGATTGGTTGTGTTTAATTAATAAAAATTTAATAATTTGAATTGAAAATTGAAAGAAAACCAAAAAATTTTGAAGGCCGGATTTTGTTTCGCGTTTCGGAATCCTCCAAGTTCAACCTCATCAGAAGAATTTGCCGACATCTTACTAGGTTGCTATATTCAACCTTTAGCATAGATTTGTTGAGAATCACAGGAAAAGGAAAGTATTCATTTATGCATTTTTTCCTGTTTTGCAATTTTGATGGATTTTGCAAAAAATGGGTCATCTGACCCATGGTTGTTGACAGCAAAAAATAATGTGAATCATTATCTGTTCCAAAAAATAATCAAAATAACATTTTAGTTTTTGTTTTTCTCTGCTCTACCCTGGAGTATGGAAAAAAATGCTCTTAATGATTACACTAGTTTACAGCCAAAATTCCCAGCGAATGCCGTTGCTCATTTTATATGGAAAATGGGCTGCTGATTCCGAAAATCGAATTTTTTTTTTTTTATTTCGTGTCGTTTTTGAGATATCGGTCATTTTCGGTTTTTGGACCAAAAAAAAAAGACAGTTCCATTAAAATACAAATATCTCAAGAACCAATGTTTATATTTAAACAAATAATATGTCATATTAAAGGTAATTAAATTACCTACAAATGATATCCACATCACTTTTTGGTTGGTTCGTTAGTTTCGGTGAAATAAATTGATTTCTAAAAAAAAAATTTTTTTTTTTCGAAAAAATTAAGAAAAAATCAAATTCAACTTCAAATTTATACAAGAAGACATAACTTTTTTATAACATTTTTTTTTTGTATCATAGACTATATATTTGTGAAGAAAATAAGATATCATTTAAGAAAATCGATGGAAAAATGCAAAAGTTGTATACAATTCATTGATAAGTTACCAAAATGCGTTTTTCCCTATTTTTCCGTTTTTTTGCAATAAACTGTTCGAAAATTTGAAACTTTTTGTAAAAGAAATTAGAAAATCCAAAAAATTCTTAAAGAAGGCATTAAAAGGAAATACCCGTGCCTCGCCGTTTTTCTCTAGCACGTCAGATTTTTTTTTAATCGATTTTTGAAGTTTTTTAATCCACTGTACATGAAAAAACAGAAATAACGCATTCTTGTGTTAAATCGATGAATTTAACTATATGATCCTTACATCTGAGGTGTATTATGTGTTCAGTAAACTTATGCAGGATACTGCGAGGAATATTTTTGTAGAAAATTTTAACCCTCTAAAACCCTCACATGTGGGTCATTTTGACCCCCACATGAAGGTCATTTTGACCTACATGTGGGGGTTTGAGAGGGTTAAAATTGTCTACAAAAATATTCCGCGTAGTATCCTGCATAAGTTTGCTGAAGACATGATACACCTCAGATGTAAGGATCATATAGTTAAATTCATCGATTTAACACAAGAATGCGTTATTTCTGTTTTTTCATGTACAGTGGATTAAAAAACTTCAAAAATCGATTAAAAAAAAATCTGACGTGCTAGAGAAAAACGGCGAGGCACGGGTATTTCCTTTTAATGCCTTCTTTAAGAATTTTTTGGATTTTCTAATTTCTTTTACAAAAAGTTTCAAATTTTCGAACAGTTTATTACAAAAAAACGGAAAAATAGGGAAAAACGCATTTTGGTAACTTATCAATGAATTGTATACAACTTTTGCATTTTTCCATCGATTTTCTTAAATAGTATTTTATTTGCCTAACAAATTTATAGACTATGATAAAAAAATACAAAATGATTTTTAAAATTTTTTTTTCTTGTAAAAATCTGCAGTTGATTTAGACATTTTTGTAATTTTTTCGGAAAAATATAATCTTTTTTTCAGAAATCAATTTATTTCATCGAAACTAACAAACCAGCCAAAAAGTGATGTGGATATCATTTGTAGGTAATTTAATTACCTTTAATATGACATATTATTTGTTTGAATACAAACATTGATTCTTGAGATATTTGTATTTAAGTGGAACTATCTTTTTTTTTGGTCCAAAAACCGAAAATGACCGATATCTCGAAAACGACACGAAATAAAAAAAAAAAAAATGCGATTTTCGGAATCAGCAGCCCATTTTCCATATAAAATGAGTAACGGCATTCGCTGGGAAAAAAAATTTTAATCATTTGTAAACTAGTGTTATTGGTAGGTATAAGTAGCTTGGGAATCTTAGTTGCCAAAACAATTTTTTTTTCTGAAAAAACTCTGTTTCTAAGAAATAAATTTTGGTCAAGTAGTCAGTAAGTGAAACCCATCTTTAGCTCTCACACCGTCTGAGGACTCGAATTTGAACAAGGCATCAATTCTTAATGTATTGTTTGGACTCGGTGTTGCTTTTGAGTCAGAAAATAACAAAACGGTGTTGGGATCACTTCGTTTATAAAAAAAAGGGATTCCTTTGGACATTGAAGAAAGAATGACCACACCCGGAGTCATTTACCTTTACAAAATTAAACATAAACATGTATGTGTACATCTCTATCAAAGGTTTACTGTATTGACTACGTTGTAATTAAAAGTCGGCATACTGGCAAATACCTATTATCTCTCTTAGTAAAAATATTTAATTAAAAAAAACGAACGAACGCTATTGACACTTTTAACGAGTTAAAATAAAAATTAATGAATGCATATTAAAAATTGCACCTTTTACGTTCAATAATTTTGCAACATCCTTTGCATGCTGCACAAATAGACCCACACTGTTTTTTTTTTGCTGATCATCTTTCTTTACAAGGACATTTTTTTTGTCCTTTTAACATTATTGTAATAATTACGCTTAATTAATTTTACGCTGATCCGCTGGCACCAGCAAACAATTAACGTTTATGCATTAAGAAAGAAAGCTTACGAACGCCCTTAACGCCCCCAAAAAAATTCCACTACATTATGTTGTTGTTGCCTCTGCCCCAGCAGACAGTGTGTTGCCCTTAGGGGCAGGTGCCGAAGACTTGCATTTCATTAATGTAGCGCGTTAAATCACTGATAATTTTAATGAAAAAAAAAAAAAGGAAAAAAGTGACGTAAAATGCAAATTTTGCAAAACGAATAAAAGTAGTGAAAAAAAAAAAAATGCCAATAACAACAAAGTTGCAAATTATGTAAATTCATTGGAAAAATTAAAGTTAAGTATCCTGTATATAGTAGGTAATGGTGCAACGACCCACTGCACACATTAAGCGTGAAAAAAAAAATGAAAATATTGATGCACTGAAGGCAAATGAAAAGGAAAACGAACAAAAAAAAAAAAAAAACGTAATATCTACTCACTTTAAATGCAAAACGGCAACACTTTATTCGTTTGCTCATAATTGCATTTATTGTTTAATCACTTTGCCTTTAAATTAACACGTGACACCCACACGCCCTCAGGACGCCATGTGACTGTATGTAGGTAGTGTTGCAATTATGCCGATAGTTGTTAGTGGGAGTTTTTATTTTGCAATGGCAACACTATCGCATTAATGTAACGTTTGTGCAATGTTGTGTGTTATGCGCGCAATTTTTTATTATCGGTTTTTATTAAAATTATTCGTTGTTTCGTAAAATGTTTTTCCCTTTTTTCTTCTTTTTTGTTGTAATTGTTATTGTTGGCCCGTTGTTACTACCAACTATTTTTATTGCACAATTTATATCAGCCCCTTTCGTTGAAAACGCGCAACTTGTCACCTGCTGTCAATTTTCCTGACAGCCTAAATGGAATTATTGACACTTGCAGCGGCAGCAGGCAACAATTAAATTGTTTTAAAATCTTCATTAAAATTTCATCGCAATTAATAATTAATATTTGCAGGGGTGTTTGGAAAACATTTACATTATTTAAAAAGGTGTTTTACTGGGCTTAATTACATTAAATATTTGTATGTACTTCAAGTGATTGACTTAAATTTAGAATCCTGAAGTTCTTATATTCAAGTGCTAGATTTTTTAAAATAGTAGTAGTGAAAAATGGTATGATCAGACTGGGCGCTATAAGCAAAGTTGCGCTCAAAGCAAGGCTAAAGTTTGAAAACGGTGTAGAACGATTTGTATGAAAAAATGGCAACGCAAACACAGTTAAGGCGCTGCGATAGTACAACTGTAGCGAAATAGCGTTTTGAAAGTGTTTTGCTGCAAACGCTTTTTTTTGCATTGTTTTGAGTATTTTCAATCGACTTAGAAGAGGAAAATGTAAGAACTCAAGGGGAAAAGAAGTGCTTCAAAAACCCTTCTGAAGTGCATCTTTTTCACCAAGCGCTTTCGCTTCGTAAGAACTATTCTTTCTTTTTAACATTGCATGTCATAGGATGTAAGCGCGCTTAAACCTACCTCAGCCTTACTTCAAAAGGCCTTACTTCAAAAGGCCTTTTGAAGCGCTTATTTGTAATGCTGCGGTAAGCCTTTTTTCAATAAAATTAAAAAATAAAAATAAACTGGCAGCACCAGAATTTGAATCCACGACCGTCCGTGTTATAGATAGAAACATACTATTTTTACTAACATTATTTACCAACTCGTTAGACTTCTACACCATCGCCCGATACGATGAAGAGGTATTCAATTTGTATATTAAGCAAATGTTGTCCAAACAGAATTTAACATTTGAATGATTCTTACAGTCTTACATAGAATCATTGTGTAATAAGTTTCAATTCAATTAAATAAAAGAAAATACATGGGCTGCTATACATATTTCTGGCCTAATAATGAAAACGCGAATATTTATCATCAAAAATGGTTTTATTGTTTTTCAAAGTATTCTCCAGCATGATTTATATACTTTTGCATGCGCTCAAACCAATTGCCGAATCACTTTTCAACTCCGATTGAGACACCTCCAAAACATGGTTTTTGAACGCTTCAACGTCATCTTCTGGCGAAGAAAATCGTTGACCACGCATTTTTTTCTTGATGTGCGGGAATTGAAAGAAGAAGTCATTGGGTGCCAAGTCAGGGCTGTACGGCGGATGACCCATCAATTCGACTTTTTGGCCGGTCAAAAAAGCGCTGGTTTGGTGTACCATTCAGAATTGATCGCCCTACGTTGCTCAAGCGGAACAGTCGCCACATGACCAGTTTTGCCGTAGAAAGAGGCGACCATGTGCTTCGAAGTGCTTCTTCTTCGAACAACTTTCGTTGGATTTGGCTCGTCTTCGAAGACCCACACGGTCAATTGCTGTTTTGTTTCGGGCTCATACGCATAGATCCCTGATTTGTCACCTGTGACGATCTTATAAACGTCTATTGAAGCACCGCGATCGTATTTTTTCAACATTTCTTTGCACCAATCGACACGAGCCTTTTTTGGAGCGATTGTCAAATTGTGCGAGATCCAACGAGAACAAACCTTTTTTACGGCCAGGTGTTCATGCAATATCAAATGTGTTCTAGTGGGAGGAATGCCAAAAGATGCTTCTATCTCACAATATGTCACATGACGATCTTGCATTATCAGTTCACGCACAGCATCAATGTTCTCCGGCACAACGGCCATTTTTGGACGACCTTCATGGAATTCGTCTTTGAGCGAGCGTCGGCCACGATTGAATTCATTAAACCAGTTTTTCACAGTGCTATTGGATGGTGCTTCATCACCTTACAAAGATTTAAGTTCGTGATAATCCACGTCAAAAGTTGTGAAAAATGATCGCACGAAAATGTTCACGAGTTAATTTCATTTTTTGCCAAATTGATTTTTTCAAGTCACTGTAAACTACACAAATGATAGTCGTACATCAAACCGTTGTGAGTATGTTTATGCTAAAAAATGTCAAACTTTCCAATTGAAATGTCAGGTTGCACCTGGCAACACTTAGTGTTGCCTAGGTCAGAAATATATATAGCAGCATACGTAAATAAGAGTAAAAAAAAAAAAAAAAAAATAGAAAAGAAAAACAAAAAATTTTAATAAAAAATATTTCAATAAAAAAAATAAAGCAAAAAAAGAATCACCCGCGCTGGGTTTGAACCCATGTTGTTCTTACTACAGCCTTATATGGAATCATTGTGTTATAAGTTTCAATTCAATTTAATAAAACTAAATCAATAAGAGAAAGGAAAATAGAAAAGTGAAATAAAAAAATGTTGAATCAAAAATATTTTAATAAAAAAAATAAAGCAAAAAAAATAAAAAAAAAATCACCCGGGCTGGGTTCGAACCCATGTTGTTCTTATTGCAGCCTAACAAAAAATCATTGCGTAACTGCTTCTAAATTTCTATGGGGACAAGCGCTTTTGAAGTGATTGGATCAGAAGCGCTAGAAATTTTTCCTCTTTGGAATAGATAAAATATTTAGTATTTAAGTAATTGCTTGTATTCTTTGTATCTCTCTCATCGTTTTTACACACTTGTTTCTCTTTTGCATTCACTCCAAAGGAAGTGGTCCTTGCACTTGAAAACAAAATGAAAGCTTTTCTCCAAGCGCCCACTGTGATCGCTATTCGCAACTTGATCTTCGCCACGCATTGCCATTGAGCGCAAAGTTGCTCATAGCGTCCAGTCTGATTATACATTAAGTAACTAATAAATGCTTTTGAATCGAAAAATTTTCGACGCAAAATAGAACCAAATGCAAATGCTTTTAAATTAAAAGGGGTATCTAAATTTCATGAATGTTTTGCGGATGTCTTTTGTGGACGGTGGCTTTTTTTGCAATAAAACGAATACTCAAAATAAAATGAGTTCTTTAGGGCAACATACTTGTCACCTGTCTTACAGTGTAAGCTTGCGTGTAAGCATTACGTATTGAAACAAAATCAAATTTGGACCTTAAACTACTTTGAGAAAGTTTTCTTAGGGGACCCTAACATGAAGTTCTTTTTTCGAGCTAGCAGCCTCAAACGCCTTTTTTCTGTACTTCCAGTAACCTTCTAGTCTCATTTGATGAAAGAAAGTTTGCTCATGTGTGGTTTTTTTCAGGCATCTCAAAGAAAGCCTGTTTCGTTGGATTGTTTAATATAAAAAAAAACCAAATTAAGAAAGTTTGAGCAGAGTTGGAAATGATAAGAAAGTAACCTGCTTTGTGAAATTCAGGTGCAAAGAGTTATAGAGATAAGCTGATAAACTTAAGTAGCTGTATTTAATAGACTTGGCTAAATCGTTTTAGGAGGTGAAGCGCATACAATGTACTTCAAACTGTGAACTTTAATTTATAAAATTTACAAAAATTCTGCTCTTTTATTAGGTTTAGAATTTTAAATAAGATACATATTTAATGTTTCAAATGACTGCAATTTATTGAATTTATTAAAGTCCATATATCATGTTGGCAAATGAATGACAAAATAAATATTTCAAAACAAATTTTATGGTATGTATTTACAAGTAAATTGTTAAAAACATTGGAAAAAAATTCGTTACTTTGTTATTTAAACAAATCAAAGCAATATAATGCGAATGAAAACAGAAAAACCAATCAATGAACTCAGAAAATAAAAAAATAAAAATAGATAAAACATGCAATCAGCATCAATTTATCATTGAAAATTTCCTAAAAATATGCTACAGAACAAATTGCTATCTGCTGCAAGTGCACTACAAATACTCGTTCCAGTTTTTCCGAATATAAGTTATATATTTTTTATATGCTCGTTTTGGTAAAGTACCAAACATTTAAAAATTTTTTAAAACCTTAAAATTTTTAGGAATGAATTTCAGAGTAGTTCGATGTAGCCATCGAATGAAACACGACTTTTCTGCGATACAACGATATTTGCTGGGTATGTAGCTATGCTATGAAAATTCCAGAAAAGTTATCCTTTAAATTAGAATGTTAATATTTGGGGAACATTATTAGAAGATTTTCAGTAATAAAGGCATATTTTTTATTTAAAAACAATAAATTATTGAAAAATCACCAACTGTTGGAAATAAAAAATGTTAATCTTTTTACTGACATTTAATCTTTTCTACTGACATTTGTACTGATAATAGCGCCCAACGCATGAATACTACATATCTGCATATATGTAGATATCCTTTTTGCATATGCAATTTTGCATTTCCAAAATAAATATTTGTAATTTTATAAAACAACAAAAGTAGTGGCAGCCCCAACAGCGCCAGGAACTGAAGCGCTAATATCGCTTTAATTTATTGCATATTTTTTAGCGCAAAAACTTTTCACTACGTGGTTGCTATTTACGCAAACGGAATAACAAATAGAATAAATATTTTATCAATGAAAATAATTTTAATATTTTTCTAAATATTCAACGTGATGAGCGATGTATGAGTGCAGTCACAGATTTAACCAAATTTATTATAAAACAGTTTCGAGTATTTATTATCTATGTACATATGAATGCAACATTTGTGTTGCCAATTCCGGTTACATGAATACCAACCAACATATTGCTATTTTTAGCAACAGTTGTGTAAACAAAAAGCGCATTTTGAGTTTTCTATTGCAAATAAATATGGCAAGCCAAATTTTAATAACTTCTTTTACCTTTCGTTGTTTTGGAGTTTTCCAATTTTTCGATTTGTTTTTTTTTTTTCAATAAATTTGCATTTTTCACTTTGTTGACAGACCCACGAATTGCAAACAAATTTTTAATTAAATCGCTTGTCAAAATTAACAAATTCATTTGTCAACTGTATATTTTGGCTTTTATGATTTTTGGTATTTTTGTGAGTTTTTATGAAAATATTGTTTCAATTTTATGCTCAAATAACAGCCACCATGTGATGGATTTTTAGAAAAAATTAAGTGAAATTGTTTATATTGGTTGTGAAGAGGAGATGAATTTACTTATTGGCATGATATTGTCGTGATTCGAGTAATTCATATCTGTTACGGTTCATGAATTTTCGTTTTAATGAATATTTGATTATGAAGCCCTGTTCCGTAATCAGTGTGGTTTCAATAACTTTTCATTTAGAAGGCTTTTTGACGAAAATGGTGAGTCACACGATAAAAAGTATTAGAATCTTTTTTGTGGAGAATTACATGCTCTGCAAATAATTCTGATTATTATTTAAGAAAAAATAACTGTTTCGGAAATTTTCGATAAAGTTTTTGCAGTTTCTTAAGAATATTTCCTAAATGGTTAATTTTTCGTTAATGAAAATCAGTATTATTTGTAGAACCTGTTGTTCTCCGCAATTAAGATTCTGATACTTTTTATCTTGTGACTCACCATTTTCATCAAAAAGCCTCCTCAATGAAAGTAATTGATTACGGAACAGTTCCGATGATTTCGATTTTTAATAATCTTTGAGTTTTGCCGGGGCACATCTGTTACCACTTGTTCCTTTTTTTTAGAATTCTTAATATTCTTAATGCTTTTTTTATTATCTTCCTATTTTGATATCTTTTAATACATCTACTTACTTCGATTTTATCGCATTATTCGATTTATATACGTTTATTGACTCTAAGCATTTTTTTAATAATTGCCTACTGCTGGATTTTTCCTAGGCTTTTGTAAATTTATTCGATATTTATACCCTACACCCAGGATATATTCACTTTGTCCTTCCGTTTGTAACGCAGAGAAGGAGGCGTGGTAGATATGGAAAAGTATATATATTCTTGATCAACATCACCTCCTGAGTCGATATAGCCATGTCCGTCTGTCTGGCTGGCTGGATGGCTGGGTGGCTGGGTGGCTGGCTGTGTGTGGAAATACTTTTTTGGGAAAACTAAGCAAGATAATTCAATGAAATTTGAAACACTGCCTCCGTCGTCAAAGTTAGCTCGGGGGATTGAAAATGAGCAAAATCGGTCAACGGACACGCCTACCGCCCATACAAAAAATATCTTCAAAATGCAAATTTTGGAGTATTTTTCATAACAATGCAACCAAAATACACATAAATACTAGGAAATGTCAGCGCAAGCTCTGAGCAAAAACTGGTCGAATTTGGACAAGAGGGCGTGGCTCCTCCCATGTAAGCAAAAGCTTCAAAACGTTATTCTGAAAACTTTTTTTCAGATAATTCAACCAAATTTCACTTAAATACTAAGAACTGTAAAAGCAAACTCTGAGAAAAACCTGGTTGAATTCGGAGAGCAAAATTTTCAAAATACTGCTGTGTAGGGTATTTAATGTTTGGCCAGGCCAAAGGTAACACCAGTACTAGTTTTCAATACTTTTATATCCCTAGCGCTGGTCATAAGTCTTTCCAGATTGTTTTTAATATAAAAAAAAAATCAGTTTTTATGCTTTTGGAGTCGTTGATTCCAAATCTGGAACCCATTTTAAAACAATCAAAATGGCAAGTTCCTAAATCAAGGAAAATTTTCTCAAAAAATGATTATATCACAACAAAATTGTTGATAGGTGGGTTTTTGGAAGTCGCTAATACGGAATTGGATACAATTTTTCTTAAACAAAATGACAGACGACTTCGTATATATGGAAAGTGATCGTGTCCTTAATCCTTAATAGCATGATGCAATTTATTTTTGAAAATGATTTCACATATATTTATAAAAAGATTTTTAAATATTTTTTTATTTAATAACTTCTCTTTTCCTTTACTTTCAGGTAATATATTATTGACTACTGACTCGTAAGTTATAATTGAATCTCTTAAGATATATCCAGGTGTTTGCAATTTGTAGCTTTTATATTAATTTCCAACTCACGTAATGAAAATGCAAAAAACTTCCTGATACAATTAAAAATTTATCATTCAATTAAATGCCAATGGAACTATGTACTTCTTTTGTTGCAATCTAGTATTTTATATAACCCTCCAACTTCAATGCAACTCAATATAAATCCTGATTGTTTGCTAAATTAGTGCCTACCTATTAAAGCAACAGTTTGCGATTGAAAGGTGCACAAAGTACTCACTCTCTTTTTCTTTTTAGACCCTGTAATAAACTCGTTCTTTGAGCAATTGAATTTCTATGAAAGTTATAAACAAAGTATTTATCGCAGGCTCACATAAAAGTGCACAAAGGATGCCAAGGGAAAAAGATTTTGCAAGTGAATATCTAAAGGTAATATGGATGATTGCACTTTATAAAAGTTTGCATGTGTGTTTGCGTATTCCAATAGAAAGCGCATTGCCATGGCAACCTTTAGTTAGAATTGAAAATGTTATTTTCTTTACGCGCTCGAAACTCCTTACATCAGTAAAAAAAGTAAATTTTTGTAGTATGAACCATGTGCACTGTGCCTGCCATGCCGTTTGCAGTTTCTATTGAAGATGCCATACAATGACGATTGCGAATATTATTGCTGTGAACATTTCATCTTGACAATAAGGCCAATCAAGTTTTCAATAAAAATCGTCGTAACGTATTTTTTTCTTAGTTGGCGCAAAATATTCTGAATTCACACTAGCGCTGTGATGTGGTGCAAATGAAGGCAACCATAAATACACGGGAAAAGTTATTGTTCAACGAAGAGTCCACCAAAAAATTTAGCTTACGAAGACTTCAAGAAACGAAATATTATTTTACTAATGGAAATTTTTGAGAAAATAGAGAGAACCATAGAGTGACCTAACAACACAACACAATACATAAGCAAATATCAAAATTGAGCAAAAAATAAATTGAACGAATAAAAAACAGAACAAACTTGAAACTAAAGAAACAAAAAAATTGAAGAAACAAAAATTTAAAGAAAAACCAAATTAAAGAAAAAACAAATTGAAGGAACAATATATTGGGGGTTATCGTGAATCAAGATTCCCGGGGAATTTTCTTAAACTGCAATAGAGAATGCACGGTAGATTGAGAAAATTCCCCGGGAATCTTGATTCACGATAACCCCCATTGAAGAAACATCAAATTGAAGAAACAAAAATTTGAGCAAACAACAAAATGAACAAACAACAAATTGAACAAACCAAAAACTGTAAAAACGACAAAATTGAAGAAGCAACAAATTGAAGAAAGCAAAAATTGAAGAAACCAACAATTGAACAAACAAAAAAATTTAACAAACAACAAGTTCAAGAAACAACCATTTGAAGGAACAACTAATTGATGAAACAACAAATTGAAGAATCAACAAATTGATGAGACAACAAATTGAAGAAACCACAAATTGAACAAACATCAAACTTGAAGAAACAACAAGTTGAAAAAACAACAAACAGAAAATTCAACAAAATTGAACAAACAACAAATCAAAGAAAATATAAATGGAACAAACAAATAAAAAATTGGGCAAACTACAAAAATGAACAAACAAAAAATTTATGAAACAACAAATGGAAGAAACAACAAAATGAAGAAACAGCAATTTGAAAAAAAAAGAAAATTAAAGAAACAAAATATTGTATAAACAACAAATTGGAGAAAAAAGAAAATTGAACAAACAAAAAATTTTGAAAACAACAAATTGAACAAACAAATGGATTATCGACAATTCGAGTCAGAAAATCTTTAAACAAAATCGGGATCGGAAACTTTTTCTGGTCTACAAGTGAACTATTTTTAAATTTTACTCGATTTTTATTCATAGCAGTCTCCAGTTTGTATCTCTGGATTGCCATAACTCCAACACTCCGCTAAGTAATAAAATTTGATGAGTAAAAGAAAAAGTTTCCCAAAATTTTATTTTCCCGGTGCATCTGAATTCACACAATGAACATATGAAGCATCGGTTTGCATGTAAACTGTCATTGGGCCGTCAGGCTTCTTGCTTAGAACTTGCACAGACACATGCATACACAGATATACTCATACATGTGAACACACGAACCTTTCTATATGGCAGTCAGCATTGAGCATTTCTATCAAAGTATCTAACTGACTGCATACATCTATAGATGAATGCCTCTATGACCGACTGACTGGCTGTCCTGTTCTGCTGTCATTCTGCTTTCAGATTGATAGATTTTTTCATTGCTAAATGTTGAATGCAACCTAAAAGTGATGCTGCTGCTTTCAATGCAACTGATGGATGGTTATATGTGAAATGTAGTTGTATGAATAAAGAACCAAGCATGTTGAATCCCCACCATCCTTTTTTGTCTGAATGGTCGAATGTGTCGAGGTGCTAGTTGCTGTTTCTGTTGCCTTGCCACGGCAATTGAACATTGACTTTCGTCTATGATTTTTTTTTTGGCTGCATTTTTATGTTTTTTTTTTTTTTTGTAACGCTCCTTAAAAGTCCAACGCATTTATTTCGTATGCTTTGTTGAAATTTTTATTTTTTGTCGAAAAATAAAGTTTTAAAATTTTCCAGAAAATGAAAAAAAAAAATCATGATTTTTATGGTTGTATGAGAGTTTTTCCATTTTTTTTTTTTTGTATTGTTGGCATTTTTACTTTAAACGACTTCTTTTAACGGTATCATTGCTATGACGCTTAGCCTTGCAACACGCGCACAATTCAATTTTGTACAATTTTATTGAAGTAGCATTGCAAAAAGTGATTGAGAGTTTTTTTTGATTAGGTACTCGCATCGGCTGCTGGGAGCAGAGCTATTTCACTTAAAAAATCAAATAAGTTTTGGAATTTCATCACTTTTTGCTTAAGCTAAAATAGAGTAAATACAAAGGACTCCATGCTCAACTAACCTTAAAGGTTCTCATCTAAGTGTCATGTATATAAACTTTCTCAAAACATACATATATGTAGAGAGATGTATTTTTTTTTTAATTTTTCACCTTTCTTGTTGCGGTAAGTCGGGTGGCTTAGTTGCTATCAAACCAGCATTAAAAGAGTTTTTTGAAGAAGCTTAAGATAAATTTATTTGTAAACTAATTTAAAATAAAAAAAAGTACTCCAACTAAAATTATAATTATTGGAAATATTCTTCATATTCAAGTGCCAAATCACCCGAGACAAATTCTGAAATGGCACCATTTAATGGGCGAATGGCACCCTAAGTGTTTTTTTTATCAAAAGATGTTTATTTCTTGTCGTTTAGTTTCTTCTGCTCAGCTTAGAGTTTTTCGAAGTCGTTGGTACAGGCAAGATTTCACTTAACACCATAAACACGTTTTTTTTGAAATATAAGATAAAACCTTAAATTAATCAGTTAAAAATTTAAACGGAATCATTGAAGGTCCTACCTGACTTAAGTTTTGCAATTCTGAACTAACTGTGCAATCAAGGGGTTCATATTTGTACTCTCAAATATCTTATAACGTGCAAAGGGAGAAATGGCACCCAGTATATAGCGATTAAAAAAGCCACGATAGAAACAAACATCGTCACTTACACATCGTCACTTACACTTACACGTGTTCATCTGAAAGCAAAATCTTTTCAATTCTGTTTGTTTTGATATATGCACCACAAAAATCTACCTCTACCTACTATTAAAGCTCGAAGTACATATATGTATGCAAAAGAGAAGTCAGTCACTTACACTTCACCCAAACGAACTACTGTCCTCTAAGTATCTCGCGTAAGTGAATTAAACTGTGTCCAGTGAATGCTAAGAATGCTGCAAGTGTTGAAATTGAAAGGGGTGCCATATCGCCTGGCGTTACTATATCACCCAGAGTTACTCTATACTGATTTTGCTTCGATAATGTTTTTCTGAGGTTTTTAAAGGATGTATTGAATTCGAACAAATTTGAGTAATTACTCGTTTAGAGGCCATTGGATGAAATTGAATTAAGTCGCTGCTAGCCATAAGTCTGTTCTTCGTTTTTCGAAAGACGAACTCTTTGTTGTCGAAAACGGAAGATTAGCCATTTATCTGTGGCAATTTTCTAGCCAACTCAAATTGATCTGAAATTGGATAACCCAGTAACTAAACGGCAATCACAATATCTGGAAATCCAGAGGTTATTCAGTAATAATTTTGGGACTTTCAGTTAATTTGTTAGTTCCTTGAGAAGAAACACTTAATACATATATTCAATTATCGATTTCTTTGGCATATCGATGTCTTAATGGTATATCATATTAAGTGTTTGTACTGCTGCAACCATCTTCCGTATACGCAAGCACTTGGACTGTGCTCCTTTTCAGCACTGCACTTTCATGCGCTTCAATCCAATTCTATTCAATTCAATTCGCATCAATTTGATTCAATTCGTTTCGTTTCATTTTATTTCTTTTTATTTTTCTTTTTGATGCTGCCGCTGCTGCTGCTGTGTATTTCATTTCAATTCATTTTTTCCATTTTTTTGTTTCAGAATTTGTTAAGCGTGTCAGTCGCACTGAATCAATGCATTTCTGTGCTACGTTTCTACCGTAGTGTATCCATCACTTCGTATTTTGTATTTGGGTTGCATCCAGTTATTTGACTTGGCTCTTCATGCAATTCAGGAAATTTCATTCGATTTGATCGATACACTAGCTGACACTGACTATTTGAGTGGAGGTTCGTTCGGCTGATTGGGTTGTTTGGTTTCTTGCTTGGGTCATACGGGCTGTTAACTTCTCTTACCGTTTGGGGCATTGCGTTGTAATTTAACAGTAAATTGTGTTTTGAATTTTTATCTTTTATTTTTTTAAATTCTGATAAACTTTTTATGGCCTTTTTTCAAGTAGTTTCACGTAACTGCGAAAAATCTTTATTTACAATGCAGTTTCTTGTAGCGAAGTTATTTTATACAAAAAATTTCACTATTTTTTGGGATGTCATTATCCAAAACACTGTGAGTTCATTCTACAAATCCACTTTTCTAAAATCATTATCATTGGATTTGCATTACGGTTCGCTGCTTTGTTTGCCTTTTCTTTTTGATTTGCATACATATAGAGGGTTGGTATGCAGTTTCATTGCACTCATTGGGTCAAATTGTGCAAAACTTTACTTCTTACCAAGTTATCTTAAGTCAGCCGAGTCTTACCATTATCGACATTATGTGCGAACTGAAACTATGACCCTATTTTTAAGTAATTTTCAATCGATTAAGTCTCTGCTTGGTCGGTCTGCTCATAAAATATGTTCTCCATTTACGCATGCAACTATGCTTTTTTCCACATACCCTTTTCCTGCTCTTGTCATAACTTAGTTCTATAGCCTTCATGTAGCTTTTTTTATAATGAACTTTTTTGTTGCAACAAGGAATGCGGCATGTACAGCAATTCTTTCATTAAAAAATAGTGCACGTAAAAAATTTCAAACTTTTACGCATTGCCGTAACCGACCAGCATTAATTGGTTCAACATTTCCAATGTTGGTTTGTTCCTTTAACATTGTATCTAAGAGTGTGAGTGCAGGAAACTTGTGAATAACACATGAATGAATTTTTAAGCGATTTTAGTTCGAATTAACATACAGGCTAGAGAGTGATATAAGGTCAACCTTTGGATGCAAGAATAAAAGGTTTGTTTAATGTTGGTTGCAATTCTTTGAGGTGTAAACGGAACTAACGCTCTAAACTACGTCTCAACTCAACTCTATCAGAATTGAGGAACTGTACCCTATACTCTACTCTACTCTACTCTACTCTACTCTTCTCTACTCTACTCTACTCTACTCTACTCTACTCTACTCTACTCTACCCTACTCTACTCTACTCTACTCTACTCTACTCTACTCTACTCTACTCTACTCTACTCTACTCTACTCTACTCTACTCTACTCTACTCTACTCTACTCTACTCTACTCTACTCTACTCTACTCTACTCTACTCTACTCTACTCTACTCTACTCTACTCTACTCTACTCTACTCTACTCTACTCTACTCTACTCTACTCTACTCTACTCTACTCTACTCTACTCTACTCTACTCTACTCTACTCTACTCTACTCTACTCTACTCTACTCTACTCTACTCTACTCTACTCTACTCTACTCTACTCTACTCTACTCTACTCTACTCTACTCTACTCTACTCTACTCTACTCTACTCTACTCTACTCTACTCTACTCTACTCTACTCTACTCTACTCTACTCTACTCTACTCTACTCTACTCTACTCTACTCTACTCTACTCTACTCTACTCTACTCTACTCTACTCTACTCTACTCTACTCTACTCTACTCTACTCTACTCTACTCTACTCTACTCTACTCTACTCTACTCTACTCTACTCTACTCTACTCTACTCTACTCTACTCTACTCTACTCTACTCTACTCTACTCTACTCTACTCTACTCTACTCTACTCTACTCTACTCTACTCTACTCTACTCTACTCTACTCTACTCTACTCTACTCTACTCTTCTCTTCTCTACTCTACTCTACTCTACTCTACTCTACTCTACTCTACTCTACTCTACTCTACTATTTCATTTCACTAATTGCTTTATGCTTATCCAAACTTATTTAACACGTTCCATGGCATACCTTTGTCTTTAAAAAACTCCACTGATTCCAGTTCTGTCTTATAACAAGTACATAACATGCTCTGAATCCTCTAGAGTACATCTAGTACGAGTAAATATTACCAACAAACACTTCTAATCCGATTTCTTCTCACTTAGTTGCCCACTTCTTATGCTCTGATTTATTTCTTATCACATTTTTCGTATCAAGGGCGAGTTTATGAATGTTTCTTTGTTTTCTTGGTACTTTTTGCGTCCATTCCAATGAAAGTTATTGGAGTACCGCCACCGCCGCCGCTCCACACGATTGGTAATTCCTGTGCCAACATATTCGTAACACGACATCTTAAAATGGTATTTACACGGTTCATGTTTTCATCTCGCATTACATTACGTTTTGTTGCATTATCTTTTCCACTGCGCAGCGCCTTCATCTTTGTGGTGTTCTGGTGGTTGTGATGGTGCCCTCATCTGCGCTTAGTTACGACGTTTTAGCTGTCGTTTATTAACAGCAGCTGCTGCTTTTTTTAAAAAATCTTTTTGTTGGCTGTTGTTGTGCTGTAATTCCACCTCCAGTCATATCCGAACAACACAGCCGAGGCCTGCAACAAAACAGACTTTATTGCAGAATTGGCAGCTTGTTGCCGCCGCAGCACATTTTATTCTTATTAATCATTCGCATGCCTTGATCTTCATTCGTTTTGTAGACATCAACATTGAATTCGTCGACTTCGACGTTTTATTACGTTGAGTCTTTCTTTCACTGGTGGATGGTCTTCACCGTCGATACATGGGATGGATGGATAGTTGGATGGACGGTTGGAAAGATGGATGGACGTTGCCGACTGAATGTGTTGCATGAGTCTGACTGCATTGCAATTTTAATGCCAAATCCGATTTCAATTTATAAGCTCATTGCTTTACCATTCCCTGCTTCGCTCGCTATTTGTTGGACGCTTTATGGCCTGTCGACTGGCCTTCGCAACTTAAGCTCTACGTTCGTTGATTTTTTCTTTCTTTCTCTTTCTTTTTTTCAATTATTCTTCTTATTGCATTCATTTCGTGTTCGTGTCCAAATGAAGATGAATCGCTCCAGAGCGAATGCGATGTTATTTTCCGCATTTTAACTTGGTTGATGATATTTTTTCGATATTGGCAGCCAGTCGTTGACGGCAACTCAGGATTGAATTTCGTTTTTTTTTTTTTTTTTTTATTTTATACTGGCATACCACACGACCTGATATACACACACATTGCTGGTCAGTTTATTTGTAAGTTGATGATCTATACACTCGTACACACACATTCCCTTGTGCTGAGGGATATCTACTTGGGTTTTTCGGTTAGTGCATGCAGTTCTTAGACCCATTTCTAATTACACAACATTTGCTGATTTCATTGCCGTACTTTTGCTACTTCATCTCTTAACAAAAGTTTACGCGCTGAATTGTGTTGGCGGCGTGTTTGTACTTGAGCTTTAGCTTGTTGGTTACCAACATCTTTGCATGTGTTGGTACAACACCAACATAAGTCGGGAATTAATATTGTATGGGCTGCATTCAGCTCCTTGGCTAGTACGTTGCAGGCTTATGTTGGCTTCTGCAATTTTTGCTTTCGAACTGATTTTTCAGCCTTCTTTTGCTGCTATCAACTTCTTCTTTTTTGTGTTGTGCGCCCTATTGCCCCATGATGTTGCCCGTTGGTGTACTTGAGATTCGGTTATGCGAATGGAATTTTTGATTTCATGCGATTGCTGCTTGAAAGCTTTGATTTATTCCAATTGAATTTTGATTTCCCAGGTAATTGAACTTCAATGTGAAATGAAATGTGTTTGTGTGTGTTTTGTTTTCTGTTAACTAACACATTCTAAACTGTGTCTTGCTTTGGAAATTGATTATTGTTTTTCTAATTTAACGTTTGATTCTTGTTTATGCAACAGTCAAGTAGACTACTGAGATAAAAATTAAAATTCTCAAACTTCCTGTTCTTTGCTTTCCACTCTTCTACTTGAGGTTTATGTCTGATACTACATTTCCACCGGAGATTTGTGATGTTATTTACGGCTGTTTTGAGTTTTGCTCCAAATCATGTCGTAAATCACGTGATTTAACATACAAAAAATAAATCAAATTCTGACGAGATTTATTTTGAATCGACGTATAAATCTCACGGCTACCAATTTATACTGAAAAGAGATGAAAAGGAGAAAAATCTGCTGGCACAGTCCCTTTTAAAATTTAATCTATATATTAATACGCAAGACAAAAATTTGTCCTACCTTTTTTCTATGTTAGAAATGGAGTACGACTTTGAGTTATACACCATAAAAAAGATATTTGTGTGTTAATGTGCACAAGGATAAAATTATATTGATATTTTGCCATTAAGCCAGGTAAAATTAAATGCAATTTTTTCAATATAAACAGCACAAAGAGAAAGATAAAAAGCTGACTGATACCGACTTAATGTTTTTTGCTTTTTTTCCGTTTCACATTTGTGATTGTACCAGGGATGGTGAATGAGCTTTTCTATTTTGTACCAAATAGCAAAACAGTACTAAAACTGTGCAAAAATAACCAAAATTATTTAATACATTTGTGGTCATATTTTGACCAGTGGGCGATTCTAGCAGTCTTTATAGGTCTTACGTTTTGTTATTCGGATGTCTTGTATGTATTCTCCTTTAACTCCTAGGAGGAGCATAGGACCAATATGAAATCTCTCCATTTGTCACGATCCCTTGCGATGACTTTAATATCTTGCCACGACTTTCCCGATTCTTGGATTTCCTTTTCCAGCGACCTCTTCCAGGTGATTTTGGGTCCACCACGTGCTCTACTACCTTGTGGATTCCACTCAAGAGCCTGGCGACAAACTTCGCTGTGTGGTTTCCGGAGAGTGTGACCAATCCATCTCCATTTGCGCAGCTTGACTTCGATTGCTATTGCCCTCTGATCGCATTTTTGATGTAGCTCGTAATTTGATATAGTGCGAGGCCACCAAACCTTTAGTATTCGCTTTAAGCATTTGTTGACGAATACTTGCAGCTTGCTCGTTAGTTGTTCAGTAACAAGCCACGTTTCGCACCCATATAACAATGTCTTGATTTCGATAAATTCTTTCAACTGCCAAATAAAGAGCAAATGAGATCCGTTTTCGTATAATCCAATTATTACGATTGAATTTTGCTATGAGATATCGCCCAGTATTATTCAACAGTTGCCTTCCAAAAGTTTTCGATATCAGAATTAGCTTTCAAAATTTTGTTTGTCGCTCACACGCTAGAGCTCCGCCAAACTTGCTTGACGGACTTCCAATCCGAAACTGAATTTTGTCTCGCTTTGTATACAGTATACTTATACAAATGATACGATGACTTCCGCTAGACTTGGCGCCCAACGTGGGTTCGATTGACGTTTAATAGCGAATGTTAAGTTTGGGATATTTTGAGCTCAAACATTGGAATTTTATTGGATTTTGTTTAAGGAGAAATTTCTATTGTATTGCATTTCAATTGTTGATTTTCTTAGTTATGTAAATGCTGTTTAAGTTTAGCTAAAAATTAAAAAAACTTGAATGGGCTTTTGTATTAGAATCGCTCGAATTCTAATTGGAGGCTGATTTTGATTTACGCACTCAGGCCTTATGTATGTATACAAGCTTAACTCTCTCTTACCCTCATTTAATCAGAAGTTGCCTGCATGGACAAGTTGGTAGGTTGACTCTTACAGTACGAATTCAATTGCTACAGTCGCCTTGTCGTAGAAGGCTGTATTTGGAAGCAGCTTGATATCACATTAATGACTTTGAAATCAAGGGTACATTCTGACGATAATCTACTGCTGAGGATTAGTACATGGTAGAAATCCAAAAAGAGAAAAAGAAAATTGCTTACGCTAAGATAACCTACTGACGATGTTACCATCTGGTTATCGTCTCTTTCCATGTTCACTACAGACTTAAATTTTTCCCTTAGTTTCTCGCAAGCAACTCATCTCAATATATCAACTACTAATTAGTGTTACTCATTAGCATTATTCATTTGCTTTGCTTAAACTATGCCATAATAGTTTGCAATAACTTTTTTTTTCTTATTACTATACAACACGCCAGCTTAGCCCGCAGACTGTCCTTTGTTTTTTTAATTTCACTGTCTGCGACCAGGCAGAGCAACTGGTGTCCTTTGTCTACATAGTTGTCCTTCATAAAGTGATGCACACATTATTTGCAATGCTACATTCTTTATGTGTGCGCGCTCGCTCATCTTCAACACAGTGTGTCTATCAACGAGGAAAACGACGACGACGCTGTACGCCTCCCTCAGGGGGACTGATGACTGACTTAATGAAATTTCCTGCAATTTAACTTAAACCGTAGAGCCGTATATCGGTCGCTTAGTTAGTTAGTTATTGGTTGGTTGCTTTGTTGATGCAACAACGGTGTCCGGCGTTTTAGCAACATTAAATGAGAAAAACAGAAAAAAGGATTTGATGCTCCAACATGCTTTGTTGCATTAATGCGTTCACAGATTTCTTACCTCGACTGGCGTTGCCATGCTACGCTTGTGCATGGATAGCTTTGCTGTTGTCCTGTCTGTGGCTCGTTTTCTCATCTTGTAATTTGTTCCAACATCTCGCTTTCTTTTAGCGCTTTTTTTTGCTCGTTTCTTTGGTGTCATTATTTTCTTGTTCATTTTCATAAATACGACTTTTAAAGTGGTAACGCTGACTGTGAGCAAAGTCATCTTGCTACTGGCACCGCGTTAGCAATGTCGCCAAAATGTGAGCTGCTTTATCTCCTTTGAGTTTTCACAAAAATTCTTGTTGCTTCTCTTAGAAGTAGCAGCAGCAGCAAGAAATGTTGCTTGTTCTTGATTGTCTACTATTTTATTACCGGTTTCCCTATAGAGTTTTGGTGGTGATATCCGATATGCCTGTATAGAAGGAGCTGCGCTGCAATCTTGGTGCACGAAGTTAAAGTTGCACCGTATCAGCACCACGTTAAAGACTGTGTTGTATCGCTTGTCTTGACTTGAAATCTTTGCATTTATTATTAAGTAGTTGCCCAGTTGAAAATAGTGTTGTCGTTTTTGCTTAACTGTTTTAAGAAAATTTAGTTAAGACATGGGAGGAAAACCAGGAAAATCTTCAAATGCTTATTCTATGGACTTGATGTGACCCCAACTATATTTTAGATGGACTAAGTATAAAACAAAAAGTCAAATATCACAGGCTTTTCAGAGTTAAGCAGTTTTGAATTTTGGGAAGTGAAAACTTTAGTGGTCATGTATTTGAGTGACTCTAAAAGGTGACTTTGCTGTCCCAAAAAAAAAAAAAGAAATGACGCACGCCCAAAATAAAAACGCCCAAAAATATGAAACAACGCCCAAACATAAAAAAACGAAATAATGCTCAAATTATTTTCTTATAAATAAATTTTGGCGTTATTTCCAAAATTATTAAAATAAAATGACCTAATAACGCCCAAAACAAAAATGAAATAACACCCAAAAAATTTAAAAAAATGCCTAAAAAATATGAAATAACGCCCGAAAACAAAGACGAAACAACGCCCAAATTATTTTCATATAAATTTGGGCGATAATTATTTTGGAAATAACGCCCAAAATCTGGGTTTTTTTTTTTTTTGGGGCTTTATTTTATTTAAAATTGAAATAACGCCCAAAAACAAAAAAAAATAACGCCCAAATAATTTTCTTACAATTTAATTTTTGGGCGTTATTTCCAAAATGGCTATCGCCCAAATTTATATGAAAATAATTTGGGCGTTGTTTTGTTTTTGGGCGTTATTTCATATTTTTTGGGCGTTATTTCTATTTAATTTTGGGCCTTATTACGTTATTTTATTTTCTGGCCGTATTTCTTTTGTTTTTTTTTTGTGCGTTCTTTTATTTTCCAAAAATATAATGAAATAACGCCCAAAAACACAAAACGAAATAAAGTCAAAATTATTGGGTGTTATTTTCTAACGCCTTTTTGGGCATTATTTGATTTTTGTTTTGGGCGTTATTACGTCATTTTATTTTTTGAGGGTTAATTCTGTTTTTTTTTTTTGGGCATTATTTCATTGGGCGTTATTTCCTAACGCCGGAAATAATTTGAGCGTTATTTCGTTTCCATAACTTCCCTGCAAAAGGACATCCTTGATTGTAAACTTTATTCTCGATTTTAAGATCCCATTACAAAACGTTGTATGCGTGTTTTACGTATGACGCCTAGTAAGTTAATTTTCCTACATTGCCTTGTGGAAACGCTCACAAAATGTGTAGCTAAATATGTTGAAAAAGAAAACTTTATTTGAATTTCTTAGTTGGCCGTCAAAACCTAAAGATGTGACTAAACTTTAGAACACGATTTGACTTTAAACTACACAGAATAATGGACTGGACATTTATTGTACGAGTATCTCTACAAAAGTCGTTTCACTTGATAATGATGATGATGAAGATGAGTGAAAGATATGTGCGGTACGAGTAGATAAATATCAGCAAAATAAACAAAAAAGAAAAAAAACCAAAAAAAGTGGAGACACATTAGTGGCCAAAGATGAAGATGAATACCAAAGGCAACAACTCGTTGTCAACGAGACGATATTAAGCAACCTGAGTAACCGTAGTAGAAAAAGATACTTGATACTAAATTTAAGCAGAAATTAAGAGAATTAAGTGGAAAGTCAGTCAGTTGCGTTGATAGATATGCGTGTCTTCGTTCTAACCCCTCCAGCAACTCCTCCACCACCAAACTCTTTTGTCTGCTTATGTGGTTTCATATGATGAAACTGTATCCGTTTCATAGCTTCATGGACTAAACACACACATGCGTTTCACCGGTCGGTTGGTCGGTCAGTTACTATGACAATCTTGCCCGCCGCTCGACATGTCCGAATAGCTATTAGACGCATGTCAAGCCACAAAATGTCACAAGTAGACCGTTTTGGAGCTTATTAGGGATTTAAGCAGATAAAACGTTATGTCCACACAATAAATGCATTAATCATCTGAATTTCATTTGGTAGTTGTGTGACAGTTGGTCGGTTGGTTTGGTTGGTCTGGCATTTGCGTTATGTATAAGTTAGGTTTTGGTTCTTTTTTTTTTTCCTGGTTTTGGTGCACCACTACCACCACCATGAAGTAGCAGCGACATCATTATATGTAGCATCCACTCCACACTATTAAGTACCGACCGTGTCAGTGCAGAAGTTACGTTACGGGACGATATGGAGTATAATTTATGATGCCAAAGTATAAGCACCAGCACCAGCACCAGCAGCAGTTTGTTCTCAGATTGTTGCCATATTTTGTTATCTTCTTAAGATATGTATGTTATTCATCATAATAGCAAATGGAAAAAAACAAAAAACAAAGAGAAATTTCGCAGACAATTGCATACATTTAAGATGTCTTCAAGTTTATTCAAGTACATATATGTAGTTGGTTTTTGAGGTTTTTATCATTTTAGTAAAGTACAAAATTTAATGGAATTTTCGGATTTTCCTTAAGAAAGATTTTTCTTTTCATTTTTGAAACGAAATGTTCCTTGTAACCATTTTTGATAAGTTGTGATACTTAACTTAAGATTCTGGCTCCAGCCAGCACGTCCGATTTTTTTTTTGGACCTCAGTAAATAATTTTGCATAAAAAAACTTACAGTGCGATGACTTTTCGGTTAAACAGAGTTCAAATGAACCGTGACCTTCCATAAAAGCAAAATGTTCAAAGTACCTTAGTGTCAGCATTACTCAAGGTGCACAGACACTGAGAATGGTAAGTGCGAGCTGTGAGCAAATACTAGGCGAGTTCGGGCAACAGTGCGTGGCATCTCTTTTACAATCTCAATTTTCAAAATGCATCACCTATGCGTATTTAGTGTTTGGGTATACCAAAGATAGCACCTTTGCTAGTTTTATTTTTACTTAGTTAAAAAACTTGCCTATCCTTCATCCTGTTTTTTATATGCAAATCTGTCATATGGCTTTTGGAAAATTTTTCCGTTTTTGGTTCAAAAAAAAAAAAAAAAAGGAAGCGTTGGCGATCACTACAAATTTTTAAATTTTACCATAAGTTTTTTCAATTTCAATATACTTAAACTATTTGTTAACAACATTCATGCTACTACTACTACTACTCCTATGTATGCATTTCTTTTACTTACTGCTACAATAGGTATGCTGAGTTATGTTTAGGATTCCCTTGCGTATCGTTCAGTTATGCGCCAACATGTGTCGTTGCTGTTTCCCCATACCATGTGCACTTTGCAAACAAAAATGTCTGCATACCCAGGGGGCACGCACACAAACATAAGTTCATCTTTATTTATTTGTATGTGTGTTGTCTGTTTAGAGTGTTAACTTCAAATTGATTAATTGCTAAGAAATGCTATTGTCATCTCATGCCTTTGCTTATTGGGCTAGCCAAAGCTGCTGCTTCACAAAAATTTACAAGTCAAGTGTTTTTATCTGCTTCTTTTGTTATCTGAGCATTGGGTGCAAGTCCCTCCCCCTCCCTCCCCCTCTCAATCCAACACCCTACAGTTGTTTGCTGAATCTCTTTATTGGACATTTGCATTAAATGCGCGCACATTTTTCTTCGTTTCCTATTTCCGCCATAACACTTAAGACAACGGCATTTGGTACTTGGTTCTATTTATTAGCAATAGTAGTGGTAGAAGTAGTAAATAAGTAGTAGAAAAATAGTAGTGGGTAGTAGTAGCTTATAACTAATCTACTGCTGCTTTAAGTAGCTACTTGACACGCAAAATAAACGTAAAAATATCGCTTATTTTTTGTAGTTAATTTCGCATGCGTGTGCCTAAAGTGCCAAACGCACTTAAATCATTTCCTGGAACTACAACAACAACAAAAAATATAACAACAAGTATTACACAAATTTGAACTAGTGCTAAAAGTGCTATTTAGCTAAGTAACCGAAAATATTAGTGTACTTACTCGAGTTTATTTTTTTTTTTTTTCATTATACAGGGTGTAATCGATAAGGTTACGATGCTTCTGAGAGGTTATAGAGGAGGCTTAGACTAATAAAAATTGCGCATGGCGGTGGGATCTAAAATGTATGCCTGAGGAGTTATAGGGTTAAAACTGATTTTCTGACTTGTTTTACAAAAAACAATTTTCTTGGGTCACCCTAAAGTTTAAGAAAAAACTTTGTTATGAAGAACCTTTAGCTAATTGTATGAACTTATTAAAAACATATTTGGTTTATAGGGCTTAAAAGAATTTTGCTATGTTCTGAGATTTTAAGTTGAAATTAAAATTTTTTGTTTTTTGTCCTATTTTGCAACTTTGACGGTCATTTTAGTACGAATAACGTCTCATTAATATACCTTTTTATAATTTTTTTTGGAATCCTCCTTAAATTTATTTTAATTTAGTAGTACAATTCTCATACCAATTTTGTAATTTGAGGTCAGAAAAAAATACTTTTTAAGAACAATGCGTTTGAAGGCTCTGCCAGGTAAAAGGGCAACGCAATGCATGCGAGTAACGCGTGTTTTGTTGCATTAAAGTATTTTTTTCTGATCTCAAATCAAAAAATTGATATCACAAATGTGCTAGCGAATTCAAGGAAATTGAAAAAGAATTTAAAAAAAATTAAAAAAGGGTATATTAATAGGACCCTTTTCATACTAAAATGGCAGCCAAAGTCAAAAATAGCAAAAAAATTTAAAATATCAATTTAAAAGGTCCACTAACTTCTGAAATGTTTCTAAGCCCTATAACTGAATACACTCTTAGAAAGTTTATACAACTAGCTAAAAGTTTTTTTTTTAAAATTTTTCTGTTAAACGTAAGGGTGACCCAAGAAAATTTTTTTTGTAAAACAAATCAGAAAATCAGTTTTAACACCATAACTTAATTCCTCAGGGGTAAATTTTAGACTCACCCTTCACATGCTATTATTTGTTAGACTAAGCCCCCTCTATCATCTTCCAGAAGCTTTTAAGCTTTATCAATAAATTTTATTAATTTCTACCGAAATGGCATTCAATTCTTATTTTGACACTACTTTTGCACCTTGAATAAACTTAATCAACTTAAAAAAAGTAAAAAAACAAAATAAAAACGATTCATCAAATTTTTCAGGGATATGCTAATATTTAAGGAAAACTTTGTGTAACCCTTTTTTTACTAACACAGGATGTAATTGCAGCCAATTTACTGATTTATAACATGGAACTAATGCACATTAAACTGTCTGGCCCAAAAGAAATTTACTAAAAAAACAGGTGAAAAGAAGGTTATAACTACAACAAGGAGCATAATGGTTGTATGAAAAAACATATTCCCTGAACAATTAAATTACATTAAACGTACGTTAATTTATTTCCATGACATTGTTGCACATTTTTTCAATGTGTCATGTGACAGTTACGCCCCCATACAACAACGACAGCAGACAGAAATTGCAATCAACAGCAAAATAACAAAATTCCTGGTAGTTTTTCATTAGTGGCGAGTTGTAACTAAAAATTTTTCTCACTCCCCCCCTCCCCCTGAGTTGTCATTTGTTTACACTCTT
The DNA here is from genome assembly GCA_951812925.1 of Calliopum simillimum. Lineage (NCBI taxonomy): Eukaryota > Metazoa > Arthropoda > Insecta > Diptera > Lauxaniidae > Calliopum > Calliopum simillimum. Next base: position 9,417,112 of record OX638372.1, read on the forward strand.
TCACTGCTGCGCTCATTGCATTAAATGTCATTTAGTTTGACATTTATTTTGCAGGTGCTATGCGACATGTCTGTCAAGTTTCGTGTGTAAGTGTCATTTTTTGTTTTGTGTTTGCCGCATGAGTGCGCTACTGGTCGCGACCGTTGTCGCTACACCCACCGCTAAAATGCAGGAGCGGAAAAAACAAAAAACAAAACCAAAACCCAGAAAATGTAAACAAATTAAAAACAATAAATTTAACACTCATCCCAGTGATAGCTACTGACTGTGAATGAGAGAGAGTGTGTGCTCCGCGCTTTTTGACTTTTTTTGCTGTCATGCCACCCTGTGGCAACATCATAAATTCATACTTATGCACCCCTACCGCACCAACTGCACCCATTTGATTTTTGTTGCTTTGTTGCGGTGGTGGTGTTGCTTTGCTGTTGGCGGCGGCAACTCATAATGACACAAGAAATTAAGAAAATTTTTAAAATGAGAGATTTTATCACAAAGTTTTGTGACAAATTTCTGTTGACTTGTGCGCAATTTGTTGTTCATGGAAGGAGACACACTATGACGAAACATATGGGTGACGGTGACAACTGCCTTGGATAAGCAAGACATTGTGGGGGGGGGGGGGGATCAGGGGTCATATGTGTCTCTGTGGAGAAAATGACAAATTAATGCGTTGGCGTTTGTTGTCAACACCGACGCGACGGATGTAATGTTGTGCAAAAGAGCAACAAACAAAAAAGTTTAGAAAAAGAGTTGAACTGAAAATTTTTAAATTGCATTTTAATTAAGTTGGTTATTAGTAAGAAATCATTTTGAAGAAAAAAAAAGTTTTCGTTAAATTGCCAAATTTTGATGTAAATCTTTTTAATTGCTCTAAATAATGATTAAATAACTAACATTTAAATAATTATAACAAGAATCAATGTGTTGAGATGTTAATATAATCTCAAATTTAGCTATTTTGTTTTCGTCCCACGTTGGGCGCCATTCTGTAGTGGTAGCATGGACATCGGCTTTCTTTTCACTTACCTCGATGTGTTACTAGAAGGAATTAAGTTGAGATTCGCTATTTTCTTTTCGCCCCACTTTGGGCCCCATTCTGCAACTGTAGCGCGAGCATTGGCTTTCTTTTCACTTACTTCGATGTGTTACTAGGAAGAAATAAGTTGAGATTTGCTATTTGGTTTTCGTCTTACGTTGGGCGCCATTCTGAAGTGATAGCAAGGACATTGGCTTTTTTTCTCTTACTTCGATGTGTTACTAGGAAGAAATAATTTGAGATTTGCTATTTTGTGTTCGTCTCACGTTGGGCGCCATTCTGTAATGGTAACATCTGCTTTCTTTTCACTTATCTCTATATGTTATCAGAAGAAAATAGGGGTCAACACTTGCTGGCAGTGGTGTTTGCTCATCGGGGAAATAATAAACCACGCATTATTGACAAAATCACTCAAAAATTGGGATTGAGTTCATTGGGGAATTGTTTGCAAGACAAAAGCTATAACTCACTATCAAATATTTTGCAGCATTTCTAGACTTTATGAAGTTAATAAAATTTTTTTAACATTTCGTTATCTGCAACATATTACTGAACTTTTTTTTACATTTTTCAACTTTGTCTGTATTGCTTTTTCAATATAGATTGTTCTTTGTAACATTTTCCGGCTTTTCCCGTATTCAGCTACTTTTTCTGAGTAAACATGGTTTTTTTCTTTAAATTTTTACTGCAACTTTTTCTAGCATCCTTTAGATTTTTGAATGAAAAAATTAACTTTCAGCATGCACTAGTGAAGAAAATCTTTTACTTTTTTTTCGCAGTGTACAACGTTATCGAAAAACCACTTAAGTAAACTTTAAACAAGCAAAACTCATAATTTTTAGTTCAACGATATCTTGAAAACGTTAAATAAAGTTTTATAGCTTTATTGAAAGAAGAAACTAAGCGCGAAGCGTAAGCGTATTGCAAAATCTCATAGTGATAGAAACAACAGAAAATGCGAACAAACGAACATAATATTTTATGACCCATTTTATTCCAGCAAATCGGATCACATTTCTCGACACAAACCACTTCAATGCGATTCGAAAACGCAACGCAATGCCTACGAAATGCCGCGAAAAACAGTTTGTCGCCGCGCCACGCTTAGAGCAAAAACACACTTGACTTACAGATAAAATTAGAAACGCTTGCGAAAATATCAGATGACAAGGAAAAAACGAAAAACAAAATGCAAAAAATTGAGAAAAAAATTAAATAAAACGCAATAAAATTTTAAAGGAAATACGAGTACGAAAGGGTATATTACACAGAAAGAACTAAAAAAAAAATGAAAACTAAAAGATGAAAATAGAAATGAAGTAATGAAATGAGTGCGCACAAGTGATTTCCACTTAAAAAAACATGATCACAAACCCATAACAATAACAGGACAACATGAAAAATAAGAATTGCGCTATCAATAGGGTTGCCAACTTTATAAGTGTAAATTAGAACACCTGAAAGAAGCAAATATATATATTTGAAAAGTAGGGCGTGGCACTTAGATATTTGATTGTATTAAATTTTCTTCCAAATCCCAATCAAATTGCTTGCGAGATATATTACATGAAAGTTTCAAATAGTTCAGTCGTTGAAAGTGGGCGTGGGTGTTACGCACACCTTGCGTATCTATGTATACAATATAAATACATAAGAAGGCAAACGAAATCGGTTCAGTCCCTTTTTCTATACCTAAACCTTAACCGATTTGCATGATTTTTTATTTTTTTTGGAAATGTTGTAAAGAGGAGTAGTGCATAGGATTTTTTTTTTAAAAAAAGTGGGCGGTGTCACGCCTCTAAATGGAAAAAACGTTTTCATGGCTAAACCACATCATCGATTTTTATGAAATTTGGTATGAGGATAGGGTTAACCCTAAGGCTTGATAATATAACCATTGTATTTAGGGTTAGCACCATTGAACTTAAGTAGGCGATATCACGCCATAAATGGGAAAAACGCCCTACGGCCAAACCGCTGCATAGATTTTTATGATATTTGCAAAAAGTCTCCCATTTCGAAGAAAACTTTTGTTCAGTATCATTCCAAGGAAGTCTTATGTTCCTCTAGATACATTCATAGCCCTCAATTTATGCAGCATTTTTATGAAATTTGCAAAATTCCGAAAAGCTGGCAACTCTGCGAATTGCGACATTCGAAAAAAATGCGGAGAAACAGTTCAAAAATCGCATTAAACTGCGTCCAGTTGATAAAATTGCACAATGCACGAAAGGATGCAGGCTGTGAAATGAACACAGAGAAAAATTAAAAAAAAAAACACTAACGACAAACGGAGAGAGACAGACAGGAATGAGATAAGAGATTGTTGTTACAACAACAACAAAGTGAAAAACTGCAGTGAAACTTGAAGAAAAAGGAACAACATTCAAACGTAGACAAAAAGGACAAAAAGGCAAAAAAAAAACGATGCTGTTGTTCTGTCTGACGACCATTTTGGTTCTTTGTCCTTTGAATGACCTCGCTGCTGCAAAACACGCACTACAGCTATTCTGGGGGGGACAGAGGGCTTAACTATTTTTCACAGCTACACAACTCGGACGAATGTGGCGCCAACGACTCCAACAACAGCAACAAATATGATTATTGCTTTGGGACAAAACTGCACTGCACTGCGCTACTTCCAGCTGCAGCATTACGTAGAAGGACACACGTTTTTTGTAGAGAAAAATAAATTGGTAAGTGAGTGGCTCAACATTAGAGAGACCAAATCATACGACATGTTGTGCTGTGTAGGACTCTACCCCCCTGTAGAGTTTTTCTTCAGTGACAATGACATTTAACGCTATTTACAAGCATGCAGTGCAATGCAATTTCACTTCGTTTTTGAAGTTATTGTGCAGAAAATGTTTGTGTGCTCATACTTTTTCTGTCTAATGAGCTGTAGCAATTCCTTGAGAGTGACGTCCTTGTTATTGTGGTTTGAACTGGGTAATGTTTATTATTCTTTTGAATATTTTTCAATCATTTTTATTTTTCATAACAAATGTAAAACAATAAAAACTGTAACATATGGCAATTTTATTTCGAAATTTGCTTAAACTTTTTTCTGGACAGTTAGGTTAGGTTAGGTTAGATCCGGGAGATGAACATGTTGTCATCATTAACTTAGGCCTCGAGAAAGGGCCCATTGTATACCCGATACTAAAAGCTTTAGCAGAGAAAGTCTAAGAGAACCACTTGGATGTACATATCGTCGGGTTAAAACTACAACTAGACATCTACATTTTTCATGTTTTGAGAAAAGAGCGTTTTAAGTTTTTTGAAGTTCGTTTTTTGTATGGGATTTTGCAGATTTTTGCTTTTTATTCTTTGTATAAAATTGTATGGGGACTACATTCCAAAAAACCGACTAGACTAGGGCATAGATCCGTGTTTTCTCCATGTTTCTGTATACTTAACTCAAAACATCAATATATATAGATGTCTAGTTGTAGCTTTAACCCGACGATATATACTTCCATATGGATTTAAGACAAAGCTCAGACAGTGCGTCAAGCGATTCCAAATTGAAATGACCAAAATTCTTTCTACGTCTAAGTGCAAGCGCTGGACATTCACAAAAGAAATGAAAGACTGTTTCTTCCATATCAGGGTCTTTACAACTTCTACAAAGGTCGCCAATGTTTGAGAAACCTAAACGAGATGCATGGATTCCCATGGCACAATGTCCAGTAATAGCACCGATTTCTGGACAGTTCTTAATTCAAAAAATATTTCAATTATAAACTTTTAATTAAACAACAATGTCATGGAATTAGCATTGGAGCACAAATTTAATTTGTTTCATTTTTGTGTTTGAAAAGTTTGGATTTTGATATTTTTGGCCATAAAAGCTTCGGACAAAAATTTGCTTGGCAACTCCCGTACAAGTTAAATCATCAGAATGCTATACAGCTAGTGTTATTTGATATAATACAAACAAATTTTATGCCCGGATTCAAAATCATTAGTTAAGCAATTAGCTAACTAAAATGGTGACTAGAGTTTAACTAATGTTTTGTATTCACAGTATTTTGGTTAACTTAAGCAATGAACAAGGAAAAAAAAAAAAAAAATGGCAGCACGCCTCACTGTAAAAATTGTGTGGTTACTGTAAAACTGAACCGATTTTAATGTTAGAATGTGGAATCCCTTTATAAAAGAAAATACTATCGAACCTTTATATTGAAAACTTGCAATAATTTATACTTTTGCGTTAATTGTGATTAACTTAAAATCAAATTATTTCACAAAATCAGTTTGCAGTGGTTATGAAAAAAGACCAGAACTAATTTATACAACGTCATACCACCAGGATTTTTCGGATTTAAGAAGATTGAAACCTTTTCTAACACATATACAAAAATTGAGGTGCCTTTTTTTGCCCTTTTTGTTTGACGCTGTTTTTTCTGAAGCAACCAGAGGAAAATTTAACTCATATTGCTGGCCAAGTGTCAATATGTGATGCTCGCCTGAAATGATAAAATTTTTATATTATTATACAGCTTATACTCCATGATAAAGGAATCTAAAACCCATTCTTATGTAGATCAATTTAACGTTGCATACAACTCTATCAAAGTTAAAGTTTTGAAATAAATTTTTGAATTAGATATAAAAATTGTGCAAGTGTTGTTTTTTGCCATTTCGAATCCGCCATTTTGTTTTTTAAAAATCTAACATCAGATTCGGAATCAGTGACCCCAAAAACCCCCGAGTAAAGTTTGTTGTAAGATTTGGTTGAATATTTATGCAAATCGTCCGCCATTTTGAATCCGCCATTTTCTTTATTAAAAATCTAATATCAAATTCGTAATCAGCGTCCTCAAAAACCCGCAGGTAAAAAATTTCGTCTCGAAACTTTAATGATTTCGACTTTTGGCCAGCTTTTAGGGATTTTGAACCAGTGTGCACTGTAAGACTTTGAAACTACGTTTAAGATAAAAGATTTTGTCCGAGGGTTATAACACATTAACCCATTATATCCTGTTTTTGTGGGTCTGTTTGACCCTTTTTTCCCAAAAAAAACAAACAAAAAAAAAAAACGGTTGAAATGGGTTAAAATATTACACAAAATATTTTTCGGAAAATTTCATTAGGGGTCAACGAAGTCAAGAAATGCTTGAAAATTAAAAATAATACCTTAAAAAAATTTTACATAAAATGTGTGAGGTCTTTATTGACGATTTTTTGGCCTTCGTGGTGAATTTTCGACTTTTTAGCGTTTCACAACTATAAGTGAAATCTTATAGCAAATATTTCTGTACTACATTTTGATCCATTTTCACCGTTTAAGGGGTAATTTTTGTACCTTTTTGAGAAATTGTCAAAAATTTCCCATTTGTCATACTCTTTAAAGTTTTCTACAAAAATATACCCTTTAACACAATTCATAAGTCTTCAGAAGACATGATATGCCTCAGGTGTAAGGATCGTAAGATTAAGTGTGTTGACTCAACACATGTATAGAAAACTTCAACGGCCGATTAAAAAAAATTTCGATCTTCACCAGAAAATCGAGAAGACACGTATAACTTATTTTTTGTCATATTTTCAGAATATATTGATTTTTTTCATTTGTGCAAAATCATGTCGGACAGTGTTATTACTCATAGCAAATAGGGTTAGTGTTTCAATAGTCAAGCGAAATATGATTTTGTTCCGCATATTTTTTAAAGTTAAGTACAAGCATCAAATTCCAGAAATTTCCATGAACCAATCATATTTATTTAATATATCATATTTTGATTCTGACGAATCAAATTTCATAATTAAAATATACAATGATTAATAATAATGATAAAATTCAATATACCATACTTACGCACAAATACCGGATATCTAGGGAAATGCCTAGAAACTTTCAGAATGTAAACAGATTAAGAAGAGTGAAAATCAAAAGCAAAAATGAGGAGGTCATCTACAGCAGGCTACTGTTTAACTATGGGTATGGGAGATAAAAGTTTCGAGGCATTCATTAGCGTAATTAAGTAATTTTGAGAAAAAACACAACATCAAAAAAATTACACCGATGATGTTGATATGATAAAACGTCAAGAGAAACAAATAAATCAAAGGGTTTTCTCCGCATAAAAAAAAACTTTTAATTAGATATTGATGACTGAATATATGTAGTAGATAATGTTACAAAAGCAGCTTAATAACATTATAAAATCAATTAAAACTAAAAAAACACAAACAAAATTAATTTGTACAACATAAACAATAAAAGGCGTTGGTATTACAAAATTTTTTTATTGAAAAATTTTTATTGTTAAACTAATTTATTCGTTCATTAAAAAATCAAATAAAAAAAAAGCCTATTGAAATACGCATACATTAAGTTTGATGGGTTTTTTGGAGCGCTCAAAATTAGCTTTCTATTTTTTCAATAAGAAAAAAATCTGCCATTGGTTAAAAGCTGTCAAATTTACATGTCAGAAATTCCACACAAATGCACATACAGTATATTTGTACTCTTGTATACATGTATGTTCCTAACTCTACAACATATGTAAATGACAATACAACTTTTTTCGTGTATTTGACGCGTAAACAGGTGACAAGAAATCAATTGACAGCGTCAAATAAACAAAAAACCTGTTCCTTTGCCATCATACAAAAGTAGGCCTCTAGCGATTTTCAAAGAGAGATACCATGCAACCATATAAAAGACTCATGTGTCAGGTATTTATGTTGCCATATCTACATATGTAATGCTAAAACAACAAAATTGTCAATTCACGATTTAATGATACCGAGTCAAATGTCAAAAATTATTTGATTAATATCTCATATGACTTAAATTTTTTGAAACGGACACACTAAAAACTAACTTGCTAAATTGAAACTTTTTTTGGTGGGTTTTTGAAGGGTTTTTGATCAAAATTATTGCCTTATACTTTTTTTAAAAAAATTTTAATTTTTTAAAAAGTTATAAGCATGTGAATTTTTATGTACGTCTTTTTTCAAATTGCAATTTCTCAGAAAACATTGAGCGAAAATTAATGAAACTTTTGTAGTAGGACTAGAAATAATTCAAAATTTAAATGAAATAAACTTTTCATAAAAATTTTTAAAATTTCTTATAAATAATGCACTTTTTAATAAAAAAATAGATATTTAAGCTATACCTATAGCAAAATAAAAACAAAATTTTTATACAGAAATGTGCTCTGAAATCTGCACAATATTTTTGTGAAAAAAAATTGGAGGTACGCATCATTAATAAAAAGTTACGCGTACTTAAATGACTCTACATAGGTGCCTTGCCTATGCGATTCACACATTTACAATCGCTGCGCGTTCTTACATGCATTCTCAATTTCTGCATAAATTATGATTTGTTGTTTTGAAACGGCATGCAGCGGTGATATGCGAAAATCACATAGGCAAGGCACCTATGTAGAGTCATTTAAGTACGCGTAACTTGTTATTAATGTTGCGTACCTCCAATTTTTTTTCACAGAAATGTTGTGCAGATTTCAGAGCACATTTCTGTATAAAAATTTTGTTTTTATTTTGCTATAGGTATAGCTTAAATATCTATTTGTTTATTAAAAAGTGCATTATTTATAAGAAACTTTAAATATTTTTATAAAAAGTTTATTTCATCTAAATTTTGAATTATTTTTAGTTCCACCACAAAAGTTTCATAAATTTTCGCTCAATATTTACGGAGAAATCGCAATTTGAAAAAAGACATACATATAAATTCACATGCTTATAACTTTTAAAAAAATTTAAATTTTTAAAAAAAAAGTATAAGGCAATAATTTAGATCAAAAACTCTTCAAAAAACCATCAAAAAATGTTTCAGTTTAACAAGTTAGTTTTTAGTGTGTCCGTTTCAAAAAATTTAAGTCATATGTGGATACGTGCGAGTATGAGCATTGAAAATTAAACCTTAAATCCACTTTGATTGATGCTGCTGAAAAATCAATGCCAATTTGTTTTAAAGATTAAGTATTGCTTTTAAATTCATTCAAAATGTCACCCTGTGGCAATGCAAATATTTCTTACTATACATTGTCTATGTGATAAAAGAATAGATATGAAAATTATCATATAATGTACCTTTTCTTCATTTTCAACAATATCTAAATTGTGACATGTCTATAGGCGCCATCTGTGAGGTTTGAAGTTTCTTGTATTTAAATGATTTATTGTATACTTGAGGGAAAAATTAGTAGCTTGAAATTCCTTAAATAAACATCAACTAAGTAGCTATAGGGCGTTAAGAAATCTACTAAAAACTGGACATTTTCAAAACTACAACGATTGTTTCTGACCAGAATAACCCTTATAATCGTTGCAGGAACGAAAAACATGGTTAATTTTAGTAATACCTATTAATAAAAAAAAAAAAAATAAAAAATTAAGTTTTAAGAAAAAAAATTGGTCAAAATTTTGGAAAACTTTTCATATCTCGGAAGCGGTAGTTTTTTTAAATACTATTCTCATGATTTCTATATATTTACAATTCATATAGGGGTTTCCAATTTATACTTGTAGTGTGTTCTCCTGGAACTCGTAGGAAGATCATAGGGCCAAAACGAAACTTCTCCATTTGTCACAATCCTTTGCGATGACTTTTGTCATTTACTACGATTTTCCGGATTCTTGAATTTCCTTCTTCAACGACAGGAAGGTGGTTATTGGTCTACCGATTTTACATTCGAATCAAAAGTGCGCACTTTTGTTTTGATGGAGAAAACTGAAGATGACCATATTTTGTTCAGTTGAGCAAACGCTCCTTTCAGTTTTGATAGTTTGAGTTGATATACTCTTTTGTCCTGCTATCCATTGAGATAATACGTAAAGCTGTCATTTCTGGATGGGTTTAGCTCTTGGATGCAATCCAATTGCCTTCTGGCAAACGCTTTTTAACCCAGGTTTTAGAGATCAGAGGCTGAAAAATTTTAGCTGATGATATTGGACACGCTGGGTGCTTTAGAAATAAAGACAATGTTTTCACAAAAATTTTGGCGCTTAAAAATTATAAATTTTTTTCAATTACGCGGTCGAAAAAACGATTTTTTACTCAAAAGTTAGGCATCTAACCAAAAAAGGTTATAAGACAAAAAATACTTGGTAATTTTTTGTTTTTGGAACAGATGATGATTTACATTATTAGCTACCAACAATGAAAATACACAAAAAACAAGGCAAAAATACACATAAATAAAAAAATCAAAAGAATGTATCGGAGGTTGGTTTGCGTTACTAGTTTCAGGACCCACCACAGGTCAAATTTGACTATAATAAGTCAATTCCGCATCAGACGCATCTTAAAGAATTCTGCAAGCATACTTTATTTAACTTTTAGCATAGATTAGACGAGAATCACAGCTACAAGAAAAACACAGCACATGCAAAAATTCAAATTTCATTGAACCAGCCTTCCAATACATTTTTTTGGTTTTTTTATTTATGTGTATTTTTGCCTTGTTTTTGTGTTTTTATTGTTGTTTTACTCAAAAACACTAAACAGTAAGCTCCAACCATCAATGTACCCAATGTGCACAAAAACGGATAAGGATCCGTTTCGAATCCATTACGAGTTCATAAAGGTATAAAAAACGTAATCCGCGGTAACGGATCCATTTCGAACCCGTAACGTACATCAAAAACGAATTCAAAACGCTTTGTTTGGATAAAAAAAAAAAAGAACATTTTGAAGCGCTTATTAGCGAATAAAAAAAATTAAATTCCGCAGTGCGGGCCCGTTTCGAATCCGAAACTTATGTAAAAACGAATTCAAAACGGATTTGCTTTTAAATATGTTAATGCTGTATATTTACAGAAAAAAACCGTTTTGATGCGCCTATTAGCAATTAAAAAATAATAAAAAGAAAAAAAAAGGAAGAAAAATAAAGGGTAAAAATCCACCTCTGGTAGGATTCGAACCTGGGCAAATCCGTTTCGATTCCGTAAATACTTCAAATACGAACTCAAAACGGATTTGCTTTATTTAATTTTTATGATAAAAAAAATATTTTTGATTTGTTTTTTTTTTTCTTTTTATTTTATTGCGTATGATTTTTTGTAAACTTTTCAAACTCTGTTTAAAAAAATGTTTTTGATTCCAAATTTGAGTATATAACATTTTTTATCAAAAGAAGGGAAGAAAAACAACACAGAATACTGTTTAATATACAAACTTTAAATCTCAACATCAAATAAGTCTACATCAATTAAGTAAACATCATATCGGCCAATAGCCTAGTTGTCTAACGTCTCGTGTATGAAAGAGTAATACCCCGGGAGCCTGAGTTCGACTCCCGGCCGGGCTAGTAATTTTTTTTTTTTTTGTTATTTTGTTTTTTTTAATTAAAAATAAGCGCTTCACCCTGTTTTCTTTTTTTTTTTATAAGCAGCATTATCATTATTAAAAGCGAATCCGTTTTGAATTCGTTTTTGATGTACGTTACAGGTTCAAAACGTATCCATAAAAGAAGAAAAAATGATTCGTTTTTTTTTTAGGAATCCTTCCCGCAAACGGATCAGTAACGGATACGTAACGGATTCCGTAACGGATAAAAAGAACGAAAATATGAACCCGTTACGGATCCGAAACGAGTCCGTTTGGCACACTGGGTATTTTCATTGTTGGTAGCTAATAATGAAAAATACTTGGAATTGTCCAAAAAAAAACGTGTGATTTTTTTCAGAATTTTTTAAGGTATTTTAAAAAGTTGAGAGTTTCCAGCTGTTAAGCTTACGTTCGTTAGCAAAATGCTAGGTTTACTTAAAACCAAGGCACGTACAGAAAAATTTCATAAGACGTAAAATGCTTGGAATCCTTCAAAGAATTGGTGAGAATTTTTGAAATTTTTTTCACTAAGTTTTGAAAAATTATAAAATATCTCAAAAAATTCTGAAAAAATTCATACGTATTTTCTGGACAATTCTAAACATTTTTGTCCTTATACATTTTTTTTTTGTTAGGTGCCTAGCTTTTGAATAAAAAATCGCTTTTCTGGCTGCGTAATTAAAAAATTTAAAAAATCGATTTTGGAAGGTGAATTTTATTTATACTCCCAAAAAAAAAAAATTAATAATTTTTAAACGCCAAATTTTTTTTACAACACAATCTTTATTTCTAAAGCACCTTCGGGTATCCATTTTGTAATGAAAAAAAAGTTGTGACATGTTTTTTTAGTCAAAATGGGTTTTTAGTAGAATCAAAAGTGCTGCATTGGCTTTTCTCAGAACGAAAAAAAAAAAATGATGCAGATATCGTTTTTAAGAGTCCTTCTTACTTTTGAGTCGATTTCGGGATGAATCTAAATTTCAACCCTGTCTAACGTTAGAAAGGTGTAATTGGGACTAGTCAATTAGATGACGTTTCAAAATCTAAATAAAAAGTTGTTCACCAAATATCTCTGTTTTATGTAAAATATTTTGCATTCGGAAATTATTTACACATTTGCAAATTATTGCATTATTGTATTAGCTTTTATATGTAGTAATATGCAATTCTGCACATAAATTTAATTTTGTATTTCAAATTTATTTTGAAATTAAATTTACCAACAGCATCAATGTTAGCATTTGTATATTTTCAGTTCAAAAGTACAACAAAATACAATTTTGTACATATGAACGAGTATATTTACATACATATATGTAGGGATGTGGTATTTTAAATCATCACATATGCAAGCAAGCACATTCACACATGTACCACCGTCATTTAATTGAAATTTCATTTTCAAAGGATTTTAAAATTGAGGGCACATCTAAGCGAAGGCAAAGCAACATCCTATTTTGTGGCTTTAACAATGTATGCATGTGTGTACTACGCACACACACACTGTTAAATACAAAAAAAAACACACACAGATACGAAAGCACTATGCGTTTCCCCAAGTTTATTTATGACTGTGCGAATGAATGAGTTTGTTCTTTATGCCGTCAAGTGAAATAACGTGCGGTAACCCTGGTAGCTGAAAAAAAAAGAAGAAAAAACCACAGAACTTCGCTTTATTAGCGCATTTAGCGCGTGTGCTTTTTCTTCTTCTTTTTCAATTTACTTTAGTTTCCTTCTTATGCTGTGGTGTGCCAAAATGTTGGTTCACTCTTGGAGGCGAACCAACAAAAACGTTACGTAAGGGTTAAATTTTATGGCATTTCATGTAAGTTACTTTGTAGGTTATTCCACTACAACAAGTGTTTGCGCACAAATTATCGTATGCGAAAATTTACGTTCACTTAAATCTTATTAAGTGTCTTGTTTAAATGTAGGGGCTGCCATTTTACAAAGCTTTTCGAGAATTTTAGGAATTTTAAAAATTATTAATTTTTTTGGTGGTCTCTTGAAGAGTTTTCGACAAGGATTATTGCCTGATATTTTTTTTTCTTTTTCAAAAATTTTTATTTTGTTTGAAAGTTATAAGCATGTGAATTTTTATGTACGTCTTTTTTTAAATTGTGATTTCTCAGTAAATGTTGAACGAAAATTTATAAATTTTTTTTTGGTAAGACTAAAAATAATTCAAAATTTAGATGAAATAAACTTATCATAAAATTTTTTAAAATTTCTTATAAATAATGCACTTTTTAATAAACAAACATATTTTAAGGCAGTACCTTCTCATAAATAAAAACAAAATTTTTACACAGAATTGCTCTCTAAAATCTGCATAACATTTCTATAAAAAAAATTGGAAGAATTTTTATTATAAAAGAAAATTACGCGTTCTTAAATGACGCTACATAGGCGCCTTGCCTATGTGATTTTCGCATTTCACCGCTAAAACAACATAAAAACTATATCAATGTAATAAATTTTATAGAAATCGAACCAAAACTGTGTAAATGCCGTACCGTTGTATGGAATGACAGCACTGTTCGCATACTCAATATTTCTTGTACATCGAAGCATCAACATGACTTGACACACCCACACACCTTGCACTCCTTCCTCCGCAACAGTTACCTTCGTATATGTTATCCAACGAACCATAGAGTCCTGCAACAGTACACTTGAGATAACCTGCAGAGGATATCAAGGATAATAATAAAAATGGCGAAATGTTTGGACGCAGATGAATGCGATAACGCAGCGTAAAGTGAGTGCGATACTCGTATATGAAGTTTGTGTTGGTGGTGTGGTAGTGGCATTGTTGTACAGTTTAAGCCACAATAACAACAACAACAACATGCTAGTATGCAACATCATGATTTAGTGTTTGCAACATGAAAATTGGCGCGCAATTCATTTGTATGTGTGCTATTTTGTATGTGCGCCAGTGTTTGCTTTACTCTGTCTGTGTATGTTTTATCAACACAAAAATAATAAAAGAGAAAACGGAAAAATTAAATAAATAAAAAAATGGCGACGTATGTATGTAGGGGGTCTTTGATGTCTTGGTGTTGGTTATTTCTGTTGGTTAGTGGTATCTTTAGTATGAGGGTGATTGTTAATTGTAAGCCACTCAAGCAATTGGGTCGAGGTTGAATTTTCGCTTCGTTTAAAGTTGCCAATGTGGAGTGCAATAAAAATCGTTGCACTTTACAATTTAATTAATAGTTTTTGATTTGTTCTATTAATTTAAGTAAATCGCACTGTAGAACAGTGTATTCTTTAAAAGAAACTGAACAGAGGAGTCAGACGGAGCCAATAGAGTCAACTGTGTACAGAAGGTCTTTGTGAAAACCCAAATATTACGTAAGTGTAAATTTTTTCCCGCTCAAATCGTAAAATGTTTCTTTCATGTTGCATGTATACATTTCACAGTTGCTCTTGCAACGTTATCACTTGATTAGATAGTCTTCCGCAAGACCGTCTACAGATGGTCTTTCATCTTTTGAGCTTGATAGCTTACAAACAATATATCGATAAATAGATTTGGAATCCGTATTTTTTGTGTCAAAATTATCCTGCAATTCTATCTTGCCGCTCAAAGGATTAATAGAAATTGTGTGAGTACATAAATGAAGAGTGCTTTCATATACTTGACGAAAAATATGCAACTATTAGAGAAAATCAATGAAGTCAAATGTGCTACGTACAGAGTTGGCAGCACTTTACCACGAATTTGTTTTTAAAAGTTTTAATTTTGTCAGTTTCCACATGAAAACACTTTTTTAACAATGCACTGAGCATGTTTTCATTAGTGCGCCATTACTGCTTGTCTATTGCTTACAGTAACAATTTCTAACACCTGGCAATACTGGTGTTAAAATATCACCTTATAATTAACGCTTTAACACAAGCCATCCAAAAAGAACGTAAATTAACGTTAAATTGTACAAAATGCAGTCAACACACGATAAAACACATTTTGGGCGCAGTAATGAGGACTTTTTTTATTTAACAACAAAAACAGCAACAAAACACAACTACTATACAACATTATACCTACCACCTAAAAAAAAAATTGTTTGAAAAATTAATGAAAATGCCAAACATTTAACAATTTTGTTATAATTATTGTTAACTTGGCTTTTTTGTTTGTTTGACTGTTGTTGTTATTTATTAAGCACACCTGTAATTACACCTAACATGGTAGTTGAAAAAGCTAAAAAATTAGACAGCACTGACAAAAAGTTTTGTAGTCATTGGGCATATATCCAACCAAATGCTATATCAATCTGACAAAAGAACCATATGATAAGGAGAATATTTGGGCTTTCAAATGGGACAAAGGGCAGCTTGTGTGTTGGCTTAATTAAATATAAAATAAATAAACAGGCCTGTTCCGTAATCCATGTGGTTTCAATTACTTTTCATTTAGGTGGCTTTTTGTTGAAAATGGTGAGTCACACTAGAGAAAGTATAAAATTTCGACTTTATCGAATATTTTCGAAACAGTTACTTTTTAATAAAAACAAATCAATGTTATTTGTAGAACCTGTAATTCTTCACAAACTTTTTATCGTGTGACCCACCATTTTCATCAAAAAGCCTCCTAAATGAAAAGTAATTGAAACCACGCGGATTACGGAACATACCTGAATATTTATTTTTGTGATATCTTCTTTCTCATATGACACGGCAGGCCTTAAGGAGTGGAAGGTATGAAAAAAGTAGATCAGCTTGGCTTTGAAAATAAAAATAAAAGTTTTTGATGCATTTGTCAGTGCTGAATCTGTTTCCATTCTCGGAAAACCTCTATCACATATGGTTTTTGAGATATTTTGAGGTTATGCAGAGGACGCATGTAAATTGCTAGCTATTTTCTATTAAATGCTTCATTTAGTACTCTTCTTAATCTTTAAAATGAGATATGTGTGATTTTTCTTCAAAAAGTTCTATTCTATTCTGGCAATAGCTTTTATTAGGCAAATAAGTTTTGTTTTATTGACAATAATTCAACATGCTTTCACTGCAATCAGGTCCAAGTTAAACTTTAATGCACTGTTATTAAACCAACACTGAAGTCCTCTGCTATTCGCAGCGACTTTTTACTATTTGATTGCAATGTAATACTACGTTTCCACCGAAGATTAAGCTGTGACAAAATTCATAAATCTTATCATTAAATCCCAGCCGAAAGGGGTTTATTTTTGACAGTAAAACGAAAGTCGTTTTTCCTTTTCTTTTATATTTTTATCTTACATTTCCTTTGTTTCTTATGACTTTTTTTCGATTGAATTTTTATTTGCCGTAAACGCCAATTCGTTGAAGAAGCAGATCTGTGGAAGCATGTTAACTATGCCTGAGAGAATTCTAAGCCTCCAAAAATTTGTTCCATAATATATAGAGATCGAAACAGAATCGAAACGAATCATTTTTGGATTCAGCAACCGTATAGCTTTTTGAACTACATCGAAGTTGATGAGGCTGTTGTCCTCCCGTTCTGGAATAAGTGGTTTTTAAAACTATATACTCTCAGTTCCTTTTTAAGTATAATTGGGACGGTGGCACTTCGTAAACATTCTCTGATATATAACTCTAAATCACCTCAAAAATGAAAGAGGATGATATACTATATCTACCATCGTAAAAACCATCTATATTTTTTTTTCTTACAGTGTCACTTTGAAAAACTCCAAAAAACAAAAACTCCAATTTAGTCGCTAATAATAAATCGTGCATTCTCCCGTCGAAACAAATTATATTGTTTCTATTTTTGGAAGTTCTTTATTCAGCTGTTTTTTTTTTTAATATTTTTTTTTACATTCAAGGACAATGCGTTCTAATTTATGAGTTAAAGTAGGTGCCACCTCATTTTTTTGCTTGCATATCCTCACACTACTACTTTTCTCACACCACACCAACAAATATTCTGTTATTGTATGGTAGGGTATTTAAAGGTTTTTTTGTGTGTTTCGTGAAGTATGTGCGTGTGTTGTCGTGTTACCAATTTTCTTGTGAGCTCATAAAATTTGCTGCCAAAAATTAATGCCATAAGAGTTGGTTGTTGAATTCTTTTTTGCCTTCGCCCGCATTTGGCAGCACTTTGCATTACGCCTGCCCGATTGCTCACGCTGCCGCCTTAATGGCAGGGATGCCACACACAAAGCACAGCACACACAGTACATACAGCATATGTATGCAAAATATATTACCGTTATTAATTATATGGCGGCATGCGAAGGTTTATTACATTCATTTTCCCATTTGTGTTTGCGGCACACGAGGAGTTTGACGCCCAACGTTTCGTCCCGTTTCGTTTCATTTTGTCTCGCTACGTTAATGTTGCTGTTTGCCGCCTTTTTTTAAATTCGCTTAATATTTATGTTTTGTTGTTGTTGCTGTGACACAGTGATTCACAAAAAAAAAAAAAAACGAAAAGGGGGCAGTGTTGCTTTTGGAGACGCAAAGGGTTATTGGAGTGCTCCTTTTTTTTTGTGCTGAAATTTCGATTTTAATTTAGTTGTACAGCGTGAAAAAAATTGTGAAACCCGCACGCATTTAATTCGATTTAGTTGTTATGGCCAGGGAAAAAAAAAACGGGCAAAATTGCATATTTAAATAGGGCACGCTGTTGCAGGGAATTGGCCTTGTATTGTGCCCATGACACGCATATGGTTTTAATTCTTTTTGTTTTTTATTAGCTGGTAGCATAATTTAATCATAAAAGGTTAAATTTTTGAATTTTGTTTGATGGTTGCCTCATCAAAGTGAACAATTTTTTGGGTCTTTATTTGTAGGACAACTTTTTAATTGAATTTTTAATTCATTATATCATGGCATACCTTCATTGTACATATGTCTGTTAATATATTTGGGATTTTGATATAATGCATAAAACATATATTTTTTTATGAATAACACACAATGGCGTATTTTGAAAGGAATGGGCGCCCAACCCAGATAAAAAAATGGCCTTTTACCTGTTATGAATCAAAAAGGATTGTCCTTTCTATTGATTTAATTTTGGTACTTTTTAGCCTAAAACCGATAAAAATTTAAAAAAAAAAATATTTCGATTTTCTATGTGGATTTTAAAAAGGTAAAAAAATCAGTAAATAATGACAAACGCTCCTACACGCAATTGTCCATAACTTTGACAACCGATTTTATGTTTAGATTATTTTTGAAAAGGTATTGAAACAGGCTATTAATAATTTTTCGTGTTTGGCAAAAAGTACAGAATAAAGTACTTTTTCTAAACTAGAATTACAAAATCGCTCCATTGCCTTTTTTCACTTTTGGCACCCCTCCAAAATCTAATACGATATCTTATTTGTTTTTCTTTTTTATCAGTTTTATCATGAAACAAGATCATGTACCATATTTTAGCAAAATCCGATATGGGTAGGTGAATTCTTTTTACTATAGGCATGTTTTGTAATTTTTCAGTCAGACAAATCTACATGAATAGTCAGCGTTTTCAGGAAAACCCGAAATTTTCCCGACAATCCTCAAACAACTTTTATTATTGCTATCTTAATTTTTCAGTTAAATGAATCCACAGGAAATGTTTGCGATGAAATCTTATTACACAAGTATAACGAATTAGTAGTGTAAAGCGTAGTGATGAGCAGACCAAGAGCAAGACCAAGACCAAGATCATAGCAGTTTTGAACATTCAGTCATGGTTTTGATATTGAATCTTGGTCATGATCTTGAGCATTAAGTCTTGGTCTCGATCTTAATCTTGATCTTGATCTAAATATTGTTCAGTATTCAAAATTTCCAAACCTTATTTTTACAAAGCAGTTAGGTTTTTAAGTGACACACCTTTTAACTATACATTACCAAGACTCAAAAGCAGTCCGAGACCGAGACCAAGACCAAGACCTAACCCTTAGTAATCTTGATATTGGTTTTGAAATTATATCAGCGCCTCGAAAAATTACCAAGAGCAAGACTCAAGAACAAGACTAATTTTGCTCATCACTAGTAAAGCGTTTTCCAGAAAACCGTAAACTTTCTCGGAAAGTGCCAAAAAATCTCTTTTTGGAGTTAGTTTATTTTTTTAACCGGACAAATTTACGGAGCCTAATTTGCGCAGTTAAATCTTTGGAAATAGTAAGACTACACGAGCTTACGGCTTTTAATTTTATAAGACTGATTATTCCTGTTGGTCCTTTTGGCTGTAAAAATTAAAGTAAGCCAAACGTTTTTCTGGAAAATGAAAAATATTCCAGACAACTTTAAGCTACTATTGAAAATCTCGAAATTCCCAACCCAAAATTTAGGAAATTTGTTCCATGGAATAGCCTACTTATCAATTGTACTTTCTCAGATTGCTGTAATGCTATTTGGTCGTAGTATCTTGCTTCCTATAGAATCCCCGTACTCTCATCATAATTTCAATATGTTACTAAGTTGTTTTCCAAGAAGCAGAGGTTGATTTTCACAATCCATTGCGGCCATGTTAGTTTATGTGTTGTTAATAACCTTTTATTAAATATTCCCAATCTACGATCGCAATGAGCCAATGACTGAAGGCACGTATGTGTACATTTTCGAAATCAGCTACTTCATCTTGCTTTTGCTAGTATCTGGACACTTAAAGCTCCCTTAGCTTAAAAACATCAGTCTGGGACGGCTTAACATTTCAGTATACAACACTTATTTGAAAAATTCAGAAAAAACTGGGTCGCTTACAAAAAACTACTAGATATATTTTGTACCGTGAATAACACAAATATCCGAAAGAAATCTCCACTTTGATTATTGTACCCAATTAAATAATAATTCATTTCAATTAAAGTTAATTAAGAAAAATTTAACGCTAAATTAAAGAATAACACCAAAAATCTACAGAATATGAAAGAAGCACGAACAAAGAATGTCATGGCATAAAGAATAGAAAGTACAAAAGCAATAAAAACTTGACACATTTATGATTTATGAAAGCAAATACTTAAGTTCAACTTAAAATTATTAGCATATTGTCCAGCATTGTGTAGATTTGTTCCAATTTTGTTCGTTTCTTATTATTCACTTAATTGACGCCAAATACAATTGACATTTGTCAATTTAATTCTCATCAAATATGTAAACAACTTTAAAGTGTAATCACTCCATCATCATTGAGCATTTATTTAACACTCACACCACATTGACATATTAAATTGTCATACGGCGTTGCACAAGAACAACCAACGATGATGATGATGATGGTGATGCATTCCTGTTGTGTTAATTGAAATGTATTCAGTATTCCTTGACAAATGGCGTGTAGGTAGGCACGTATGGGTTAATTAGTACTCAACATAATTTTGCTTTTAATAAATTTTTGAGAATTAGGCACTACTTATTTTAAATATTTTTTTTATATTGAAAGTTTTGCTTCAGATATCTGTATAAAGATTAACTAACCAATCTTTTTTTCTTTCTTTTTCAGGATAATAAAATGAAAAGTTATTTTCTAACGAAAAATTCTTTGAAATACAAATAAGGTAAGCCAAAAATTAATTAGGTAATACAAAATCAAAAATAAATTTAAGCTCAGATTTTCTTTCTTCGTAGAGTTTGCTCCTATAGTAAGAACTGAAACTGCAGTCATTATAAATTTCATAATTAATGTTGAATTTTGTCCTTCCCACTGCCAATTTTTTGAGTAAAAATAAATTTTGTAGATTTTTGTTCGAAACAAAATGCGCAGTGGTCTTCTTCTACTATGCCACTTGAAACTGTTCACCTCTAATTTTGGAGAATCTGAATTTGACATTTCTCATTGACTGCGCCTCCCTCCCCCTAACATATTCCCATTATTCGTCGCTAATCCTGTTAAAGCAAAACTGTTGTCAACAATGCCTATGTACATCGGAAAAGAATTCAAAAGGACATACAAATTTACGCTCATTTCAATGCCTCATTGAATAATTTCAATTACGTATGTACACTGTACATCCATACAATGCAGCATCATCAATTATCCTTTTGCTGCACGCGTACACACAATGAATGAATGAATGAATGAATTACCCCACTACGCAAGTACTTTGTCATTTGTCACACATTGTGTACCTTTTGAGAACATGGAAATTTCCTATCTATCCATCCTGCAATCTATCTATCGTGCCATGCCATATCAAATATTTACGATTCGCTATGGATTTATTCTCAATAATGTCAATATTTTGCAAATGTGGCTATAAAGTAAATATTTTTAATGTATGAAAAATGGCTGCTGGCTATTGATTTTGTTGTTGTTGTGAACCTTTTCTTGACATTTTGTTAATTCATTGTTTGCCTTTTATTGATAAAAAAAAAACTAACAAACCAAATTAATAATACATAGTACATATTCAAAAAAAAAAAAA
The DNA here is from genome assembly GCA_951812925.1 of Calliopum simillimum. Lineage (NCBI taxonomy): Eukaryota > Metazoa > Arthropoda > Insecta > Diptera > Lauxaniidae > Calliopum > Calliopum simillimum. The sequence continues at coordinate 9,438,824 of OX638372.1, forward strand.
AAAAGAAATCGATTTTTCATTTCGGCTTAAAAAAGTTCCTGATTTTATGCCTGATTAATATTAAAATTAGCTTAATTCAAGAGAGCTCTGAAAATATATTTTAAATTTTGACCACATTTTTCAAGAATATTGGCAACACTTGGTCTACATCCTCTTCAGAGTTTATGTCCGCAAATGTATGTAGACAAAGTTCTTCTATTCAAAAATTTTCTGATTTTTCGTTATTTCTCTCAAATGTCAGAGCAATGAAAAAAGAAAATGTTCGTCCTTTTCTCTCTTTACTTTTTTCCATTTTTTTTTCGGCGCATTTTTTCGTAACATTGAGTTTAACGCCATTATTGTTGCCTTTAGAATGATAATTTTTCCTCAATCCCACATTCGGCCATCCAGATATTACTTTGGTCCCAAATGTCCTGGGACTGTTCTTCCATGCTTTATTTGCGATAAAGCTCTTAATAGTGATATCCTCAACAATTTCATATCTCTAATGACTAGCATTTTCATATACTTTCTTAAATTTTTAACGAACTGGATCTGATAAACAATCGTTGTTCTTCAACAGTTTATTCTCTACTATTCTACATCCAATTTAAATCCAAATGGCTATTGTTGTAAGAAAAATTCCTTAGCACTCCACAACTGCAGTAGATTTTTTCTTTAATCGTCCTTCGGCAAGTCAACTTCAATAAGCTCCAACAGCTTAGAAGGTTCCAACTATAACATTGTCAAGCACACATTTTTATCCAATTCAACTCTGACGTGACCAAAAAAATTTTACATGTTTATTCTTTGCTTTTACAACAACGACTCAACTGCGACTTTCCACTACGGCTCTCTCTTAAAAACTACTCATTCAATTCAAAGCATCTCATTAAGCTTGTAGTGAATTCTTTCCACTCGTTCAGTCAGTGTCGCCTACTTCCTTTTGTTGATGCAGAAATGTTGTAGTTAGAATGTTAATTTTTCCCCAATCCTACATATTTAGTGACACGATTAACCTTTTATCGATGTTTGACGTATTGTTATTGTATTTGATTTAGTTTTACTCTCTTAATGCTTTTTTTGGCGTCAATCCTTTCATGAAAAACTTTACTGAATAGCAGCTGAAAATAGAGTTTTACTTTTCTAATGAAAAATCACTTAAGTAGTACCATTAGTAGCAGGATATTTAAAATAACTCTACAAGACTGTTCCGAAATCCGTGTGATTTCACCTACATTTCATTTAGGAGGTTTTTTGATGAAAATTATGAGTCACACGATAAATAGTATTAGCATTTTTTTTGTGGAGAATTGCAAGTTCCAAAAAATACAACTTATTTGTATTAACGAAAAAATAACCGTTTAAGAGATTTTCGAAAAAATTTAATTCACAAGGATTACGGAAAATGTCTGATAGAACACTTACTTTTGATTTATTGCTTACCATTAGCGAAAGTTACAAGTGTTCAATATGGAGCACTCACTATTCAAATCAATAATAAACTAATAAAAAGCTGCTTATCACTAACTATTTAGTTATCATTAGTATTCATGAAGCAGATGTTACTGCTCAAGTCCACTGAAGAACAAATCAGAGCCTATCAGTATCATTAATGCCATAAATCATGGCGCTCGTTAAAAAACCTAATAAATGCTACTGACAAATCTTTACCACTAGTGAACACACAGTGTTCACACTATTCAAATCACTTAAATTGCATGATTTTATTTTTGAAAATATTATTATAACATCGATGAGCTAATTTCTAATACCCTTGGGCAACACCGCTGCCACCTCGACTTATTTTCTTTAATCCACTCATATCCCCGCATTCATGTAATCAAATCAAATTGAACTGTATAGTGGAACCGTGTGTACCACTACGGATAAATTCTCATTGGAAAATAGGATGCGTTCAATCGATTTGTTCCCAAACTAATTTAAAACTAATGTTATTGGCAACGCGACGCCATTGAACGAATGAACGAGTCAAGCAGCCAGGCATCATCACACAGGGCAGCAGATGATTATGATTGTGCTGCAGCAGTAAGAGAAACAGCAAAAGCAGCAGCATAAATGACAGCACATGGGGGGATACGGAAGTGTGTTGCCATTGTGAGTGCGCGTTATAACATGACATTAATGTTTGTGTGTTCAACGATATGTGGATGTGTGCACTTTTGCATAACATTGAATTATTGTAATTTGCAGCATTTTCGTTTCATTGCTGCTGCATTGCTGAATGACCCCCCTCCCCAAACAAAAAATCTGATTTTCCATGCAACATTGCGCATAACAATTTTACACACTTATTGGGTCAACAGCAACGCGTAACTCCTGACAGCATGCCGCCTTGGGTCAATGAACATGATGATCATCGATGAATTGGTTCAGCCAAAAAAAAACAAAAAAAAAAGGGATAATGCTCATTTTACCATATGACATTCCCAGCAGCATTTGCAATGCATTTTTTGCTTTTCATTGTAATTTGTGGTTTGCTCTTCATGTTGCAAATGTTGTAAACGCACAATGATTTCGATTACGATTGCGATTTTCCAATGTTTTTAATGCCCTTTACTATTGCGAATATTTCTGATTAGAAGACAACCAAAATTTATGTGCATGTTGGAAGCAGCAAACTAAATTGTTGAATTTATCAAATAAGATTTTATTTTATTTGTGAAAATGTATTTATAAATTAAATTTTGGAATTATTTGCTAAAAGTTTTCCATACTAAATATTAAAGTTTATGACCAATATTGCTTTGGGGAGTTGCAAAAAGGTTTTAACATCATATTTGTAATTTTATTGTCGGTAAAATTTTGCTAATCATAGTTAATATGAGTTTTCCTTCAGGAAAAGGGAAGTAATAAGCACAAAACAGTTTTTATCGGTAGTAGTCATTTCCTCGTTTTATTAAAGGAAATAATTGGAAATAACAGTTTTGTTTTGAACAAACGGTACAAGAAAAAAATAAAGTAATTAATCGTCGTGAATCGACATTAGTCTCGTAATTTTTAATACCAACATTGATGCTTTAAAGTCGCATTTTTTCCGGCACGAATTTTTCTTCAAGAGCTCCGGTGAGTTCTCAGAAATTTGTAAAATTCAATGCTTTTCATTCATTGAGTGTTTCAACAATCGAAAATTGTTGCTCCGTTATAAGAAAAAAATCGATCTTTGGCCAGAAGATGATTGAGGAATAGATTTAATCAGGAGACCATGTTAAAAAAAATAAGTAGAGTTGGAAACTTTAAGAATACATAATGTTTCACATAAGCATAATGTATTAATATTATATTTAAAACATTTTTTGGAATAGTTATTTTGGCAACTTTTAACAAATCCATTATTCAAATGCCCAAGCAAATAATGGGTAATCTACAAAATAAATATTTAGATAAAATACATTATCTATTTGAATAATTTCAAGATAAACAAACATCAATTATTTAATTTTATTTATTTGGCCTACTTTCTGTAATATAATTAATTAAACATGAACATGATAGTTGCAACAAAACTCAATGTAACAAACACAAACCTTTGAAAAGCGAAGACAACCCATTGACACACAAGACTTTCGAGAACAATCGAAAATCATATGAGATGAGATATTCTAAGGATTATTTTACGTATAGTATGTATGAAGAAGTTAATTAAAATTTTAACATGCACATATACCTATTTAAATATTGCATTATGTATACAAGAATTTACTATTTAAATAAAATAAAATAGATTTCGTCCAACTTGCTAAAAGGTTATGTTGACAATGTCACTACTGCAGGTACTTATAAGGAACTATTAGAGCGTTCATTGTTCTTTCTTTTATATTTTCTCCTAAGTATAACTTCCAAGCATGAATAATACCTAGAATTTTAACTTTGATTGAGAACACTATAGAAAACTCTTTCTCTTTAAGGAGACAATTTTAAGCCGAAATGGTATTATCTTTTCACATATATTTTCATTAACTTGCCAGTTGTCATCAATTCTAATGCTCTTAATTTATAAATTTTCCAAATATTTTTGATATTTGTTTATTTAAGTAAAATGTTGTATAGTACACATGAAGTATATTCTTAATAGGTTTTGTAGCAATAATTAAATGAGTGTCAATACTGGGCTATTTCACTTCTATTACATACATAGTACCTTTATACACACATATACATATGTACATACCCAAAGAGAAAAAGAGCTCATTTTTATTTTGACATCATCATACACGTGTCAGAAAAGGCTTTTTCATATATTCTGGTTTCTTTTCTCTAAACTAACTAAAATTTCTTATACAAATTGAAAATATTTTATATGGCAAAGTTTCCTGGTTTGTGTATAACTAAGCATAAACTAACAAAATCGCCCTTACCAATCAAGTAAATAGGGGCTAAAAGAATTTATGCTTTGTTTCTACTGGAGATTTTTTTGTTGCTTTACGTTTGTTTCGAGGTTTGGCTACTTTCCGTCAAGTGGCACCCCTTAACTTTGACAAATGGCATATAAAGTCATTAAAAAAAAAAAAAAAAAAATGGAAGAGAACATCAGAAAAATTGGAAAGAATTTTAAAAAGAAAATTGGGATGTTTCATGCCAACAGGACCAGGTCTGCGGCCAAAAATTGTGTGGACGAAAAATGAAGTTTTAGATGTCAAAATTTTAGTTTTTTTAAAAACTTTTGAAAACCTAGTGTTGCTTAAAAAAAAACACGCGCCGAAATAGGGCGTTAAATTGTTTTTTTCATTATTTTGGCGTATAATTCATCACTCGAGGTTTCGGAGTCGCTGATCATGAATTTGAAGTCAGAATTCAAAAATTCTTAATTCTAAGATGGTGGATGCAAAAAATAAGGAAAATCCTAATTCTGGTTAAAACTTACATATATAGCTAAGTAATATTTAGGAATCATTACTGCCTAGTTTGAGAATCCTAGCGTTATTTTTTCCACTCATAGTCGGAATTAGTCAAAATTTAGATTTTTCACATTTTTTGCATCCGCCATTTTGTATTTAAGAATTTTCGATTCATTATCAGCGATCTCGAAACATCTGAGTGATGAAATTTACGCTAAAATATTGAAAAAAATAATTTTAAGCCTCCTTTCGTGGTATCCAAAAATCCATAATTTTTCTTTCACTCAATTTTGGGTCACACATTTCATATGTTCTTCAGGCGAATAGATGTAGGAATTGTAGGCTTTCTTTCTTCTTTTTAATAAAAACCACACAACAGTCTGGTTTTATTTACACACTTCTTTTAGCTCATAGTTATTATTATAGTTTTTTTTAAGTTTATCAATCCAACTTCTAACCGTTAATTCTATTCTTTTCATTGTCTTTGATTTTCCTTCTTTTCATTACTTAATTTCTTGTCCGTAGACAACCGTCTTCTTCAACTCCAAAATTTAACTATGTACTTCCAAGTTCAACCGTCGTTTCTTCGATCATTCAAAATCTTTTCGTCATGTTTGTTTTGTTCAAGACTCGTTCGTTTTGTCAGTGCTGCCAGGTTGTCCGTTTAGCTCCGTTCCTACATAGATTGTGATTTCCATTAACGATTTATAAAATTTCCACTTGGGTATGTACTTATGCGCCCATATATGCATGTGTTCCTGTGAGTACATACTACGCCTATTGAGTTCTTGTGTAAATGTAAATGTTGGTACATCTAATAGATTTATGCGTTAAATTTGCATATTTTGCAGATATCATTTTGTGCACTTGTAAATTATGTATCTGCCAGTATAAGCGCAATGAAATGTATAAATTTTTGTTAGCAAATTTTGGGGAAAATTACAATTTATTACATGGGAATAAAATGGAGTAAAGAAAAAAAATTCATGAAATTAATTTTAGCAGAACAAAAAAAAACTTGCTAATGAGAAACATGTTACTGTCCGAAACACTGAAAAATTTTAATCTCCCTATTATTAAAACTAGGCACACTTATCCAAGTTTTTGGCTTCTTTTTAAACCTTCAAAATTATAAAAACCAACAGCAAGTCCAAAACAAACAAAAAATTCCTTCCAAACGAATATCATTCGATAATTGAAAACTCATTGGTTGGTGAAAAAAGAAAAACTTCACTTGCCGATAATCGAAAATGAAGCAGAACATTTTTCAATTTGGCAACACACAAAGATTAACAAAACAAATCCCCAATGAAGCCATAAAGAATTAGACCACAATGCACATTCGAATTCGGAACACAACTACTGTGGAACTGTGTGTATGGATGAATGAGTGAGTTGTTCGTAGGTCAGACAAAACTAAATTTTTCAATTTTTACTCATTGACTGACTTTGTATGGTAGGTACAGGAATAAACCGAAATAAAGTTAAATCTACGAAAAAATGGGAAAACATTCAAAACGAAATAGAAACAGAATTTAGCAATTTCTATCGATTTTAGTTGTCTATCTGTAAACTGTCGAATTGTTGTCTGGCAATTGCTTCTCTGTCTGTATGGTCTGTTTCTCTCTTTCATTCGCACATGTTTCTTTGTTTTTTCGATTTCTGGCTTAAGCGGCTTTGAATTGCCCACAACTTGTGTTATTGTGCTATGGTGCATTTGATGGCCATTACCAATGTTGCCACCCTATTTTTCATACTCAGACATACATATACCACCCAAAATGTGTTTAGCTGCAGTCTCCTCCGCAATGCAATATCGGTTAGACACCGTTATAAATAGATACACACACACACAAGCACATGCATACATGGGTACTTCGACACACACACAGTCACTCGCCACTTTGACATGCCCAGATCCGATTAGGTCCATCAAGCTTAGTGTCTGTCCATCTGTCTGTCTGTTTAACTTCTACTTCTTCTACTCTTTTTCACTGTTATGTTTTTGGGTGTTGCTTTGGTTTTCTTCTGGTTAACTCCAATGTACTCTATAAATGGTTTTGGGGTGTTCAAGAAGAATGACATTTACGGAAAGTTCAATTGCCAAAATGTAGAATTTCGACTTTAGTCTTACAATCGATTTATTTTGATTATTGTTATAGTACATATTACTTGAGCTGTTATCAAAAGTTTAATAGATTGGTCCAGTCGAAGATGATGATTTTGTGGATTGAGGCGTTTCGGTCATTGACAGCAGCAGTAAATATTCGATCGAAAATTTGTTATAAAAATCAATTTAATAGAAAATTTGTTTCGAAATGTATTGATGCAGTATTTATTCCAAATTATTTTACAAACATGTATATAAATTATGAGCCAGTAGCTCAGAAACTAAGCATAAACACTTTGATGTGCGGAATATCTTTATAAATAGATTTTAAGCTAAAGCTATATATAATTGGAACGTAATGACTTATGTCTGTGCAATGCTTTCTTTTTACTTGTAACGAATTTTCAACATTTTCCATTTTCTCGATTGCCCTCGGCAATGCTATTCGATTTTTAAACTTTGGCCAAGTTTTCGTTAGTGCACTTACTATGTTTTCACCGGAGATTTATGTAGTGATTTACGGCGGTTTCAAAAGAGATGATTCTTGGACTTATTTATCGACTTCAGAAATGACAATTTAATGAAACATAATGATATATAAAATAATGAATAATTCAACAGAGATGTGGTAAAGTAAACTTTACTTTGTATAATTACAAACAAATTATAGCACTCAAAAGTGACAATACAAATTAAATCATTTATTTACTTGACTGCATCAGATAATCGAATAAATCAAATAAGGTAGCACTTACGTACATATATAAATTAATTGACATTTTAAGCAAACGTTAACAATATTTCATAAGAGATTTGTGAATTTTATAACTTAAAATTCGAAACCATGCCAACCAACAACCACTCAATATCAGAAACGAATGGACACATACAGATGGAGCCTGGCACTTCAACGATTTGTTTGCATTTCATGGCTGATAACTTGAAAACGTGTTGTGATAAATGTTGCATATTAATTAAAATGATATGCAACACTTCAATATATATTGCAACAGTTGCAACACAGGCAACAACAACAACAACGCAGCCATTGAGAGCAATTAATTAACTATTGCTGCTCCTACGTTGGGTGTTCATTGTGTGGTATCCAAGTTTAAGTGGGCAGTGCAATAGAGGCGTGGCATTAGCAGAGTGCATTTGTCTAATGAACTATTTAATGGAGTTTGCTTGGATTTTTTTCATTTTGGTTTCAGTTATTTATTTGTTAATTAAGTTGATTTGTTTTTGCACATACAATGTATGGGTTATTTGGTTTTTGGTAAAAAATATTGTTGTTATGGTAGCTGTCATTGATAAATTTTTTTAATTTATGCACTCAATTTGCTATGGAAATTCAAAGTTTTCAGATAAATAGAAATCGCTACAGTTTATTTTTTATCAAAAAACTAATTAGTCTTTTGATCAAAAAGTTTTATTACATAATAAAAAGCGCACTTTAATATTTTTTTTCTAACAAAATTTTATTTAACTAATGATTTATTATTGTACATACCTAAATATATTGTCATTTGATTTGACAATTCAGCACAATTCGTTAACAAAGTTAACAAAAAGTTTGATATGATAATTCTGTACAAAAAATTTGATTCATTTGCACGAAAATGATTTTGCAAAAAAAAAAAAATCCAAAATCTGGCAATATTTTTTTCTCGCATTTTTAGCAACTTCAAACCCAATGAGAAGTAAATGTATTGTATTGTTTAGCTCCAAAAATTGATGCTAATGGTTCATCCATAAAATATGTTTAGAAACGTCGGATTCGCTTTTTGCTTGTTCGACTTTGTCCAACTTCCACACCCTCTCCCACAAAAATTGACATCAACCATGATATATCCCACTCCTCCAGGCATCTGTATGTTTTTGCCAATAGGGTCACTCACAACATCCGTTTCTCTTTAGCATTCGTCGCTCTCTAGCTTCGACTGCGCACAGTGGTCTGTAGGAGAGCGATAGCCGGTCATAAGTCTGAAACTTCATGTTTCCAATAATATTAGTATATATTGCACAAATTTATTGTAAAATATCTAGTTTACATATTTCAAATACAAAAATACCAAGAAATAACACCATTTCTGAGTTTTTCTATCATTTGGTGAATTCAGAAAATGTAAAATTCTTCCAAAAATTACTTGAAAAATGTTAAGGTTTAAGTAAGCATATCTTGAAACTAAATAGCCTTATCTCCTTAAACTTTAAGAATGTATGTTTTGTTTGGTCTATTTATTGAAGAAATCCAAAAAATCAAAAAAAAAAAAAAAAAAAAAAAAAAATCTCTAATTTTCTTTCTTATATTAATGAATTTTACACTCTGTGGATTACAACTTAAAAGCTTAGGCTCGATCATTTTAGTGTTGAGTATAAGGTTCTGCCAAGGCTCGGTGCTATTAAGTACAATGAGTTTTTCTGCAGCGGCTGTTCTGTATTCTTGGAACGTTGCAGTTTCATAAAACTAATAATAGCAGAACTAAAAGATATTATTGGTTCCATCTAGGCATTTGTTAAAAATGGATATGATTGGGTCAAGGGAACTTCCACGTCCCATATACTCCAGAATTTGAAATCGATACAACTTAGTGAATAAATGAAATAGAAGAATAATATTTTATATCTGAGATAAAATTGGTAAGATCTAGCTTATAAGCTTAAAATAAGCTATAAGCTAATAAGCGCGATCGAGTCAAGGCCACGCCCACCTCTCATATAGCTAACACTTTAAAATCGCCATAACTTGTTTTGGTAGAGTATTTTTTTGAGAAAATTGTTCACTATTTTGAATCCACCATTTTGTTTTCAAGAAGTTGGTCCTGAATTCGCAATCAGCAACTTCAAAAGCACCCCTAGAAGAAAAATATTTGCCATTTTAGATATTTTTTCCAAAAAGTTGGTTCTACATTCAGAATCAGCGACCTCAAAAACCTCCTTAGCAACAATTTTGTTTTAATTGAATCATTTTTGAGGACATTGTCCGCCATCTTGGATCCGCCACTTTGTTTTCAAAAAAGCTGATGCTGTATTTGAAATTAGAGACCCCAAAAACTTTCATAGCTACAACATTATTGTGATGTGACCATTTTTTGTCCGCCTTTTTGGATACGTAATTTTGATTTTAAAAAAATGTTTTCCAGATTTGGAATCAGCGATCCCCAAAGCATAAAAGCTGATATATTTTTCGTTAAAAATAACCAGGAAAGACCTATGACTGGCTAGAATCGTATTCTAGACCACTGTGCGACGTTTTGCTGCGTCAACTGTTTTTTTTTGACATTTTATTTGCATTCGAGCGCGCTGTCAAAAATTCAAACGTTCGTGAACTCATCGCTGACATTGCACGCACACTAACATATAGTGACATACATGCATACACAAAGTTCTTTTTTTTTTCTTCAACAACAGTGTTGCCACACTATGCACAAAGCCATGCTGCTACTGGGGAGCTGAAATAGAAGTTGAAAAATTGCAAAACATAAACTTTTGACAGGACGTGTTCCATTGGATTTGTTGGCGACGTGCTGTGCTCCCGCAAAAACACATAAACGCACATTCACACACACAGTGAAACACAAAAGAACACTTACACACTTCTTTGCTATGGCACTGCATAGTTTTTCCTTTGATGGTGGTACGCTACTCTTCCTGTTATTGTTTTTGTTGTTGTTTCTGCATATTTTATTTATGGCGCAAATTGTAAATTTCCCTTCTTTTTTAAAATGCTGTTGTTATTTAACTTTTTGAAAGCGAAAATACACATATTGGATATGTGAGCCGCCGTTTTTTCTTGTTATTTTTTGTTCCTCAAAATCCCGCCAATTTTAACAAAGTGGTGTCCCCATTTTAAAGCTGCCACTTTTTCTTTGTTTTTGACATGGCCAGCAGTGAAAATTTGAATTTTTGTTTTTTTCTTGAGGAAAACAACAAAATTTGTAAGTTTTTCCACAAGTTAGTTGGAGCAGAAAATTTCCCTCGGACAACGGAGACGTGATTTTGTCTGTTTGTTCGTGTTTTTGACCCGGTAACCTTCTGCATTCGACTTTTGCATGTTTGGAATGTGCAAATGTGTTTTTTTTTATTTTCAGGAAAAAACATGGGAAAAACATTTTCATGTTTTTGCTGTGGAAGAGAAGTTAGTTTGTGAAGTTTAAAAATTTGTATTTTAAAATGCAGACAAAAACACACAAGCAATTTCCTTGTTAAATAAAACTTGTAACTTGGCACATTTGGTGTGGCCTCTTTTGCAAAGTGTTAAAAAAGTTATCTACACTGTTAATGCCGAGAAAGTCACGTTCGCTAAATGCAAAAAAATTAGAAATAAAAAAGTTTAAAAAAAATATGTAAAAATTAAATAAAACTAAAAAAAAAAAATATTTATGAATATAAAACAGGTTTTGTCGGTTAAATTCGTTTTGTTTAAATCTTGATATATAGTGTACTTTTTTCTATTTGCACATTTTACACTGAACTAAAGTATTTGATCCCAAAAATTCAAGACTCGAATCTTCGCTGTACAATGTTTTCATTTTGACACTAAAGTACACTGTCTTGTTTCATCAATATTTAAAAAAATATTATTCCAACAAATACTTCAGTGTACTTTACATAATACAAACAAATACTTCAAGTCAGTTTAAATCGTAAGAGTAGAAAAACAACAGTAAAATTTATGATATGGTAACACTTGCAAGTTGCGACGCACTGGTACCACAGTTGCTTTCAGACATTTTCGCGAGAGAGAGAGAGAGCGTTAACAAAAAAAGTGACACAAGAAGAGAGCCCGAAACTTATGTCACTAAAGTAGCATTTTGATGCCTACAACTACAGTATGTGAACTGAACTGAACCGAAGCCAATCAAACAAGACAGTATTTGTTTTTTTATATCCAAGTACTGTAAAGACACTTGCATGCGAAACATGAAACAAGAAACTTGCATACAAAACATAACATATATTGAAAAGAAATGTCTGAAAACTCAAGAAAAAAGTCATGTGCAGACCCCTAATTGGTACCATTGATACACCAAACATTCTATAATAAGTAGTATGGTTGTCCATAAACTTTTTTCGATAATTTACTTGGTCCACCCCATCATAAACCCACTTCACGATCATCTTTAGTTATTTGTTACGATGATAACGTCCGAAAAGTGCGACTGAATTGATACTTCAGCTGAAACTTCAGTTTTTGGTATGTCATTTGGATAGCTCAATCCTTTAGCCTCTTTTACCACATTATTAAGTGGATACATAGTGGAACGCTGAGTTTCGAACAATGTTATACTGATTTGACGATAAGTCGGCATCAATAAGTAGCACCAGGTCCTGATTAGTAGTCAATTTTTGTGGGCTCTTTGACGAAGACATGCGGGCCTTCTTGATTTTGGTACCGTTTTCTGGGGAAACAGATGCCAATTCTTTGACAATTTTGGGTCTCGATCCAATGCCTTCATTACAGCATTTGAAACTTTTAGAGGATGTTCAAGTCAGCTGACATTTTTAATCTGAAACGATACTATATTTCGACTGAATTCTTCCCACCTCTATATACGCGTCCGAAAAATGGCGTTTAAACTGAGGAGAGCGCCAGATGTTAGCATCGGTGAGCCTATTTGTTCAAAAAAAAAACCAATGATTTCGTCTGATGTCTCCTTTTCACTTTTTGAAAATGCAAAAATATGAAATTTGCACGGGAAAGGTTAAGTTAAAAAAGATCGCGAAATAGCGCAACACATTTTTTATGTTTCCAACAGAGAAAAAACCTATCTATTTTGCAATTACTTAAATGCAAGTGTGTGACAATTCTGTCAACACATTAATTTAGAAAAATGAATGGCATACCATCTTATTCACTAGCAGAGCAACTGAGGGTTCTAGTGATATAGGATTGTTACAATCATTGACTGCTTAGTATCATTCATTCGAAGAGTCTTATAGTTAATTACTCAAAACATCACTACCTCCCTAAAATCTAAGATGAGTTAAAAAGATCTTAGAAAATCAACTGCAACTTTGTTTAATCCATTTATTACAAAAACCTTTAAGTAAAATCCAAGATTATCTTTAATTCTTAAAGTTAAGCACTTTGTAGCAGACATAAGGACCATTAGTGTAATTTACAACGCCATAGAATTTTTATGTGCAACCAAAGAAAATAAATCATAAATTTTTCGGGCCGACCGACCGTCCCCACAACAATAGAGAAATTTATTTATTAAATATAACAAACACAGCGTTAACTTGAAACAAACCAACAACAAAAAAGAAAAATAACCAAAAAATTAAAGGAACAAAAACCAACAGACTGATAGTAATAAAAAATAAATTTTCTACTAATTTACCAACTTCCAGTGAACTTGCCCCCACACCACCCTTGCCCCCACACCACCCTTGCCCCCACACCACCCTTGCCCCTCCCCCCTACGCACACACCAAAGAAAACTAAGCTAAGGCTAAAATATCCTCGACATTCGACCATAATAGTAAAAGAAAATTCCCCATAAATAATGCGACCATTCGGATGGATGAGTGAACAAAAATGACGCCATCATTTTGTGCGCTACTCCGGCGTTGCTGCTGGAAAATATTTGGGTCGTTTACGTGACAATTTTACGCAATATATAAAATAACAAATTCACTTTTGTATATTATCCGTATGCACACGCCCTCTAGTGGAACAAACAATTTTTTCTATCTTCTTTAACTTTTTTTTTTTTGGCGGAAATAATGATAGAATGAATGAATGTATGGATGGATGAAACGACAAAGAAACGAATGTTAAAGTGATTAATTAGTGCATGGAAGAAAATGTTGCTGTGCTGCATTTAATGGTGTCCCAACGAACATGTCCTATGTAAATAAAGACGCGCTCGCCCGTCATATTCTTCTAAGTTATGTCAGTTATTCAGGCGCGCTATAGTCATCAAACATAAGGGTATTAACAAGTTAAGACGTGTTTGTATTTCTTTGTAATATTGTTGTTTTTGTTCTCCTATGTATATATAAATATAGCCGCTCCTCCTTTTCAAGTGAGCTTTAACATATGCATGCATCCACCAATGTGGAAGACAAACACACAGTTTAAATATAATTTTTGCTAAGGAAAAGTTAAAGCATACGTATGTAATATGGATAATTCCATGAACTCCTCAATGTCTTTGTAAAACTTTAAAATTTTTATACCTTGAAGCATACTCCTGCAACTTCAGGGTTAATGTCTTCATATGTCTTCATCAGATTCAAAAATTCAATACAACGCACTTTCTTAAATTAAACTCAACACTATTTCAATAACTTCATCAAATATCCTTTAACATTGAAAAATTCAAACAGAGAACAAACATTTGATAAATAAATTTGCATGCTAGAAAAATTAAAAATAAAATAAAAGAATTTTAATTTAAAAAGAAATAAAGAGATTTATCCTTAATATTTGGCACCCCACGTTAGGCGCCAAATATGATGAGGTAATTCTCTTATATATCCTTTATAAGTAATAAAAAACTGCTTTCTATATTTTATTATTCCATTCGAACTTGAAATCTTAAACAGAAAACTGGAAAAAATTGTTTAAATTAATTTTCATTAAAAAATAAAATATAAAAAGCAATTTTTACTACAAAGGAAATATAAAGGAATTGCCCATTTAGAGTATGTATTTTTTGATTTTTTCCGAAGTCTAGCTTCAGCTGAACACAGTTTAACATATTATGTACTCTACTATATCCTTTTCTTCATCAAACACTCTGAATCTAAGTACTTAATGCCTATAATACAAACTTTGATTTGAAAATAAACTCGAGCAAAACCTTACCAAACAACCTTCAACTTGGAATAACCCATAAAGTTTTGCACTCATAAAAGTGCTTGTTCGCTGGCTGACTGACTGACTGACTGACTGACTGCAACGCGCTGGCATTCATAAATTAATTTTCATAAATATTTCAGTTTAATTGAAAAGTTACGCTGATGATGATGCCCCGGCAATGCCTTCTTCGTCCATGGCTTTTGCTTGTTCAGTGTAAATATTGTCTATGCCAGATATGGGCAGGCGGTGAGGCAACAACGCGCCGCAAATATGGTGGGATTGTTTCATGGTGTTTAAGGGTATTTTTATGTTCTGTATTCTTCATATAAATTACATTAATTGCATGTTTGCATTGTTGTTTTTTTCCTTCTTTTTTATGACTGTTGTTCAAGTTTTTTTGATAGGTTAAAAGAAAACCGTACAAACACTGAACAAAATAAACAAAACCAAATTATTGTGGTTAAGCGTTAAAGATTAGACAAAATTAAGGAAAATTTAGCTTTATTGTGCACAAAGTGGTTATTATTATTTTTTTAAAGACGGTACGAACTTGAGCAGTGAACATGAGCTCTTTACAAGTCTCATAGGAACTTCAACGATTTTGTTTTTGTTAAGTTATTTCCTTTTTTTAGACCATGGATTTGTATAAATTGCAAAATACACATATATTTTTCAAAACAGATTAGTTTATTTAGTGCACACAATGATTCAGAAGATATAACCAAACTATTTATTTTAACTTACAAAATAATTCATTCATCATTTTGCAATTGGTTTTCTCAATGCCCTAGATTTGGCACAATCAGCATCACAGTTAAAACTCTTTTGTTTCTTTTCAGAGTTTTTCAAATCCTACCACATTCTAATTGTTTCGAATGGTGAAAATTTTTTAATGTTTTTATGCTTCTTCGGTGTTTTGAAATTTTTGCTACTTTTGAATTATTTTCTTAAATTTTCTTTGTCTTGCGAACATTTTTCGACTGTTTGAAAATTTTTGGAGTTCGGAGAAATAATTAAACTTTAGAGTATTAAATAAACTGATTCAAAAAAAAAAAAACTATCTTGAAATTTCCACAATTAATCCCAAAAATTAAAGAAGTGAGCTGTGATTTTTTTAAATTTTTGTGAAAGTCATTTAGCGGTGGCGCAACGTCAATTTATGCAAAATCTCGGCTTGATGCGGTTTTAATTAAATGACGATCTCAAATATGCTCAGAATTTGTCATCCACTGTATTAAATTTTTTGTTTTGAATCAAAAAAATAAAAGTTCGAACCTAAACTAAACCGCATATTGTTTTTTTAGCTAAAATACCTTCACAAAACGTTGTTTCGAAATCTTCATTCTGGATAAGACCTGAGAAGTTTTTTTTTTTTCAAAAGGGCGTGTTTCTAAACAAATTTTAAGTAACTAAGCTTTTACATGTTCAAGGGAATACCCTCTTAGTTAATTGTATGAAATTTTTAGGAGTGTATTTAATTTATAGGGTTATAGAGGATTTCGCAAAGTTCTGGACCTTTGAAGTCGATTTTTTTTTTTTGTGACTTTGGTGGCCATTTTAGTTCGCAAAAGGTCCTATTTACATAAACTCTACTATTTTTTTTTTTTTGGAATTCTCAATAAATTTTCTAATATTTGATAACACATTTGTTACACCAATTTTTTAAATTGAGGTCAGAAAAAAAGAATTTTCAAATCTCCATATGCAGCCAAAACGCATGCGAATAACCCAACCCGTGTGTTACATAGAAAAGTATTTTTTTCCGACCTCCAATTAAAAATTTGTTATGACAAATGTGCTACCGAATTAAAGAAAATTTATCAAGAATTCCAAAAAAAAAAATAAAAATGTATGTTAGTAGGACCTTTTTCGTACTAAAATGGCCACCAAAGTAAAAGAAAAGATAAAAAAATTAAAATATCGAATTTAAAAATCCAGAACTTTACGAATTCTTTTCAAACCCTATAAACAAAATACACTTTTGGAAAGCTTATAGAATCAGCTAAAAGTTTCCTACAAAAAAATTTTCTTTAAAACGTTAGGGTGACCCCAGAATTTTTGAATTTTTTTTAACAAGTCAGAAAATCAGTTTTAATCCTATAACTCCTCAGTGTTTAATTTTAATTTTAGACCCCACCCCTCAAGTGAAATTTTTCGTTAGTCGAAGTCTCTTCTATCACCTCTCAGAAGCTTCGTAACCTTATACGATACACCCTTTTTATGTAAAGGGCACTGGAAAAAATAGCGTCAGCTAGAAAAATTGGCGACAACACACCGTGGAGAAAATGCATCATAACTTTGAAACTATATAAAGCAAATGAATACGGTTTGTTACTGTTAAATATGCTCATCAGGTGATTGCTATTATATGATAGCCTCCATTGTACCGAAGCTTGCAAAGTTCACTGTGAAATATTTTTAAGAAAAAAATATAAAAAA
This sequence comes from Calliopum simillimum, assembly GCA_951812925.1. Lineage (NCBI taxonomy): Eukaryota > Metazoa > Arthropoda > Insecta > Diptera > Lauxaniidae > Calliopum > Calliopum simillimum. The sequence goes on from OX638372.1 coordinate 9,456,024, forward strand.
ACTTTGACATAAATCGAACACTTCAGTCATATCGTGTTGTACTCAGTCCATTGCGCATACTTGAGAAAAAACAAACTAAACAACTTTATATGAAATCTGTCAAAAATATGACGTTTACAATTCATTTATTTTGTAAAGTAAACTATAAGAAAATATGTGAAATGGAAGAGAAAAAAGCAGCACATAATTACAACAAGAAAATTACATAATTATATGGTGGCTTTACAAATACACACACAAGATGTCTGGCCGCAAAAAGCGCTCATAGCATAAGTGGGTGACGCATGCGCGCAGGTGTTACTTAAGTGTCAAATCAAGTGAAGCGCTGTCAGTGTTAAAGTGAAGCTGTCAAAAAAAGTCTAGCTGTCAGATGAAGTGCTACGCGTCAATTGTCGCGCATGTTACATATGGTTGGTGTGGGTTTTTCTTTTGTTTGATTTTTAAGAAAAAAAAAAATCATTTTAATTTCATATTTTACAACTTTATTTTTGAGTTAAGTGGTTTTTGCATATTCAATGGATTCTTTTATTTCTCATAAAACTTGAAAGGCTAAAAAATGCTTTCAAGTAACAAAGTGTGTAAAATAAAAAATATAAAAAAATATTTTTGCATTCACATGAAGCTTCACTGTTAAAATATGCGCGAAATTTTCAACGCAAAACTTAACATTAATTGATTTTAAGTTTTAAAAATGAGTTGAAAAAATAAATTTTTTTGCTTTTTATTAACCGTTGACAGCTTGTAATTCTTTTTATAAAAAATGAGTAGGTGTGGTTTCATATTACTTTGACAGTTATGCCACAGTAATTAAAATACCTCAGCACAAAAAAAAATCGCATCACTCAAACTAAAGTGCACAATTCGCGTCGCATGGCGAATGAGTGTAATTTGAATAAATATGTCCAATGAATATTTTTTAAAAAATTTTTCAAGTAACAAATTTTAATGTGATTTAATTGCTCTTGTGTCAATTGTATTAAAAAAAAAATCGATTTTTTTTCTTTTACATATGAGTGCATTGAAACTTCAGCTGTGTGACACAATTTTATGCAAATTTTATAATTTTTTTTTTTTTTTTTTGTGAAACACAATTAAAAATTTACTTTGAAGTTTATAATGCAAAAAAGAAACGACCCAAATTAGGCAAATTTTTCTTGTGTGTTTTGTGTCGACACTTCTTTGTCGTGCATTTTTTTGATTTTAATTAGAAGTGCGTAACTTAATCTAATTAGCCAATTTGCGCCTACTTAATTGTGAGTAATTAGTTCACTCTAATTAATGAAATTATGAGTGTCGGCACTTAAGATTTCACTTTGGTTTTTTCTTTGCTCAATGCAAAAATTTCTAAAAATAATTGAAATTTCAAGAGAATTTTTTATTATTAAATACGTAGGTACTTAGGAAAATATTTTCATGTTCAAGTAAAGTGCTCGTGTTGAGCGTTTTTGAAGACAATCAAATTACTGCAAGGATACCTGTGAGTTTTTGTTAATCTTATATCATCAATACGAAGGAATGTGTGAGAGTGTGATCTTGATATAACATTTTTCATTGAATTTGTATAATATTACAATTACAAGCCTGCCGATAGAACTAGAACTACTTAGTCCCAAAAAGTAAAAAGTTCTGCAATAATTCAAAAAGGAACTAGCGTTGTTCTAGATTCAATATTGTGCATTAGGGATATTTACAAGACTTCTTGTTGAAGTTTTTAAGACATTTCGTTTCAAGATATGTCATGTCTTGTACCCGCTTTTTATTTATGAAATACTTCAGTTCAGTGTCGTGTGCAAATGTGTCGACAGTACTTGGATGTGAAAAAAGAGAAAAGAAATACTTCACAGACCTGTCTTGTTTTATTTGATTTCTTCAGAGAATGCACCTCGTGTACTCCTTGATACCGTTGTGTGCGTAGATATCCACGCATATCTTCGTATATAAAGCAATACACGCCAAGTGTACCGGTGTGCAAGATTAATATTCCGGGATGATTTGGTCCTAGTACCATTTGTTGTTAAAATACAGAGTGTTGAAGTTGGCGTTTTTTTTTTGTCATTTTCATAAAAGGGTGTTTTTTCAAAAATTTATAGCTTACACCAAAGTTTGTAAATTGATATATGTAATGCATTTTAAGTGTTCTTTTTATAAAAAAATTTTAATTTAATTAAAAAGAAATTTTTTCACCTAAATTTTTTGAAATTAAAAATACTTTTTTTTTAAAAAAACTCCCTTAAATTTTTTTTAAAAGTACTTTAAATTAAAGTATAATTTATAATCTTTAAAATAATGCATGAGTCAAAACGGGATTCAATCGCTACATGAGAGTTTTTAGCTTTTAAGTGCCCGCGTCCGGCAAATCTCTTTTTTTACTCAAGAGGAAGTCATCTTACGAGAAAAGTGTACAGGGCATAAAATGCTTAGAATCATCCAAGGAATACGAATAAATTTTTTTTTTTTTTTTTTGAATTTTTTTTTTTTTAAATAAATGTTCAGATTTTCGAAAAAATACCCAAAAATTTCATATGACGATTCTAAGCATATTATGCCTAGTACACATTTTTCGTAAGATATTTTTTAATTAATTTTTCGGGATTTTTGTAATTTTGAGACGCAAAAAATGGTATCAAGAAGTACTCGAATGCAATTGGCATGCACTAAAGAGTTGTTCAGTTTAGTCTTGGCTGCAATTTTGTTTTAATTGTTTGGCTGAATATGAAACAGTTTGGTAGCTATGACCAAAAATTATACTAACTTTAGTCATTATTTGCAAGAATCTAATATATTCCACACGCCATCTTGGATTTAAGAGTTCTCGAATTCTGAGTTCAGATTCATTTGGTTGGTTCTGTGACAGCAGAGCTCAGAAATATTTTTTGACGCTTTTGATAGCTTTCTCTAAATTTTTAAGCTACATGCTTTTGTATGAGCATTTCCTATACTCTTTTTACAAGCTAATGACATACTAATATTTCCGTTTTTTTTTTTCTCTCTATTTTCAGGTAAATTGTAATATCACGCCAATGTCCAATTTTTTTAAATTTTAAGAAAGAAAAAACTTGCTAAAATTGAATATTAAGTAAGTAAATGAATAACATTTTCCACAACTCATTAAAATCTGTGTAAAAAACAAAAAAAATCTCTGTAGGCAGGTAGCCCTAATGAATTTTTCACGTGCAAGTTGCTTAGATATTAAATTGAAATTGTTGGAAATTCTTGGAAATTCAATTTCATGTTTTTATTGTTAACACTTGTGCTTAAATTGGCTTACAACGAGGCAGACACACACACACACTCATGTATGCCAAATGGCACGCAAGAGCAAAATTTTTAAAATTCATGTGAATACGGATTTATTTCTAAAAGTAGGAGCCTAATGACCTTAAGTGTTCGAGCACTTGAATGAGGCAAATAAAATAATCTTGGGCATACCTACGATTAAGAAATGAACAACAATTTTCTTAAGTTGCTTGTTATGTGGAGTAGCTAAAATTAGAAAATACTTTGACTGTCTAAGAGGTTCTTTCTCTTTGGCATATTTTCATATTTCATTTTTCATCTCCAGCAAACATGGCTACTTTACATATCAAAAGTTTTCTTAACTAACAAACTTATGTAAACTCTCTACGTTATACGTAATCAAGTTGTAAAGTATGTTAAACTATTAAAATTTTGATTTTATTTTATTTCTCTTTTCTATGATTTTATCTTGTGGCATCAAGTGTCACGTCCTTTATATTGCAAAAAAAAAAAAGCACAAGTCTAGAGGCTTGTAAACCCAAACGAGACCCCAGACTTGACTAGACAAACCATGTCGTCGTCGCACAGCTGTTTTGATTTTGTTTTCGTCCTTGTACTTGTTATTACTATGCATGTGCATCATCACTATCTACTCGTCGTAGTGGTAGTGTTGATGCCAACTTCAAGTTGCCGATGTTCACATGAGCCACCAGTCATCAGCTTCTCATCCTCTTATCTACATATAAAAAAAGCTTCAGACTCTGTCTGATTTTGACTCTTGAAAGGAATATAAGAAAACAAACAACAAAAAAGGACGATTATATGTTTTTCCCATTGACATGTTGGGCTGGTCGGCCGGTCTGTCTGTCGGCACTTGCCGTATGAGTAGACCCATATGCAAGCATGTTATATGGTAGGGTCTTCAAAAGCCAGACAGTTGAACATGAACACGAATGTCAATGGTAGACAGAAAAAGTGCGGTTTTTTTAGTGGTTTACTGATGTTGTTGGAACTATACCACCTGAATATGTAATTCCATGAACATGAACATGTTGTTCTTCACTCTTGTTACTACGTGGTATATATGGTAAGCATGATTGTAAGTCACGTTAGGCGTCAATACTTGTACATATCAGTTTATAAAGTGTTCAGAGTTACCAGCGAAAACTATTATAAGAAATTAGCTAAAATCAAATTGAATTAAATTTCAGCTTTGGTAATAACTTAAAAACTCAATGGCATATTCTACCCAGGTAAAACTTCAGAGAGCAATATAACATTTTGTTTATAATATGTAAATGTAATATGTCAAATGTATAAAATCGAAAATCGTTGCCAAATTCAGTTGATTTATATCAGTTAATTTGCTAGAACACTCTTTTTAAAATAAGTAACGTGGCACTTATGACATTTTTATTATGTTTCGCGGGTTTTTGCAAGAATAAGTTTTTTGTAGAACAATACAGCTGTTTCCAAAAACTTTTGAATACAATGATAATTTCAAATTTATTACTTAGATATTTCTGCTATAAGCCTATGATCTTTGCCATATGACACTAATGACCACTGTCAATCGATTGATATTCCAAAAAAACAAATTATTAAGTAAAAAATGAATAATTAATAAATATAAATTCCATGCACAAGACAGTTTGAAATATAGTGTACTTTTTTAAGCTCGTACATTTTGCCCTGAACTAAAGAATTTAATCCAAAAAAACCTTCACTGTACACTGATTTCATGTTGACACTGAAGTACCTACACTATTATGTTTAACAAGTTTCAAAAAACAAAAAACTTGATTCTAATGAGTACTTCAGTGTACTGTATTTGATACAAACAAGTACTTCAGATCAGTGCAAAACGGGCAAGTAGAAGAACTACAGTAAAATTCATGATATGGTAACACTTGCAAGTTACAAAGCATTGGGACCACCGGATTGTAATAGTTTTCATAAATTTTTGTGAGAGAGAGAGAAAACGTATTTAAAAGAGATATAAGTAGCATTTGCAGAGTGTACACTACAACTAGGATTTATGCACTGAACTGAAACAAGCAATATAGGTTTGTTCAGTATTTGTCATTTTTCTTTCAAGTGAAGATACTGTCAAGACATTTGCACGCGACACTGAATTGAAGTATTTGGTAAATAAAAAGCGGGTACAAGACACAACGCATCTTGAAATGAAATGTCTTGAAACTCCTTATGTTATCAAAGCTGTATGCAAATTATAATAAATATTGTATGTTTTGAATTACAAATATAAAATTTATATTGTTATGGTCAAATTTAAATTTCTTCAAATCAGTATCATATTTGTGGAACTTTGACAGAACAATCTAACTCGAGCTAAGACAATTTTCCAGAATTTTAGTCATAAACATTAAATTTAATAACGATTTTTTTGCTGTACGTAGGGTACTATTTATATTTCGGGAACTGGCAACACTAATGTCAATAGCTAAAATCTGGCAACACCATAATAAAGTTTAACATTTTCAACAAAAACGTACTCACAACGTTATGATGAACAAGTGCTATTTGTTTTGCTTACAGTGAGCTAAGAAAATCGTGATCATCATGTTTCTATGATATTGAGTTCCAAAGATGTTCGATAACTCACGCAAGATTTGAATTAACCGCCATTTGTGCGGTGCAGTGTTGTCAGCCAAAGATGGAAAATATTTTGACAGCTGACAGTTTAGGATTTATTGAAAAAAAAAAAAAAAAATATTTGATGCTGCATCAACGAAATCTTGTCATTTTATTGAAGAGCACTTAAACTGGCTTTCCTGAAATGTTGACAATTTCGTCTTATGCTATTTTGTCAGAATGCCACAGATATTTGTCTTGTATTTGTTATATTAAAAAACAACACTTTGGCAACTCTATGCTCTCATTAGTTTCGACATTGAATGACATGATGTAGAAAACATACATAGTTGGCCTAAATGGTGTTGCAATATTCTTTATTGCATTGTTAGTTGCTTTTTTGTTACCAGTGATGTTCATTGTTGCAAATTACCATTTCAGACACACTTTCCATCATGTTATGTGAGTGTGAGTGCAGTTTCACGCAATTTGTCTGTGTCGAAAATTGTCACATGGAAAAGGAACACGTAGTGCGTTGTGAGTGTTTTTGATGGTTATGGTGGTACGAGAGTAGCTTTCGCCATTAATTAAAATACCACGTGGTAGAAAGCATTCTGGTCTCTTGATTTCGAAAAACTTTTATAATTAGAACCAGTAATTGGAGTTTTGAGTAGAAAATTTTGTGTCAAATCATTACTCGTATAATTGGACTGTTTCGAGTCGGCGGCCGTGAAAAAACTTGAAATTCTAGTTGAAAAGATTTTATAGAAGTTGGATGCAGGGTTTCATAAAAATGTTCTTAATCGGAGCAACTAGATCTTAAAGTCTGCTCTAAGAAAACTCTCATTAAATTTTAATGTTAATCAAGATTTCTGTAAGAATATTCCGCTTTAAAGAACTTTAACTAAACATTTCTCCCAAACTATAGGTATAATAAAACAGATAACATATTTACAAATTCATTTGTTTTCACTTTCAAGTACATATCTGTGGTCTATTTGATACAACTCGAGGTTTAAGAAAAATGTTCATTCTTTCTTCTTAAATTTTGATCTCGATTGCTCAAACAAATTGTTTCCATTTTAATTAAAAACATTTCTGAAACGAAATAAAAGTTTAAGTAAACTTTAACCAAATCTTTACTTTAGTTACGACATGAGTTTTAATTAAAATTATTTTGGATTTTGAAACTTTTGCGCAAAATAATTACGAGTACAATATATTTTTGGGGAAAATTTTGGTGAAAAAAAAAATATTTTTGGTTTTGATTTAATTAAATTGATTTACCAAAAGTGTATTCCCATGAAACTCATATACACAATGGTCTAGGGTTGCCAACAATTTGTGAAAATTGTTAAAATTGAAACATAAAAGTGAAATTGAAAATTTTCTTCAACAAAAAATTTAACCAAAACTTGTTGAATGTATACACATGATCAAAAATTCAATAAACTACACTATACAACAGAATAGAAGGCATACAAACGAAAATAATCACATCCTTGCACACATACATACACTTATTGTATGAACGTGAACTAATAACGTGTGGCTGTGTAGCAAAAGAAAACCCACATAGGAATTCAATCTGTGCTGCTGTGGCGAATCTTTGGAATTTTATTATTGCATCCATGAGTACGAGAGATGAGCACAGGATGAAAGTTCACAAAAAAAAAAAAGAACAGAGAACGATTCCAGCTCATCTCATTTGATGTGATTCTTCATCCAATACAAGTTGGCGACCTATAGAATAAAAATAGAAATAAAAGTGAAATAAAAAAGGACGAAACACTGAAAACTGATAAAAGCAAAATTTAACAAAGGACAACAGCAGCAACAACAACAATGGAGCAACGCCAAACAAAAGGCAGTAGAAATATACGATTTGTGCAAAAAGGACGAAATGAACTCAAAAAAATAAAAAGTAAAAACTCAGTATAAAAGGGCGCCAAAAAGGGATTTCGTACTCATAGAAGCAGCAGCAGCGCAACGTTAAAAATGCCAACAACAGCAAAAATGTAACAGCAGCAGCAACAACAACAACAACAACAATATCAACAACAAAATAAATCAAATCAAACGAGATTTGCCACTGGGACAACAAAAGAGAAAAGGCAGCAACGGCGGCAAAAGAAAAAATTTCTAAATCAAATTCATTCAAATTTTACCACTCACTACTTAGCAAGCAAAAAAAGGAGTAGTTGTAGCAACATTTAAAAAAAGGATGAAACCAAAGCAAAGCGGAAATTATTACTTGTGGACGACACAAAATATATAAAGGTCTGGTAGACCAAAAAACCAAAAAAAAAAAAAAAAGAAATGAGATACGTGTAGTACACAGAAAAAAAAAATATGAAACAAAATTCACCTCTTGATGTGAATGCGACATTTTAGAAACATTTCTACTGTTTTGATAAATTTGAAAACAAAAAAAATTCTCAATATATCTTTTTGAAGCATATCTGTGGCATTTTGACAAAACTAAAAAACTGCTTAACTGTGTCTCAATAGTGTGACTGAGTTTTTTGGACTCTAAAAAATACGTAATGCCAACTTCTTTTTAACTGAAAAATTTTACCAGTGTAAAAAATAACAATTCAACAATAATAAAATCTGTAGTAAATTCCAACCAGCAACAAAAAAAGGTCGAAAGAAACCCTTTTCGTTTTTTTTTTAATTCATCCCGCCGTCATCAGGAGTACAATTCATTTTTAGCATTTTGCTATGAGCGAAAAAGTAATTTATTTTAAATACTTTTTAACTACATAAAAATGAAAAAAAAAACTTAAGTGTATCAAAGGGATATCAGTTGAAATTAAGTAGTACCTAGTAGCATATCGGGAAATATTAAGTTAATGCATTTTTAAGAGTAACTCCATGCCGACGCAAAAAAAGCTACTGAAAGAAGTACATGAGGAAACGCTGGGACTGGTAGGGATTACATTATATCCATATTAATCTTCAGGGTTTACTGTAGTCAACTGCTTACTTAATTTCATCAAAATATGTTGTGCCATTTGTGAGAAACGAAAACCACATTTCCCCAACTTTTACTTCAGAAGTGTCTTATAGCAAGTAGGGAATAAAGTTAGGGCAACAAATTTTTGTGGGCGGTGCCACGCTCTTTTACGAGTTTCCTTAAAATTACGACACATCAAGTGTTAATCTTTGTTTCCATGAGTACCACCTCCTAAATTTTCATCGACATTGCATCAAGATTCCTTATACGGTTTGTGAGTTATGGCTAAACTATAGCAGTGCAATGCTTCCCAATACGTGACTACAAAGCCCATGGTTATTCTTCATTCCATTGTAATGTGCATCCTTGTCTAAAGTTTCATTAAAATTCTTTTATCAGTTTTTGAGAACAAGCTTTGGCACAGATAAAGCAGCGTGCATTTTTAAGAGAAGATATCTCCTAAACTTCGAATGCAAATTGTTTTTACATTGTTTCGATAGATATTTGTATGCAAGAGTTATTTCGGAGTTGTCATTTGCTCTTTTATTTAACGACTTTGTCAGATTGAGTTGCATACATTCAAAAGCACAATACTTTTTATTTCTTTTGTAGAAAGAATTTTTCTGATACGGATGGCATTTTGACCAAACAAACTAACTTGTTTGCGTCTGTTGTTGAAAAATTGCAAAATGACTGTTTATTTAATTCAATATAAATTTCTCATACTTCAACTAACTCGAAATTGACAACTTTTCAAGAGCGATAAAAGACTGCTTCAAATCTTGCGTGAATTATGGGACACTCTCCTATCTCTGGAAGTAAAAATCATAAAGACAAGACAATAACACCAAAAAAAATATATGTACTTATATATCACATTTATGACTAAAATTCTGGATAATGTTCTTATCTCGAGTTAGGTTGTTTTTTTTTTCATAAGTCCACAGATATGTAGAATCTTATCTTTTTTTATTATTCCCCTACTTTATTCTATGTAAATTAATGTTATGTTGCTTTAAAAATCTTCTTCGGAGAGAGACTGAAACATATGCGGGTTAACATTTAACATAGCATTTTTTTATTTTTGTATTGAGGGAATGAGAAGATGAAAATAGCAATCAACTTTGTTGCTTAATCAATATCAAGTGATCCATTAAATTGGCACATAAAAGAAGTTCAATTTCAAAGTATAATAAATTAATTGTACCATATATTTTTCATTTATTTCAAAGTTACGTGGGTAATATTAAATTAAATTTGACACTTCCAAAAAAATTTATATCTTAAACTTTTAGTAAGGCTCCCAGTTTTATCAAATTTACTTTTTTTAATACTAGGGCATAGAGTCGGAGACACATATCAGGTTCAGCATAGAGTCTATTTTAGTATGCTTTGTAGATTTCACTTTTCTAAAATTTTAGAATTTCATAAATTTTTCACGAAAGTCTTGCAAAATAATTCGACTTTTTCAGTAGTTTTCAACTTACTTATTTATAATTTGACTCCTCAATTTTCAATAATATCAAAATTTCATCAATATTTGACCGTCCCAGATTGTTCCTCTTCGACTTTGTCAAATAAATCGATCTTTTCTATAGTTTCAGAATTTCATAAATTTTCAAATCTTCTAACATTTAGCGATTTTTAGTATTCCACATTTCCAATATTCATAAAATTTCCACAAGTTCTTCATGTTTCCGGGATTTTATAAATTTCATAAATTTTCGATTTTTTTCTCATTTTCAAAAATTTTTTAAATATTTTTTTTTTTAAACTTTGCATTCAGAACGAATTCAAAATATCATTTCAAAATGATAGACTGTTGCTATAATTTCGTATTTCATAAATTTTCTACTCATCGAACATTTTTCATTTTGAAAGAACTGGATGGAGGTCCATTTTCAAATTTCTTTCAACACCTATGTTTTTTTCAAACACATTTTTAAAATAAATTACCTTTATTTAGAAAATAACTAACTTCAAGTTGACTTTATCATATAACATCTATTCAAATTACGCCTTTTTATATACGAGATATTATAGCAAAACAATATGTAAACAATTATTAGTAAAAGTCAGCAGTATTGATGAAATGTTTATAATTTATTTATTACTTTTTGGAAATGAAAGGTCTACGCTCAAATTAAACCAAATGAAACCCTAGATACGAGTATTCCCATGAATTTACAACATCATATACTTATGTAGATATGTAAACGTACTCATATATCATCCATAGATTAAATAATCAAAACATCAAAATTAATTTTGTTTATAACTAAATTAAAAACAATTCACATGACTTTTCAAAACACTCGTACGCACACACACGCTGTTTTATGGCGGAAAATAAAAATAAAAGAGAAAATAGATGAATTTAATTTCCACGCACTACCTGTCAAAGTTTAGGAGTTACAGGCAGTAAAAATAAACAAACCGCTGAAACATCCATACAATCTATGAGCTGAAGACAACACACACTGACAAATAAACAAATAAACAAACCCGCACAACGTGACGGAACCAATGTTCGACGACGACGACGATGATGACGATGAGTATGGATGGTAACTACATGTAAAAAATGGGAAAAATTGTTTATTAGAATTTTTATAGGATGCAGACAGACAGACGGTTTAGGCCATAAAAATAAAACACACATACGTAAAGGAAAAAAACAAAAACATGCCATTCCAAATAAATGTGTTGTACTCGTATGTGTACCCTTCGCTGTGTGTGTTGGTTATAAACAAATGTATCATATTTTTATGGCAAATAAAAAATTAAGCATCTGCTGATATCTTTAATATAAATTTTGTAAGTACAACAACAAGCAACACAACATAAAATCGAAATGATATAAAACTTAATCCCCCTGCTGGCTGGCAATGCCCCAAAAATATAAATGAAAAAAAAAAAATAATAAATAAATTGTTGAAATTAAAAAATAAAAGCGCATTAAAACCAAAAAAACATTTCAGAATTTGTATTGCTTGATACTGCCCTGCGTTGCAGCTATAAAACCGCATTTTGTCCTTTTAACACATTCTGCAGTGTTAGGTACTTTAGTTGGTCAACGAGCAACAGCAGCAGCAGCACGCTGCAGCAATAAAATTTAATAAAAATTTTTGTTTTTTTTCTGCTCGTCGTCTTTTGTTTTTTGGTAACGTGATTGCAAGCGTTTTTTCTTGGTTTTTTTTTATTGTTTTAGCCATAAAACGTGCAGTTTCTAATAGTGCATGCATCCGTATATGACACACTGCGGGTAACTTTTGCTGGGAAACGTTTAAAGTAAAGAAATTAAAATACTGGCGGTGACTACGCAACAACTAACAATTTGGAAGTGGTTACACTGCTCTGCTAAATGATTTTTATTTGGTTTTAACGAAGTGCAATTAAAAATATGTTCAGAATCATATTGATGGCACGTTTTGTGTTTTCATTTAAATACAACCGTAGAGTTTTGCTTTTGCTGCTGGGAGTTGAAAAATTTTGGCGGAGATTGTTCAAAAAATCAAAAAAAAGTATGTAACAATCGAAAAAAACTTTGAATAATGGAAGAAATCGCAAATTTTTTAAATGTTTAAAAATGTTGATAAGGTTCAAAAATGTTGTAAGAATAAAAAATTGTTGAAAAAATGTTGACAGACTTGAAAAATGTTGCCAACATGTTGATAAACTCAAAAATTGTTGATAAAATTGAGAAAATGTTGATAAAGCTTAAAAGTCGAAAAATGTTCCCAAAATATGTCGATGAAGTCGAAAATTATTGACAAAACTTAAAAATGTTGATAAAGTCCATAATTTTTTATAAAATGGGGAACAATCGAAAATGTTGAAGGTTATCAAAACTTGTTGAAAAAGTGTTTAGAAAATCGGAAAATGCTTTCAAAGGACATGTTGATAAAGTCGAAAATTTTGGATAAAATGGTAAAAATATTGACAAAGTTCAAAAATGTTGAAGATATTATGTATTGTTGAAAACATGTTTAGAAAGTCGGAAAATGTTGCCAAAGCTTAAATATGATAAAGTCGAAAAATTTTCATAAAATGAAAAAAATATTGACAAAGTCAAAAAGTGTTGCGAATGTTTAAAGATGTTGATAAGATCGAAAATTTTTGATAAAATAAAAAAAAAAAAATTTTAATAACTTCACAAACTTTGAAGGAACCCATAATTGTTAAAAAAATATTGATAAAATCCAAAAATGTTGCCAGTATGAACATACGCTCAAAAATTTTTGATAAAATTGCGAAAATGTTGATAAAGTTTAAAAATCGAAAAATGTTGCCAAGCCTTAAACATGTTGACTAAGTCGAAAATTATTGACAAAACTTAAAAATGTTCTTAAAGTCGATAATGTTTTTAAAAATTGCAAAAATTTAAAGTTCGAAATGTTGGAGATTATCAAAAATTGTAAAAAAATGTTTACAAATTCGGAAAATGTTGCCTAAGAACGTTTTGATATAGTCATAGTTTCTCATAAAATGGAGAATGTGTTGACAAAGTTAAAAATTATTTACAAAGGCGGAAATGTTGCCACGGCTTAACCATGTTTATAAAGTCGAACATTTTTTATAAAACGGAGAAAATGATATTGACGATATTTCACAGAGTCGAATATTGTTGGAAAAAATTTAAAAATATTGAAAGTTCGAAATACCTATGTTGATAAAATGGAGAAATATATGACAAAGTTGAAGAAATGAAAAATTGTGAAAAATAATACTGATAAAGTGGAAAAATGTTGACAAAGTTCAAAATGTTGACAAAGTTCAAAATTTCTGATGAAGTTATGAAATATTGAAAATGACGTTAAGTAAAATATTGGCAAGGCGCTAAACTGATAACGAAATTGGAAAATGTTGAAAAAGTGAAACGTGTCGCCAAAGTTTAAAAATTGTTTGGTCGAAATTTTCATAACTCAAAAAATTGAAAATTGAAAAAAAACCAAACCAAATTGGAAAATGTTGCAAAAGTCTGAAGATATTGAAAAAGTCAGAAAATGTTTAAAATTGGAATCTGATATAAACAACGTTTCCACCGGAATGTCATTCAAAACAAAGTAAATGTAAGATAAATATTAAGCAGAAAAGGAAAAGCAACTTTAATTTTCCCACTTATGACATTAACTGTGCAAAATAAATCTCTATCGGCCGGTGGACATGGGTAGGACCTAGCGAAGAGATTTATAGAACTCATCACAGCTGAATCTCCGGTGGAAACGTAGTATAAGAGATAGTCGAATGCCAAAAACGTTGAAAAAATTTAACATTCGAAAAAGTCAAAAATCAAAACAATTTTAGTCAAAAAAAATCTTAATTTATTGCTAACACTGGTATCTACTTTTTACTTTTCTATACTGCATTTTTTTTTAATTCATTATCTAATGAATAAAAACTAGACCACTTACACGTATGTAAATTAAAATGAATTTACTCACGAAAATTGTAAGTAGAATAAGTGTAATAACTTACATTTTAATCATTAGATACACTTGGAATGTATGCCAATAAAATGTTCAACAGCACCGGCATAACCACTTGAGACTTTTATGTTAAATGCCGGAAGGGATTTACTCTAAAAAATAACAAGTGGATTTAAAGAAAAAAATACAAATTTCACATTCAAATCAGTTGATCACAATATTTTCATATTTCTTTTGCATTAAATTACCATTAGACTGTCAACTTAAAATCACCGCCGCCCCCTACTTTAACCAAGCCAACAAACACTTGTGTACTATATGTATGTCTGTGACCCTGTGAACTTCATGTGCAGGCAAGCAGACATACATACACGTACATATAAGTAACACTTACTACCCATTTACCCTACCCAATAACCAAAGCTATTACCGATTCATAACGAGCGCAATACGCTTAAATTAGCACTTAGCAAAAGAGTGTGCGGCTCTGTTTAATGTTGCTTTGATGTGCCATGGTGTGGTGGTGCTGTTTAATATCCAAACGACGGAAAGTGAAGAGAAGGCAACACTTGAGTTTTTGACATAACCAAGTGAATAACCAAGTGAAAAAAATAAAATACAAACACAAGTATTCACTATAATATATACTCGAGCAAATATATAAATTGACTTAAGTGTGGAATTTTATTCATTATAATGATTTGCATATGTGTCTGTCTTTCTGTCGTGTGTGGTTTGAAAGTAAAAAGTATTAAAAGTTTTACTTTTTTTCTTCCAGTGAATGCAAGCAGTGTAAAATTATTACTTAAAAATAGAAAGTCATTGGTAATTTTATTGTCAAAATGTCAAAATTCATTTGAAGTTCAAATTAAAAACTGAACTATTGAATATTTTTCAAAAAAGTTATCATAATATCTTTAGTAGAGGTAATAATATTTCAGTTTTTGTTCTTAGCCTTAAAGTGCTACATGTACATAAGTACTTGTTCTATACTACTTAGGTATGTTACGGAACTTTTGTTCCGAAAGATCGGAGCTTCAGATTAATTTTTACTATCGACTCCGAATAGGGTTCTTAAAGTTATGAACCGAAAGTTATAACGGATGTTGACTAAAAATTTGCACTGTTGTATATTACACTAGGCAACACAAAATTCTGAATGAGATCTCGATAAATTTTTTAATAAAAGTATCCCTTGACCTTTTTAGGGCGTTTCATAAACCATTTTTTTTGAAAATTTGACCATATCACGTAAACGGTCGAAATAATTATCAAGGTCTATTCGAGAAAAAAGTTCCTCATAAAAAATAGTAAGGCTCAATCAAAGCGTCAGCCACATATTTTTTTTATATTTTTATTACTTGAAGGTATGGAATATGTAGATATTAACTTCTGGACCATTTTTGAAAAATGAGCATAGACTAAAAATATAGAAAAAACATAGAAAAAAACAAGGTGGCAACACCGATAGTTTTTTTACAATTTCAGAAAAGCGGTTTTGAAACCAAAAATTTCAATTTAGTCAAAAAACAAAAGAATTAAATAAGACTTTCGAAAACAACCAGGTGGCAACCCTTAAATTTGTGTTGGATATTTGAAAAGTTTATTTAAGTGTTTAAAGACTAAATTTTGATTCTTAACAAAAAAAAAAAAAATCCAGGTGGTCGGTTACCAAACGGAGAATGATGAAATGTTGGAAAAAAAAAACGACGGAGAGTGATTAAACGCAGAATGACGAAATGTTGCAAAAACAGTGAATAGCAATTATTAATAAAAAATTCTTATGAAAGATTTTTTTTTTCACAAAATTTATTCAAAAAAGTAGGTCATAGAGCGTTGTCTGCAATTTTAAAACTGAAACGGTACTAAATTTAGTACTTTTTGCCAGATTGGAAAAAATTTACTTTGTGCCTAATTCAATAACTTTCTAAAAATGGTCTGATCATGAAAATCGTTTATGAATTGTCCGAGTGCGGAGTTTTTTTTCACATATTACAGATTTTTATACTTTTTCACCCTTCTAAAATTCACAAAAAGCTCATAATTTTTCGGTTTTTGCATGAAACGAAACCATATATGCTAGACAAGTATTGCGTAAATGTAAATCTAGAATCCCGATCTTTAAAATATCCCTTAACTTCGCTAGCCGAGAAATATTGGTATAGGGAATTGACTCTGACTAAACACTTCTTCCGTTCGATACCAAAATGTCAGTGTTCAAAATAAAAAGCCAACAGTTGTCTTTGTAGGCGGGTGATTGTTTTCATTTTATATATTTGTTTTATCACTTAAATACAAACCTTTATTGAAATTTTATTGCTCGTCTGACCCTGTACACACACATAATATTAATTTAATGCTTCATTGAAGACGCTGAAATAATCTTAACTGTCAAAAGAGACTTCAATAAATTGCTGACAACTAAAAATCATTTGACGTAATCTTAAAAATTGTTTATATCTACTTCTGATGATGCATACGCATCATTAAATAATGATATCAAGAAAATAAATAAAAAAAAAACTCTTCGATATATGAAAGAGTATCTTTTTTTGAAGAAAATACAAAAAAAAGCCCACTTTTTTCATTTAATAAATATGTTTGTTGGTACTGCGTACATTGTGCGACGTGGAATTATCTGTTAATGTGCGGATTTTATGGCTGTTTTCTGAACTTTTCCTGTCAACAACAATTCAAAACACATTTTCGACTTTTTATCATTTGATGCTTTTTCTTAGGCTTTGTTTTTGTCTTTTGTTTTTTTTTTTTTCTTTTGATACGAAATCCAATCTACTACTTTTTACTGCTTTTTTTTCTCATGTATTTTGTTCTTGATTTCTTTCATCATTTGTTGTTTTTCACTCTGAAGTTATTTGGAGCTTAAGATGCCTATCTTAAACGAGTCTTCCTTTCTTTTTTTTTTTTCTTGGTTACTTTGGGACCCTGTCCAAAAATGTCCGTCCAGCTGTTGTTGGCTTGTGTTTGAACAAAAGTCATCATCATCTTCGACGTCGTCTGCCCTAATAATAAAATATTAGGGTTAAGCGGTGGTTTTTTCTACGAAATGAAAAGAAATCCGCTCGATTTTTATCTATGAAATTTATTTTTATTTTAAACTTACGAGTATTTTCGGTTATTGTTGTTGTTGTTGTTGTTGTTTTTGTTTTGTATATGTACGGTTATTATTTGTCAAGATTTTAATCCGACAAAATGTGTTTTCAAATGTTGGAAAATTTTTGGGTCGCCCATTCGCTTGCTTACCGTAAAAATGGTAGTTTGACAGTTGTCGTAGACCCTCTTTCATTTTGGGTTGGATTTTTTGGATGAAGTCGAGCATTCAAGTCAGTCAGTAAGAGATTTAATCTTTGTGATAAGCAGCTAAAGTCGATTTGTCAAAGTTAAATTGTAGCTTTTAGGCGCAAAATGTGAGATTTAAATAATTTTGTAAGATTTTTGTTTTATAGCAACAATTATGAGATAAACAAGAAAATGGGCCAACAATATTCAAGAGATTACAGAATATTTAGTCTTAATTTTCTCTGTTTGTAAGCAAAAGTTTAATATGCTTTTTAATGTAGCAAAAAAAAAATATATTGAGTTACATAAAAAAAGGTCGAAATGAATATTTGTTCAATTTTGCATGGCATAATAAGTAATATAAAAAGGCTTAGTTTTGTAAAAGGATTTATTTAACGACTTTAGTGAGCGGAAGTTCTAACATTCATGCACTGTTATCCTTGAGTTAGTCCATGTATCATAATGATATTTGTTAAAACTCATAAAAAATTTTCTACTTGGAAAGGAATCCTTTTAGACTCAGCTGATAAACAATGTTCCATGTATACTTCATACAAGGCATTATAAAAAATCTGTTTGTCAATACCTCTTAAAATTTAATGTAAAAAGAAGAAAAAAGTTCCACATTCTTTCAGGCTATTTCTTTTTAAATACCAAAATGATTTTTTCTTTTAACTAAAGTATTTAAATTTCAATTCTCGAAGCACAATAAGGCGGAAAACAACATTATTCAAAGTAAAAGTGAAAAAAAGCAATAAAATTGACATTTTTACGATTTGGTGTCAATAAATAAATTAATGACGCCAACTTCAAAGCAAAAAGAATGGGTGTGAGAAATACACACTAAAGACCAAGGAGGGTGTAGATAATTTAAAGGCGTTGGAACTTAAATACTCAATTTTTTTTTTCTCGATTTCACCATAAACACTGAATCAATAAAATTGAAGCATAAAAATGTTTAATTTTTTCTCTCAATTGTTGAGCTTATCTTTATAAATGTCTGTTTTTCTCTAGGGTATTTACATATTTAGAATATACATTTTTTAATAAGTTAAAGTGGGATATATAAAACGTGTTGACCATGATCAGCTCAGTCTGTTTATATGAATAAAATATCGTCACTTCCAGAATCACTAACACCATCACTCTTATACACTTAAGTGAATCTGGCATAAGAGTGACAATATTATGTTCATATTAACAGACTGATCAATCAGTGCCGAGAATTTGCGGAACATGTGGTAAAATTTGCCATGTGGCTATATTTGTTTTTTTAAGCGTAACAGACTTTGCTTATGCCTGGGATTTAACTCGCCGGTGTCCAAGGCAAATAAAAACATAGTAGTTTCAGTTTTACGTTTTTTTCTTTATTGGTTTTTCTTCTGTTGCGTTAAAATTTCAATTCTTTAGCTTATTATGTATCCCTAGCTAATTTTCCTCCCCTAACTTGATCACAACGTCCCTGAGGAACACTAATAAACTCCAATTACTCCGTCTAAGAAGCTCCTCCTAGGCTCGATAAGTCTTTTTAGGGCCATGAATTCTTGTGAAACTCAAACCAATAGTTGTACTTCCTGACTTCACTGTCTAAAGTTTTAACAACTGCCTGTGTAGTATATTGGGTATACTTTTAAGGGCCACGAATACATGTCAAGCTTGGTCCAATGGTTACTGTGAAGATGGGTGAATTGGCTCTACTCCCTATGCTTGCTGGCTTTTTATGACTATTTTATGTGACAAGGCTTGAGAAAACTTGAATTCCTGTAAAGCTTGGTCCAACGGTCCTACTGCTATTTTATTCTAAATATTCCATGTGACATGGTTCTCACAGGCTCTAAATATTCCGTTTAACATGCTCGTCACAGGGTTGAGCAGACTTTATTAGCAAATTCCTGTAAATCTTGGTCCAACGGCTCTATTTTCTGATCTAACTACCTTAGGTTCTAACAACTGCGTGTGACAAGGACCTTATAGGCTTGAGTAAACTTTTTAGGGCCACGAATTTTTGTAAAGCTAGGTCCAACGGTTCTGATGCTTATGCACGTTATCTTATTCTAACTATTCCGTGTGACAAGCTCCTCACAGGCTCGAGAAGACTTTTTGGAGCCATGAATTCCTGCGAAGTTTGGTCCAATGGTCTTACTGCTTATAGTTGCTGTCTTCTCTAACTTGAAGAGACTTTTTAGGGCAACGAATTCCTGTGAAGCTTGCTCCTCTATAGATGTTATAGTTCAGCTGATGCACTGTAGCACGCTCGCTCTGGTAAAAAATCCCAAATGGAGAAATTTTGGGCCATCACACTGATCTTTTATCCGCAATTCACGCATTTTTTATTCTTACGATCTTTACCTTGATGTCATCGAACGGCCGCTACTTTGAGGGTTCCATTCCAATGCTTGGTGGCGGATTTTCGGTGGATTTTAGAATTACGTGACATATTCCTCTTTTATTCTTCCAATACGTCTCTTATAGTGCCAGCGTTCGAGAACATCGTCTAGAAATTTAAATGGGTCAAAAAGACCCAAAGGTTGGAGCAAACTTCCTATTACCGCCATCTTGAAAATTTTCGGAATTTCAGAAAATCATTTTACCACAGTTATATGTATGTCAAATACTAACTTTTCACCAATTTTCATAAAAATCGGAGATGTCTAGTCGAATCTTGGTCGGTTACGCAAAGAAAGTCTCACATCTGGCATGGACTGGGAAGGCTCTGACATCTTCTTTTATGTCAGGCTCAACAATTAAAGCGCTCTTATTGACCATAATGTGGTTAATGATCTTTGGTTAAGTAAAATGTCCCACGTCAAAAGCTTATTAGTTGGTCATTAGATCAGTAGTTTAGTTCCCATAATCATCTCTTCTTTCTTACTCTCCTTGTCTGCGTTGTCGTTGTATACTTAGCAATTGTATACTTAGCATTGCATTAGGTTTTAATATCATTAAGTGGAGAGGGGTCTGGTCTCCGCTCTATTGTATTCGCATCATCTCTCGTTCATTTTGCGGAACTTTTTTTTTATATTTTCATTCCAGTTTAACTAATCAACCAAGGCTTTTTACTCTACAGGGACATTGTTCTCACATGTTCCTTAAAAAAAGATACAAAGTTTTGCTAACTATCATCGATTGTATGGTTGGTGCTGCTGTACAAGTGATGAACGAATTCAGACTTGGTCGTGGTCCTGGGTATTATCGGTCTTGGAAAAATTTCTGTATAGTGTTGAGTAAACAAAATTTTTGTTAGTTGTTATTTAAAAGTAGTTGGGTTTTCAAGATGTCAAATTCCATATGAAGAGCTGATTTTATGTTCCAGAGGGCGCGACATCCCTACTACTTACTTTAAGTAACCAATACCAAATAGAAGTTTTAGTCTTGAAGTTATATCAGTGTCTTGGCCTTGGTTTCGAAAAATAACCAAAACTAATTTTGTAATCATCGAATCAATTTACCCGAAGACAGACAACATTGATTTTATATAGTGCGGATGAAGTTGCACGATATGTAGGTTTATAACTACACTTTCTTTATCAGCCTTCTATTTAGTTATAATAACTTAATACATTCCAAGCTTCAAATTAAATTTGTTAACAATGTGTGTTCTTTTTCTTTACAGATTTCTTTTTCAACTTCACGCTTTAAAAAATAAAACTACAAGTAAGTAACCACATATATGGAAATTCTAAGGAATTTTACTTTCTATATGCTTCGTGCATGTGTTCGAAGAAATTTTCCTATTTACAAAAAAAAAAAAAAAACAAAGTAGAAAAAAATCAATATTGATTTTCCTTACATGAATGATGCTACGTTTTAATAAAAAGTAACTGCCTTCTATTTATTGCTTCTTTTTGGAGGGTTCATATCCGCCCCTTTGTGAAATACAAGCAACCTCACAGAGAGGGCTGGATGCAAAACATTTTTTACACACAGAAACACACACACATTGGTGACAAGCGCATAACCCATAAATCTTCTTTTATCCGTGTTTTCTTGTACACTCTACGTCACTCCTTCATTCGTCCTTCCTGACACACACACACACACACTAGCAGTAAGCACGCACTACCTCCCATCCCACCGCCATCACCATCGCAAAACCACAAATGTATTGAAGTTGTTTTATTTCAAAGAAATTTTTTTTTTCCATTTTTATTCTGATTGTTGTTATATTTTATGTGTTCTCCTTTATCCTTGCATCCTTTTTTGAAACGCAAAAATGAAAATATATATCTTGTGATTTTTTTCTTTCTTTTGTACGCGAAGAAGGCGTACGCATAAAAAAACAAATTTTGTATGGACGAGACGACGAAATTGGCCACATGTAAAGCCATGTGGTTTCGTGGTAACTCTTTCGCGTCTCCATTACCGCAACCAGTCAGTTTGTTGGTTAACGTGTGCTCCAATTTTTTATTTTTTTTTTTTTATATTTCCCTATGGCGTTGTAAATTCAAAAAGAAGAACGCGTGTTTGCTGTTCGAGTATGCAGTTTTTTTGTGCTTCCTGTATGTGGGGACAGTTTGGGCTTAAACTTTTTGTTTATTAGCCTTCTTTAAAGAGTATTACATACTTCGTCATGTGCGAATTATTGTTGCAGATTAAATTGAAACGCTTTAAATATTATGAATGTGAAATCTTTACTTTAAAGTTGTAGAAGAGCCAACAAAAAAACGCATCGAAAGTAGTAGAAGTTCGCCTGAGTTATTGTACCCAAACAGAAGTTTATGTTCTTTGAGTTTTTTTAAAGAATGTGAGTCACCTATAAAATATAAAATAAACAAAAAGTAGGCACTTTATAAGCCCAAGGATGTTTGACTTTGAGTAAGCTTCTTGAAAACTTGATGAATAAAAAAGGCTCACTAGCACCAACCCTCAGAGCACTATCAAACTTCATATATTCTTTCTTGAAGTTGAGAGAGACTACGCATGTCTTAATACCAGGAAGCAGAAAACCAATGAATGAGCAACGATTTTTGAGAGACAACAGAAAATTAAAAAAAAGAATCCGAATTGGAAGTTGTCCGGAACGAGGCATTATCTCCTGGGCACCTCTATATACAAAAAAATTCCTGCCTAGTAAAAGTAGACGAGTAAATGTAAAGTTCTCTAAAACAATACCCAAGAAAGATCTAAAATATATTATTTTAAAATCTATAATTCTTGTAAAGACCCATTTTTATCTCAGGGAGGCGACCCATAGCTTTGGAGTTTTCTTCCAATGAAAAGGTAGATCAAATTTATTTATGCTCAACACGAACACCTACCTTGAAGGCTTATTTTAGCGGTGCTTTTCAAATAGGTCCAGTATAATGACATATGGCGCCAATGGCCAATGATGGTGACCTTTTTTAGAATCATGCAGTTGAGCACGAGTTCATCTCAATTGTGGAGAAATGAGGACTTTCTAAACCTCTACCATTCTTTGGGTAATGGCACCCGATTGCAATAAAACTCCACATCGAGCTTCTTCCACTCTTCTTGCGAGTTTTGGTCCAAGCCCGAAGGCCCGACTCAATAGTCAGTTGAAAGACTAAGCGAACAGGGTTCTTCAAAGAACTACTGACTCCCGTGGTACTAGAAGAATTTCAGGTCAGATTTCGTAGCCGCAAAACTACTGCCTGGAGGCCTCAACCCACTGTAGGTTACCATAATAAGCTACCGAAAAAGTTCTTCTTCCCCTCTAAAAATCAACATTTCAGAAAAATCAAAAAAACTGCTACAAACTTTTAGATATGCCGAGCCTTTAAGATACGGTTCCGGATTTCCGTTTTCTATACTTTTTTGTCTTCATTGTTTCTTTGTTTCTTAACAGACTTTATGTTTTATGCTTAACCATTACACTTGCAAGTAATTCATTTGTGGTTGGCTTAGCACCAACACTTACTTGAGTTAGTGTAAGTTTTTGAGGCTCCTTTAAATTTTTGGCACCCCAAAGGATCCTCTTTTCATTTGGTTGGAAGTTTTTGCTTGCACAAGGCGACAAAGTTGTTATTTTTCTACATTATTTAACACGCGCTTATGTTGATATATGTACGAGTATTTGTATGTGTGCACATCCCCACAGTGCTTATATGAGTGCGTTTATATTTCGTTTGTGTGTGTGTATGTGCGTTTGAGTAAATAGCTTGTTTTATCATCACTAAAACAGGCAATTTTATTGCATGTGATATTTGTGCGACTTCATGTTTCATCACACAAAGGCCTCGGTTTCTCTCTTTCATGCTGTGACTTAGTATTATTGAGGACATCACGTTAAATGAAGATTAATAGACTTGGAGTGGCACAATTTGAAATGCGTCACAAAATGACGACGAAAAAGAAGAGTATGTTTACTAAATTGGTCCCAAAATTAATGAATCAATTTTGTGATTTTTTCTTTCTTCTTCGCTATTGTGCTAGAAAATATATGAGCCGTATTTAAGTATAAATAAATGAAACACTTCTTTACGTATGAGTAAAGTATGAAAAAGCACCTATAAAAGTTTACAAAATGTAGCAATATTTTGCTTGTGCTCCTCTTGATCATAAAATCAAGACTACGTTTTATGAAATAAACGCTTTTTATGTATTATTCTAGGAAGAAAGGGTTATGTACTGCAATAATATGATCTTTTGTGCCCTAAGACTATTATATGTACATGGGTGATTCTCCGAAAAATGTACCATACAATGTCCCGAGGCTCAAAACTATGCTTATATTTAAAATTTAATATTTTAACTATTTAATACTAATACATAACAAGAGTTTCTATACGAGTATCTTAAAATAAAATATAATTCTAATTATTTTTCTATGAAATCATAACATAGTGTCAAAAACTCATCCTCCCGCCCGCCACAAACAGCTTCTTAGTGCACTGTATTTTTTAAATAGTTAATAAAAAGAGAACTGAAAGGGAAGAGGAGACTCAATTCTATTTCAGCTCAGACTGTTTTGGTTTTTTGATAGTGAGTTTTAATGCTTTTTTTTAAAAAAACATTTTGAATTTTTGTAAAGAATACCAGTGTGAGTCATTCTCCCTGTAAGTTTTTTTTTATAAATTACAAAATGTATTCTTTTAACTTTAGATAATTAAATCAATTAACAATAAGATTTCATATCCGCCGATTTTAACTTTTCTAATAATATGCAAAACAAAAAACTTGTCCATCTTCTTTTACTATGTTACACAAAAAAAAAAATATCGGTCAATCCAACCGATTTCAACGATAGAAATTGCATCAACCCGCAGTAAAGGTTAAATTGACTATACAGTCCAGTAAA
Source organism: Calliopum simillimum (assembly GCA_951812925.1). NCBI lineage: Eukaryota > Metazoa > Arthropoda > Insecta > Diptera > Lauxaniidae > Calliopum > Calliopum simillimum. Next base: position 9,480,799 of record OX638372.1, read on the forward strand.
ATTACTGTAAAAATAGTACTGTACAGTTACTGTTAAAATGTTTAGGAACTGTGAAAACAGTTAATTTAACCTAGATTTTCGATAGAAATTGCACCAACCCGGAGTTTTTGTGTTTTGACCGTAGAACTCTGTAAATTTACAGTTTACTCGGTTTAGAAACTATCAAACGCAGTTACAGTAAAAATAACCTTCTTAAAAGGTCAGCTAACAATATAAACTGTTCCAAACAGTTAAAACTGTTAGCACCCCAGAAGGGCTGTAACTAGCCGTTTCCAAAAATTCGTAGAAATTGTAGCAAACAACTTCTACGGCGACACCATTTCAAATGGCAAAATATCAGTACAACTCTAGCAAACTTATGTTGATTTATTCTTGAACAATGTGAGAATTTTATGAACCTGTTAAAAACTCAATTCAAAATGTTATTCATATGAAAAACAAAATGTATGGAATACAAAATGTACAGTTGAATTCAACTGTAGAAAAGTAAAGCTGATTCCGAAATTTTGAATTGTTGTTTTTGTTTCCTGTAGAAAATTGGAAAAACTATAGAATACAAAATTTATAGTTAATTTTACCGTCAGTTTTTTTTTCTGTGTAGAAATGGAGTACGACTTTAAAAATTATACACCATTAGAAAGGTATTGGTGAGTAGATATACACAAAGCATAGCACTGAGTTCATGTTTTTTATTTTGTTTATATTTCGCTTGTTTTACCATGGATTATAAATAATCTTTTCTATTTCGTACAAAATAGCATAAAAAAGTACCGAAAGTGTACAAAAAGTATCTAAATTATTGAATATATTTGTGTTCGAATTTTAACCATCGAGCGTTTGTAGTATTATTAATTTTTTAACATCCAAGCATCCTCCCGGCTGACATTTTTCTGTCAAGTTTATTCCAGGAGGATGCTTCTTTTACGTGATAATGTTGATTTTTGGTTAATGCGGGAGGAAGGGGGTTTTATGAAAAACAGTGTGGATGCAGATTATGAATTCATATTTCAGGGCTTGCACCTTTTTTAACTTTTTTTTTAATTAAAAAAAAAAATTTTTTCTTAAGCCGCTTAAACCAAACTTAGAAAATCCAACATAAATTTTTAGGGCTACCACATGGCTATTTTCAAAAAATTTGTTTAAATCTTACTTTTAAGACTAAATTTAAAATTTTTTTTTCAGGTTACCATATGGCTATTTTCAAAACGCTCAAAAAAAAAATTTTAAAATCAAAACATACATTTTTAGGGTGACCATATGGTTATTTTCCAAACATTTTTTAGATCATCCCTTTTTTTTGACTAAATAAAAATTTTTGGTCTTAAAAATGTAATTATCTTTCCGTATTTAAAAACAAAAATTTTAGTTTAATCGAAAAGCAAGATTTACAGCATTTTTGCGAATAATTGGGTGGAAACCCTAAAACTGAATGTATGAGTATTAAAATATATGGTTTAAGCATTAGCAAAACTTAAAAAAAAACATATGGCAACCCTGAAAATTTTGGTATAATTTTCAAAAAGGTTCTATTTCCATTTCAATTCTGCCAAGTTCATAAGAAATTCAGAAGGAAATATTTTTTATAAGTGCCAAACAACTTTTCAACCATCTCCGACCAATTACGGAAATATTTTTTTCTATCACCAACATTTTTTCCATTCCAAGTCAACTCCCATGAACGTATGTACCCTATAATTGGCATAAAATTTCATTTTAATAAAAATTAAAACAACTCGACTGTCAAAAGTTCATCTCAATGATTGAGTGCGAATTAGTTAAATAACTTTGGAGCAAAACTCTTCCGTGTTTCATGGTTAACCATGCTCGAGCGCAATACAACATGGTCGCTTATTAAACACTCAGAAAAATAATCAAAAACATTTTTCTTTTCTTTGGATGGGTAGCGCAGAGACGACCCAAACCAAAGAGACTTCTAGGCAGTATCTACAATATTTTTCTATTTCATTTATTTTTGTTATAACTTTAATCACGTGTTAGACACATAATTATATAGAGCGCTACCACACCAAGAGATTTAGTTGGATCCAAGACACATGCACACACACAAATCCACTTCACTTCACAAATGTTAAACGTTTCTTCTAACCACAAATTATCATAATTCTTTAGTTCCTGTATGACTACAGTTGGTTGAGGCAAACAAACCATTGAGAAAAAATTAACAGTTGACGACGATGCAGTGGGGTGGGTACTACAAACTGACAGCATATGCAACAAATTGTAATACAACTGTGTCAAAAAAATTTCAAAAAAAATCTTGTGATACAGTGCAATATTTTCTACAAAAACAAATTTCAAGAAAATCTTAATAGCAGTTGAAGAAAATTTTCAAAGAGTTACCTACTCATAACATAAAACAGGAAACTTTTCATTTTCTATAATTTAATATGCTGCGGCAAGCAGGTACCTATTGTAAATTGAATTTCTTTCACACTTTTCCATTATAAATTGAAAGAAAATCATAGTCTTTGAAAAGTTCTTTGTTGTTGTTTTCGTCATTGTTAAATTAGAGTTGTTAAGCGCCCATTCAACTAAACTATAATTTTTCTGTATTTTTGTTCCTTATGTTTTTGTCCTAAATGAGTTGGTAGTTAAAGACAGTTTGTAAGGAAATGTTTTACAGCCTTAGATATATATTTATGGTAGAGATGACAGTTATTGTTGGCAAAATTTATGTATTGGAAAAAGGCCATGAGAAAATATTTTGAATTATAAAAGTATGAATGTAGGTTAGAGTACTTATTTTTACAGTTCTTACTATCATAAACGTCTTTCATAGTTAAAATCATTTAAAATCGTAATTATTCCGACACTACCGAAGTTAGTCCCAGTCAATCATTATCGACGTTAAAATCAATTACAATCAGACTCAGCCACATTCTACCACATTCTAAGCTAGTCATAATTAAATTCAATTAAAGTAAAAATCAGTCGTTTCGAAGCCATTCGCTGTTGCATCAACTTACAATCGAAATCATTTACACTCTTCTGACCGTTTCCTCAGACATTAGTTAACTACAGTCGACGTCCAGCAATACGAATGCTCCGTATTACGAATGTCCAATAATACGAATGCAATATTTCTTCCACGTGTGATTCTATAATACGAACAGCGGTAAATTTTACGGTTCGATAATACGAATGAGATTTTTTTCTTAGTAGGCTTTGCTTTTTTGCTAAACATTAAATGTTAAGAATGCATGAAAGAATACGTGAAAGTCTTTTCAGAATTTTTAAAACGTTTTGAAATGTTTTTTTCTTAATATTTGGGCTTAGAAAAATTGTTCAAAAATTATAAAATGTTTCGAAAAATCTAAAAAAAAAAGTTTGAGTTTTTAAAAAGCAGTCTTTCTAAGAAATTCACAAAAATCGCAAATTTCGTTACCTTGTATTTTAACAACAAATAATACCAGAACAAAATCCTTGCATATTTAAAATGCTAGGCATCGGTATTACAACAATGTTTAATTTAGGCCAAATCGGTTATATCATGCTTTTTTAACTGGTACAATTGGAGTATTTTGCTTCAAATTTCATCTTTTGGTGGCAAAACTCATTTTTGTTTTTTTGGAAATTGAGCTAAACATGTATGTATGCTCGATTCTATATTTTTTTGTTTTATATCAAAATATTATGTTTTCTGTTTCCCTCCCATATTACTCAGAAGAAAAATTCATAAATTTCCTATTTTTCATAGAATTTTTTTAGTAAACTGATGTTTTCTCTCAAATAAAATATTCGAGTTAATGAGTTTTATCTCTAAACCGACGATATGTCCCAATATAAAAGAAAAAAGGAACAAAATTTCGTTGCGTTAATACGAATATTTCGATTTTACGAATAGGCCTGACATTATATAATTCGTATTATTGGACGTCGACTGTAATTACAAAAAACAAAGGAAAAAAATACAAAAAACAAAAATAGAACAAAACAAAAATCTATGCCGATTTCTATGTGTTTTGCGATGTCAAAATCGAATCCGACTTCAGAATTGCTATGTCGGTTTTTAAGATATGTGACCGTCCAACAGAAAAGGTTCTTTATTTTCACAAAATAAAAAACCGTTTTTTATGCATTTTCTAAAAATACATACAATTTTGAATAAAATGACACCACGGTCACTGGAAAATACCAAAAATTGACTGAGTTATGGCATTTTCAAATCGTATAAAAGCTCAAGTTTGTACATAACGAAGTTCAAAGTTTGTCAATTATCAATTTTTGCAATGCAGAGGTTCGGTAAGACTGCTTTTATTGATACTCGTAATTCGATAATCTACCTTAAATCAGTTGTATAATGTTCAGAACATGTCTAAGCACTGAATTCCACCTTAAACTGAAAACCGTTAAAGTTGACCCTATCTCTTATTTTTAGCTGTACTGCTAAATTTTGTGAGTGAAGATAAAGTACTTTTTCCCTTGGACGGTCATATACTCAGTTCAGTTTCTCAAATTAAAAAAAAAAAAAAAAACTGATTTTGACTAGAATTGAAAAGTTTCTCCAGTTTCAGACTATACAGTTTTGACGTTTTTGAGCTTCAAAACTGTCATATTTCTTTTTTGAAGAACATGTTCGAAAGCTCTTATCAATATTTTGGACATTTTTTAAAACTGAAAAATAAAAAGGTCGCTTTTCCATGCCGATTTAGGGCGTTTTTGCGCCCATCGCTTTTTTGAAAAGCTCTCAAATATGTATATGTGTACTTAATTTCAACTTCCAATTCTGATCACAAAATGTGGTAGAGCAATATGTATATAGTGTTTGAAGAGTTGCGTGCAAGAAGGGCGTAGTGCGACTTGGGGCGTTATTGCATAAATCAGTTTCGTAGTAGGAAAAACGATTTTTACTCAAAACCAAGGTGCCTAGTAAAAAACGTGTACGTGGCAAAAAATGCTTAGAATTGTCCAAAAAAAACGCGAAAGTGAAAGAATAAAATTCAGTGACAGAACTTCGATGTTGTCCCTATCTTCCCGGGAGGTGTGAAATATACATATTAATAAATGTTTTCTAAAATTCTTGTACATTTTTGATAGTTATACTAAGTAGCTCATCACTAAGGAAACATCCTTGGCATCTTCAGTTGAAGTTTATATAATTTGCCCGCACAAAACATTACACAATCAAGAAAAATAAAAAAAATCTTTATAAAGTTTTGTAACAGTTATGGCATTAAATGGTGAATAGAACCAAAACATAATGCTAACGGAATAGTGCTAAAATGATGGCAGAAATCAGTGCAGGTAGCGCACTCTTAGATTAATAATTATAGTAACGCCTGGTAGTTGAAATGAAAGAGGAGTTTCGTGGTAGCGCGCATTTAAAAGGCGTTACCTCAACGAACTTGAACTGGCAAAAAGTAAAAAAAATACACAACATTCACAAACATTTTGTGTATTTGCTTGCTTTCTAGCTTCATGCAAATTATAGCAAACTAGTTACTATAATTTGTTATTATTGAACCAAAGTAATTGTTGCACATTTGTATTTTTTGGTTAATTACTATACGTTCTTATTTTAATTACATTCCATAAAGCAAATGGTGAACTCAAGCAGAAAATTGCAGTAGCATGCATTTATGTTCGTAGCATGCATTTTAATTTTTTATACAAAATTAGGGCACTTATAATTCAAAAATAATTCAACTAAAATGGTAATACTGCATGTGCAGCTACCGCTACTGCTATGTGCCACGGTTCTTAGATTGGCGGTTTTTCTTTGCAAATTTGGGATAACTTTCACAAAATTATGGAAATTTTAATTAAAAAAGAGTTGATCTTAAATAGCAGCACTGATGTCTAATGTTTTATTTCGTGGTTTTCAGTTAGGGGAATTTTTTCCCAAATTTAGGAATTTTTTATTTTTCGGAAAGTTCTGGACAAGCAATAGTACATTGATAACGTTTGGGATAAATATTCTCTGGAGAAATTTCGCAGAGAAAAGAAGTATAATGAGTTTAAGTATTGACAGTATTAAACTATTTTTTATTTTTTTGGGGAATTTTTGAAATGTTCCTTTGGTAACCCTGTTGCGTATGCGTTACAGTTGCATAATTTTTAGCTCGTAACTAACTAACTGTGAAATTGTTAATTTTCTTCTTTTGAAACTCTTTTTTGCACTGTGGCAAATCGATAGCGCCGTTTTGCTATAGATCAGTGTTGCCACATTGACGCCACAGCGGGTTGTCGCACGATTTGACACATTGATGTTGGTGATGATATAGATGTAGCAGCAACAATGTTGTGTGTTAGTAAATGCCAATCATCAGCGGTGTATGTCGTTGTAAGGAATTTTTTTAGGTAGTTTCAAGGAAGTAGCGAAAGTTGAGTTGATCAAATTTTCCAAAAAGTGCTAAAACAATTTCGGATGTTCACGTAAAAATTATAAAAAATAAATTTTGCACAAAGGTTTATTTTTGTGCTATTAGTGGAAAAAATGAATTTGCAGGAAACTTAATTTAAATTGCACACATATCGAACTAAAGAGAGCATTAATTAGGAATCACAAACTTCAAAAAACGTTTACATGTTTAAGAAACTGAGCAAATTTGCTACAAATTACTATGCAACATTCATTTTATCTATACATATCTATATCATTTGCATTATTAGCTTGCTCTACAAAAAAAAAAAAAATATATAAAAGAAATTTGACAAAGAATTATGTTAATTAAGCAAAACAAACATTATATCTACAAGTACTTTTATAGTAAAAAATCCTCTTAGCTACCACAAAACACTTAATCTCAAAGCTTGACTTGAATACAATAAAAATACAAAAACCAAAAGGATGAAAACCAATCCTGCTCATGTATGGTAAATGAAAAGGAAATTTGATACTTTTTATTGCGTTAATTTGTGAAATTCTACTGACAAACAAAAAAACGATAAAAAAGAATGCCAATTGGCTCAAACAAAGCAAGAAAGTGAAGAAAAAAAATCTAAACACAGACAGGCAACTCGAAAAATAAACATCTATGGAGCCTAAAAGGCAGACAAAACCAGAAAAAATATATAAAAAAAAAAAAAACGAAAAGGATATGGATGACGACTAATTCTCAATACTACGCCAACAATTTTGTTTATTCAGATTTTTTTTTCTCTATGGTTTTTCGGTTTTTGCCTCTCCTACATTTTATTTTTTCTTCGATTTTTTTTTTTTTGCCAAAATTTGAGTATGCGGATTTTATTTTGTTTACTACCACCATTAACTTGATATGGCTTCTGCCTTATTTTAACGATGACAAGTATGTATTTACTTGTGTAGTATGTGAATTTCAGTTATCCTTTAGCTTTGACCATTTGTCCTCGCATATCCTGCGCATTTAATAGAGTACTTGAATTGGTCGCCATTTACGTCAGTGCACAGTGGAGCAATAGTGAAGCTTCAATTATGTCTAGTCAGTTAGTTTAGATTTTTACTAATATTTCTCATTTATTCATTTATTCATTTATTCAGTTATTCATTTATTCATTTATTCATTTATTCATTTACTCATTTATTCATTTATTCATTTATTCATTTATTCATTTATTCATTTATTCATTTTTTCATTTATTCATTTATTCATTTATTCATTTATTCATTTATTCATTTATTCATTTATTCATTTATTCATTTATTCGTTTATTCACTTATTCATTTATTCATTTATTCATTTACTCATTTACTCATTTATTCATTTATTCATTTATTCATTTATTCATTTATTCATTTATTCATTTATTCATTTATTCATTTATTCATTTATTCATTTAGTCATTTATTCGTTTATTCATTTATTCATTTATTCATTTATTCATTTATTCATTTATTCATTTATTCATTTACTCATTTATTCATTTATTCATTTATTCATTTATTCATTTATTCATTTATTCATTTATTCATTTATTCATTTATTCATTTATTCATTTATTCATTTATTCATTTATTCATTTATTCATTTATTCATTTATTCATTTATTCATTTATTCATTTATTCATTTATTCATTTATTCATTTATTCATTTATTCATTTATTCATTTATTCATTTATTCATTTATTCATTTATTCATTTATTCATTTATTCATTTATTCATTTATTCATTTATTCATTTATTCATTTATTCATTTATTCATTTATTCATTTATTCATTTATTCATTTATTCATTTATTCATTTATTCATTTATTCATTTATTCATTTATTCATTTATTCATTTATTCATTTATTCATTTATTCATTTATTCATTTATTCATTTATTCATTTATTCATTTATTCATTTATTCATTTATTCATTTATTCATTTATTCATTTATTCATTTATTCATTTATTCATTTATTCATTTATTCATTTATTCATTTATTCATTTATTCATTTATTCATTTATTCATTTATTCATTTATTCATTTATTCATTTATTCATTTATTCATTTATTCATTTATTCATTTATTCATTTATTCATTTATTCATTTATTCATTTATTCATTTATTCATTTATTCATTTATTCATTTATTCATTTATTCATTTATTCATTTATTCATTTATTCATTTATTCATTTATTCATTTATTCATTTATTCATTTATTCATTTATTCATTTATTCATTTATTCATTTATTCATTTATTCATTTATTCATTTATTCATTTATTCATTTATTCATTTATTCATTTATTCATTTATTCATTTATTCATTTATTCATTTATTCATTTATTCATTTATTCATTTATTCATTTATTCATTTATTCATTTATTCATTTATTCATTTATTCATTTATTCATTTATTCATTTATTCATTTATTCATTTATTCATTTATTCATTTATTCATTTATTCATTTATTCATTTATTCATTTATTCATTTATTCATTTATTCATTTATTCATTTATTCATTTATTCATTTATTCATTTATTCATTTATTCATTTATTCATTTATTCATTTATTCATTTATTCATTTATTCATTTATTCATTTATTCATTTATTCATTTATTCATTTATTCATTTATTCATTTATTCATTTATTCATTTATTCATTTATTCATTTATTCATTTATTCATTTATTCATTTATTCATTTATTCATTTATTCATTTATTCATTTATTCATTTATTCATTTATTCATTTATTCATTTATTCATTTATTCATTTATTCATTTATTCATTTATTCATTTATTCATTTATTCATTTATTCATTTATTCATTTATTCATTTATTCATTTATTCATTTATTCATTTATTCATTTATTCATTTATTCATTTATTCATTTATTCATTTATTCATTTATTCATTTATTCATTTATTCATTTATTCATTTATTCATTTATTCATTTATTCATTTATTCATTTATTCATTTATTCATTTATTCATTTATTCATTTATTCATTTATTCATTTATTCATTTATTCATTTATTCATTTATTCATTTATTCATTTATTCATTTATTCATTTATTCATTTATTCATTTATTCATTTATTCATTTATTCATTTATTCATTTATTCATTTATTCATTTATTCATTTATTCATTTATTCATTTATTCATTTATTCATTTATTCATTTATTCATTTATTCATTTATTCATTTATTCATTTATTCATTTATTCATTTATTCATTTATTCATTTATTCATTTATTCATTTATTCATTTATTCATTTATTCATTTATTCATTTATTCATTTATTCATTTATTCATTTATTTATTTATTCGTTTATAAATTTATCACTCATTTATTAAGTTACTGATACATTGATTCGTATTTGGTTTACTTGTTAATTTATTTATTCTTTATATTTGTATTTCATTATTTCACTGTGCGTCCTAAAATCAAATTTTGTACTTCAGATGCCTTTTTTTATTTTATATACTGGTTTAATGGAATTTGAGTCCTTTCAACTTGTATTGTACTTGAATTTGAGTAAAGTCCTTTCTTAACTGTTTTTACCCTTATCTAGATATTGTTGTTGGTATTCTTGCCTATTTTTTTGTTTGTTCTTTTTGTGTTTACCCCGTTATGAATACCATGGAATATGAGAAATCAAATTAGTTCAATGAACATTTACGCAATCAAGTGTAATTTCAACATAAATTTAACAATATGTAAGCAAGTATTTTGTGAAACTCTTATGTGATATATAGTACATACGTATACGAGTATGTATGTTCACGTATGCATATTAGAGTGTAACTTATAATATGAAAACACAAGCACCCAAAATAAATAAATGAATGAACTTTTGACTCTGAATCCGAATTCGAGGCTAGAATAGTTCTATACCACTGCCACTTGTGTTTTCAGGCTTATGGCGCGACTCCAGAAAAAGGTGTAGTTCCATTCTTATAATGGTATCAGAAAGCACTAAACTTCCGTATTAAGCGAAACCTACAAACTTTCTCAATTATCTTACGTATGTTTTTGTTAAAAATAACTCACGTAAAATGAGTTTTTAAGTTTAAAAAATTTTTGTTTTGCTAAATACTTTTGATTCCTTAAATTGGCAACCATGATTGTTTCTGATTCAGTAATCCGTTGAAACTACTTGATATTTAAATAAAATTTGCACTCTAATACGTGTACACAAACATATACGCAATATATGTACTAACAATCAAAGTATTCATATGTCAAGAAGCCAATAATTTGACGTCAAGTTGACTTAAACAATGAGACGTTTTTAAGGGTGTAGATGTTTTCTTTTTGTGCTTGACGTAAAAAAACAGGAAAATGACGCACGTAAGGGTTGCCTTGATTTTATATGAAAATCGCTTATGACATTTATAGACTGTGCAAAATGGTCATTGAATAAGTTATATTTTCTAAAGTCTGTTGAAGAGTTTTTTTTTTTTTGATATGAAAAATAAGGTTGAAAAGACATAGCACATATCTTAATGTCAATAAATAAATTAGTAAATAAATAAAAAAATAACGTACCCAATAGATGAAATTATTAGAAAAAACAACACATATTCAAAAAGATAATCAAGAATAAAGCAATAAACAATGTAAAAATATTAAGAAAAGCAGAAACAAAGATTTAAATAAATGAATAGGAACTCAACAAATACTACAAAAAAAAAAAATTCAATTCAATTTTTTAACTTAAAGCAGAACTCCAAAAATTAATTCACCAAAAAAAAAATTTGTTTCCAAGAATTTCCATATAAAGCCAAACCAACCAAAAAAATCACAGACAGAAATAAACAGAAAAAATACCAAAAATTGTACGTGAGAAGTAATAAATTCACATGCAAATGAGCCTCAATTTTGGCGAACGTTGTGGCTTCTTTCTTTTATTTACATGTTGTCAGTAAGCCATGTAACAACCAAAAACAACAAGAACAACCACCACCACCTTCAACAATATACCAATCTTAATAAAAATGTAGATGGAAAAAATATGTGAGGATCATTGTAAACAACAACCGCAACTCATGCTGATTGTTTTCCGAACAATAATGTAAATATTTACGCAGGACAAATATGAGCAGGAAAAGGACTCAATTCAACGCAGCGCAATATAACAAAATAGCGATATCCATAGATGTTATTTATTTACGAACGAAAAAGTAACACAATAAATACAAAAATATAGATGGTACTCATCCTCGAAAAGTGAGATAAAAAAATAAATGCCAAAAACGGCTGTAAGTAATGTAGGATATTTCACGAAAAACGAACTCACCTTTGTGGCATGTTGTAAGGCACATACGTTGAGCATCCGTTAGTAGTTTTTTTTTTGTATGAAAATTATGCTATTTGGTATTATCTGAAAATGAATTGAATTGAATTCCCCGAAGGGTTATACATGTAAATTAGAAATTATAAGAAAAATATTAAAATACAGACGTTCGTTTCATGGGAGATTGTATGTAAAGAATTCAAATTGAATAAATAAGCAAATGAATGAACTAATAATTGAAAAAATAAATGAATAAATGAATAAATGAATAAATGAATAAATGAATAAATGAATAAATGAATAAATGAATAAATGAATAAATGAATAAATGAATAAATGAATAAATGAATAAATGAATAAATGAATAAATGAATAAATGAATAAATGAATAAATGAATAAATGAATAAATGAATAAATGAATAAATGAATAAATGAATAAATGAATAAATGAATAAATGAATAAATGAATAAATGAATAAATGAATAAATGAATAAATGAATAAATGAATAAATGAATAAATGAATAAATGAATAAATGAATAAATGAATAAATGAATAAATGAATAAATGAATAAATGATTAAATGAATAAATGAGTAAATGAATAAATGAATAATTGAATAAATGAATAATATCGTTTTTCCGATTTAAGTTTTCGCATGGTAATTAATAAAGTAGACTGAATATAAGTTTCAAACACTTGTTTTTACTTGGACAACTAGTTTGACAGCTATCCCTCTACGAAATTCAATACCTCTGAAAAAACAACCTTCATGTATGTACCATGTCATTTTTTATTTTTATAGCGATTTTCAATTTCTTTTATAAAACCATTTTCCGTCATTTTGTCGCTCATTAAAGCGCCGCAGATTGCATGCAACAAAAACGATGCAACATTTGCTGTATGTGTGTAAAATGCAGCAATTGCAAGAGATTAGTAATTGTTGCATGCAACTTTTTGGCATCGTGGCACAACACGAACCCTACGTCACATTCAACATGTAATTGCTCTTTCGCTATTGTTGCTACTTCTGTTACTGTTGCTGCAGAAGCCGCGTCAACTTTCATCTGAAACGCCGGTGCAGTGATGTTGCTGTATTGCTAACATATGGCATCGAAGTCTGTTACATAATGAACCTGGAGGCTTCTACTGGCGCTACAAAATTTGCTCCTACATGAAAGAGTAATCGAGAAAAGTAAAAAAAAAAAAAAATTAAATTGTTGATTTTCAATTAAAAACTTCATGCAGCGAAGCAGCGCAGTAGCAGCAAAAACTTCAATGCGGCATATAGACAGTAAGATTGCAATAAATCTTTGAAGTATCAAGTAAAAATGTTGTTCCATTGAAAAAGTTTTGCATGCATCAGCTAAAATGTCAAATTATTGCACAAACAGCTGCCGCAAGCTTAAACTATAAACATTTTGTACAACCAGATTGTGTCCCATTTAACTATGGCAAATCAAACACTGTGCACTAGTTGTAATTAACGCTTTTTCTCGATAGCAAAGTGTGATTTCGTTGATGTTTGTGTGCACGCGTCTCCGACATAACTTGCCAGATAAGCGAATACAAGTTACAAACGCTGTTATAAAGATATCATAACAACAAGAACAGAGTAGCGGCAACTTTTGCTTGTGCAACATTGCCCGACAGCGCCTCTAAAAAGCTGTCACTAATTGGTTAATTAGACGCTACGATTTTGTCGCATTCACGATAAGGCAGCAGCAGCCACAGCATGAACAGTCAGCATTGTAATGCTGCGGAATTCAGAGCACAAAATCAGCAACAGCAATTTAAGCGCGCGTAGTTGCTGTCATTGCAATTTCTGTTGTTGCTGCTGCATTAAGTGCGCGTACCTTTTATTGCTAAATGATACATTTTGGAATGAAGCAATGAATGCGCATTTCACTCCCGGCCGTCTCAACTTAAGTTACCACCTTGGTACATTTTCATGTACAAATGCATTAAGTGCTGCTGCTGCCGCTATTGTTGCTGCAACAACAACAGCAGATGGCATGAACATAAGAATCATCATAAGTATCATTCCGCTTAATAATTCAAAACATTTAATGTTGCTGTTGCTGTGTTGTCATTGTCGTTGATGTTGATGATGCTGCGAAATATCAATTTTAAGCTTACAACTATAAAACGCTTGCACAGGTTGCATGCCATCGTCATTTGAACCGTTTGGCAGCAATGGCATCATGAGCAGCATGAAAATGACAAACGACATGCACTCAATAATAGCAACCACAGCAGCAATAGCAGCAGCAGGAGTTGATTTAGTAAAGGAAAAAGGTAGTTCAGGTATGTTTGAATGTATATAAGTGGGTACTTGGGAGTTTAATCCCGAATAAAGGGGAATATGCCAACAAAATAATTTTGATAGTTTTGTTTATTTGTCAGTGTAATGATTGTAAGGTTATCTTAAATTCTGCAACCAAAAGATGCTATTTCATTTGACTAAACTATTGATTCCTTTGATAGCCCATATACATAATTAATTCTCGACTTTTGGATTGTGAAAGCTTTTATAAACTTCGAATTTCCCCTTCTCTACCGAAGACTTATGAGGTGAGTTACGGCTGTTTCGAGATTAAGCTTGGAATCTTGCTGTAAGTCACGTAAATTACCGTACAAAAGTAAATCTACTTCTGACAAGATTTATTTTAAATCTGCGTATAAATCTCAACAGGGCTTCCGATTTTGGCTATTTTCGACCCCTTAACTTTGACAATTTTAGTTAAATTTATAAAATGGTTTATATATACTATTTGAAACTTATACTTATTTTATGCACTGTAGTCATTATTTGCAGACCTCAGACAAAAAGTTCAATGTTTCAATTGCAATTTCATTAAATTTGAAATAAATTAAATTAAAAATAAATTGGTCAGAAGAGGATTACGTGGCGGTAACCGAAACATAGCCGTGTTAATTAGTTTTTTCACTTATCCTAATTGTCATTATTTTCTAAGTTGGAAAATGGATTCTTCCAAATAATGACTACGGTTCATAATATTGGTATAATTTTTATTAAATTCATTCATAAAAAGAAAGCAAATGCTAGATAAATATTAGGAAGAAAAGGAAAAACAACTATCATTTATACGCGTATGGCATTTACTGTCAAAAATAAATCTCTTTCAGCCGGTGGTGATAGGATTAAACGACTGTAAATCTCTTCACAGCAAAATCTCCGGTGGCAGCGTAGTATTACTTAAAAAACCAAATTAAGACTTGTACGTAACGTTTTCACTGATTCTATCCTATGCCTTAATGATATCCTCTAAATCTAGGCAGAAATCACCCAAGCTGGCAACATTGTTGTGTGCAAGATTGAATTGACGTTTTCTTGTATTCACGTTAATCGCTCTCTGGTACAATGAAAACGAACGTCACTTAACCCTCATCTCCCCAACATATTTTTAGCAACACAAGTCCACATCATGGGTAAATTTTACCCATAACTTAAAAACATTCTGTTTTGGTCAATATCCCAAATTTTTAACGAAACTTAGTTATTTCTACCTTAGCAATCTAATACCAAGGTGAATTGAAAGGAAAATAAGTCATATCTGGTGTTTTTTACATATATTTTAAGAAAACTTTGAAAATAAATAATTTTTACATTAATTCATTGGCAATTTTTTGAAACACAAAAAAAAAAATATATATATATAATGTTTCTTGTAACAAATTACATTTTTCATATAAATAAAATAAAGTTTTTTTATATTATTATCAATTCAATTAAATAACATTTAAAAATTTTTGATACAAGCTCATAAAAAAGTACCAAAAAAATAACACAAATAAGGATGTGCATGTACTTCAAATCATAGCCCTATGCTCAGAGCAAAAAGGTTTTTTACACCAAATTCAAAGGTTTTTAGTTTTTCGGTCTTTTTTTGCCGGACATTAGAAACATCTGACAGGTTTTTCTAGTACAACATTGGTTGTTTTCAGAGTGGACTAAAAGTACGAAAAAATTTTCATTATAAGCTCCTTCAAACTTTTTCGAAGTTGTGTGATTTGGTATCTGCTTTTTAACTTTGGTTAAAACAATGAGAATTCAATTTTTTTCAAAATTTTAATTATTTCGTCCTCATGTTTTACTCTTTTTCGTGCCATTTTTCACTATTTTCAATCAAAACGAAAAAAAAAAAAACTTACATAAGTCCACAACATGGGTAAAATTTACCCGAAAAAAAAATTAAAACGCCATACCTCCGACAACCGACGACGACCGCTTGCGACAGAGCCCACAACAAAAGGAGAATACAGTGAGGTAATTTACATGCGCTTACTTCGTTTTGTTGTTCGCTTTTTAGCGAATTATTTCGAAAACAAACTTCGCATGGGTAAATTTTACCCATGATGTGGATTTGAGTGTTAAGAAGATTTTGGACATCTCTTTGGATTAACCGTCTCTGTTTCGGATTATTTCGGAGCGTATTCTCCCTCTCTTTCGCTCCCTGTCTCCTAAAACTTCAAGGGAAATGTAAACAAACAAAATTATATAGAGATTTTTGTGTTTATACGAAGCGGTAAATTTTGACATTATGGTGACGAAACTCTCCCTTTCTCACTTGTTACATTGACTTAACCTGATATCACTGAACCAGCTGGAGTAAGCTGTCAATATGCAATGTTGATTAATTATGCAAAAAATTTTCTCAATATATTAATTCTAAACTTAAAAGAAAATGTCTAAATCATTATATTAAGTGAAAGTATTTGCGAAATTTTCTCAAAATAGTGTTATAAGTACCTTTCTACGGAATGCTATAAAAAAAAAACTATTTTGTTGGTATGTATGTGCAAAACAAGAATAAAATTTCGGATAGCAATTTTTTTTCGGTGCCATTACCTCTTGAACAATTTTTTTTCGCAGAATTTAGGTTATGTAGTGACAAAAACATGCATCAAAAACCAATTTAAAATTCTTCCTCACATTAGAACTACAATTAACTCATGATTTCTTCCAGAATTTTTTGATTCCGGAAAAATTGTTTCACTTTTTTTTTCCAATTTTGATGATTAACTGTATAAAATCTAAATGACCTACAAAATATTTTTTTTTTGTTCAAAAGTTTTTGCATATGATAATTTTTACAACTTATTTTTTTATACTGCTAATACAGTTCTGCGTTTTTGCAAAAGTTAAAAAAGTATGAAATAAGAGTAGGTGATTTTTATAGATTTTTGATCGCTGAATCCGAATATGACACCGATTTGCTCCATCACGTCTGAGATTCGAGTTATCCTTGATTTAAAGTTCAAGAAACGCTATTTTCAGACATATGGCGTACATCTTGAAAGTAGTCTAGTTCACTTTTGACACTTTTTGCGGCATTGAATAGCTCTGAGCTTCCTCTTTAAAGCGCACTCTTAACCTTTTCAATTGAATCATTAGTTTCCGAGATATCATCGAATGAAGTAAAGCTATTGCTAATCCCTGTGAAGGACTATATTTAATTTGTATACCTATACTTCATTGGACAAAAGTGAACTAGAATAATTTAAGGATGTACGCCATACGTTTGAAAATTGCGTTTTCTGCACTTTAAATCAAGGATAACTCAGATCTCAGACGTGATGGAGCAAATCGGAGGTCATATTCGAATTCAGCGAGCAAAAACCTATAAAAATCATCTACTCTGATTTCATACTTTTTTTCATCGCAGGACTGTGTAATCAGTTCAGTAAATTACAGAATACATAGTTTGTATGTCAGATCTTATGGTCCAAAAGTTTTTTTTTTTTTTTGTTCAAAATCATTTGATCTTTTTGTTGCCTACAATTCTAGTTCCAACATTATTTTTGATTAATTGCCTTTTTTATGAGATATATTTTATGTGCAATGTTTTTTTATCCGAAAAGAAAACGCTATTGATTTTTATTTTTTTGTACATTCAAAATGAAAATTTTAAATTTTTTATGAAACTACAAGCCACAGGTTACTAAAGTAATGCCATGGAAGGTTGAACCATGCATTTTATAAAGATTAGCTTCAAATACTGATTTCGTTAATGAATTGTTGCTTTAAAGAAGTGAACTTGAATCCGACGTTTTAGAAGATCGAACAATGTTTGAGAATTGATTCCAAAATTTTAGATATTTAAACACAAAAAGGAAAGCTATCATACTTTATGAAATTGTTAATATGAAAATCAAATTTTGTCATATTAGTAAGACAGTATTGTACTGCCTGGCAATCCAAAGGCAAGGTTTTCATGTAATTCGAGAATAATTTTTTACATGCAAATTATACTGCCATGCAAGTTTGTCCCAAGACAATTAATAGTTTTCGAAGTAGTTCATCCCGCTGAAATCAAAACTTAAAATATGTATAATCTTCACCCTTAAATATTTATTTTTCTTATTTGAGTTATTCAATTTTAAGTTTTGCAAAGTCAATGGTAAATGCAATAATAGTAAAACTGCCTTCATGCATTTCAAAAGTTTAGAAATTTACTATCTCGAAGAAACCGTAGATTTTTGAGCACACTCAATGGCAATGGAACTATTCATAGTTCTTTGAAACAAAATTATGCAGTGATTTAGCATAACTTTTAAAATAGGGAGAAATCGCGATTTTTACACTTTTATAGTAGTTCGAAATATCTCAAAAACCTGACTAAGAGTCGAAAGCTCAAAGTGTATTTTGATAAAGTGTGGCTATTCGATCTCAGGTACAACATAAGCGTTTTCTCCAACTTCAAACAAAGATATCTCGAAATTCTGCAGGTATATTGAACATTCTGAAGATGCAGTTGGATTCAGCGTCAAAAATACATAAAACTGCATATAAAAAATAAAAAGTTCACTCCACTTTTTTCTTGGGTGGCTATGTTATCAAATATTTGGTTGATTCAACAAAATAGTTAAAAATATGTATATAAATCATGATATGTTTTTCGTTGATACCTTGATTTTGATCAAGAACGCATTTTTTCGACCGCGGGCGTACGACTGCCGAAAACTCTCATGAATTATGAATGATATACCAATGTGAAGGTTACAAATTGAGCTTTCATTTGAAGAACTCATTTAAAAAAAAAAAATCTTAAGAGGTTTTGTTTAAGTTTTATATGAATGGGTTTTTTTGAAAGTGGAATAAGTCCACTTTTTCATAAACTGAGATATTGAAGGGTTTGCGTACGACTCAATTTAAAAATATTGGCAAGCGCTATTTAACTGGTGTTAAGTGTTTACCACTGTAAATTTACCAAATTTTGTTATGCTGTAAAAATTTTTACAGGTGTAATAGAAAATAGTCGAGTTTTTTTGGTCTGAATGGACTTATTCCACTTTCATTTATAATAAATTTAAAAATTTGTTATACTTTTGTATGACTTTGTATCGTATACACCCTGTATACGAGTTTTTCTCAGAGAATCAACAAAATGTATTTTCATATTTGTATAATGTATCAGTATTATTTGAGCTATTGTAGTGAAAAGTTGTGTTTTTTACTGTGCTTTTGTGTGCTATGAATAAATGTGGTTTTTTGGACTAAGTTCCTTTTTCCACAATAATTATTGTGTTTTTATTTCGCTGACCTATCGAAGGTTTAAACATTGGTCATTCGAGCGGATAAATTCAAAAAAAAAGTTTTCTTAATTTAAACTGGCGAAGTGAAATATTTCTGGAAGTAAATTCCAGAAAATTCGTTGAATATTGTGAAATTCTATTGTGCATGTATGCGTAGCGTCATATTTAATTTCAAATATTAAATATGTATATGTGAGTTTGGCATGAGAGGAATTGTTAATGAGAAGACCGCTGTACTGAAGAGAACATCACTTTGTAGTGTGGCTGTGCGGAGAGAAAGGGAAGTATACTGACGCTGTGATGTCAAAAAAAATGAGCGAGCAAATACGATTGTGCAATTCGATGTTTTAGTTAATAATAAATATTAACTATATTTCTACAAAACGCATAAAATAATAATAATTTGTGAGTATTATA
The DNA here is from genome assembly GCA_951812925.1 of Calliopum simillimum. NCBI lineage: Eukaryota > Metazoa > Arthropoda > Insecta > Diptera > Lauxaniidae > Calliopum > Calliopum simillimum. The sequence continues at coordinate 9,500,474 of OX638372.1, forward strand.
TTTTATAAAGTGCTATTGTGAGTGTTTTATTGAAGCCACTGTGAGTGCCTTGAGCAATGTCGACGACAGTGCGGCGTCAATGTGAGAAATTTTGCGGCTTTTTTGTTTTGATTTGTTTGCCTTTTTTGCGATCTATTTTTTGCGTTTATGCTAAGAACTGTGAAGTGTAGAGCTAGGGCATAGTGCGTGATAATAATTTTGTACAGAGTTTACAATTTTATAATAGATTCTGTGACAAATATTGTGCATTTAGTTTTTGATAAATAATATCAAAAACCACATGAGCAGATTGCTTTGAGTGCGTGTGTGCGTTTTGCTTGCAGCATCATAGTTGTGAGTGTGAGTGCATAGAAATTGAGAGTGCGTGTACTGTTTTTCGTATGCGTAAAAGGGCTTTTATTTTTTTTTATTTTCTCTTTCTTTTGCGGCTTATGTGTAGAACAGAAAGAAGAGAAACGCAGGCAAATGTGAGGTAGCGTCTTTTCGTGCGTTTTTCTGTTTTATACAAACACATTGTTTTTTTATTAGGGTGTATGAAATTGATCAAATGCGTTGGTCATGTTTCTGTTACAATGAGGCAGCGGCTTCATATGCGTTTTTTCCACACTCACAGATTCTTAGCAAGTAGTAACATGCATGTTATGAAAATAGGTAGAGCATATTGGTCATTTTTGGGTATCGTCACCGATATTCAAAGAGAGTAAATTGTGCAAGAGCAAGATGACCAAGAGCAAATGGTACCAAGAGCTATAGTGCAAATTAGTTCATGTCAAATTGATATGGGCTTGTATGTGTGCAATAAAAGTATAAATAATAAGACGTTTCAAAGAGCGAAACGCAAAAGAGCAAGAGAGTTTGTATCGTATATGATGCGAACTCAAATGAGTTTGTGTGCGAGGCAAAGGCAATCACTCACAGTGGCACATAGGCACAAAATATTACATAAAACTCACAATGATCGTAAAGGTTTTGGCGCTTTATATAAAATTAAAGGAATAGGATAAATTTATACAGGCATTATTTTTCCTTTTTATTATTTTTATTACTCTTCCATTAGATATCAAAAGAGATAAGGACATCAATTAAATTTTCAACAAATGTAATCGATTTTTCGAGAAACTTTTTCTGCGTTAACACAAATTAAAAGAGCGCTTTCAGCTCAATAGAAATAGCGAAATGGTGATAGTGAGAGACAGCGCGTCAATGGGAGCATAACAGAGCGGCATGCTTTGCTTATAACTTGAGAGAGCAGAATCCTAAAAGGCAATTCGCTGCATGTAATGTGTGAGATCAATCGAGAAATTTGCCAACTGCGCGCAGTGCTGCGGAGAAAATTATAGCCAGTATGTGCCATGGAGCTGCACAACAGTGTGCTTTGTCTGTAGAGAAAGGTGTTGCTAATATGCAGCTTACAACCAAACGGAAAAATTAGTCAAATATCTGGCTAAGGGATGGATCTAAAAACCAAGATTTTCTAAAATGAACGCCATTTAAAACAAAAAAGAACTAGGCATGATGCTGAAATGTTCTCCGAGTGTTACAATAATTATTTAAATTTATTATTATTTAAATGTATTTATTTATTATTTTTCTTCTTCTGCTAGCAAAGGGTAGAACGGTCAGAGCGATGAGTTTGCACGATGAGAATGGAGCTACGGTTTTATTATCGCATTTGGAGAAATTATTTTTGAGCAAGAGCAAATACAGGAGGCGAATATGGCTTCTGTAGAGTGCGCTAATAATGGACATTTAGATGAGATATTGCTGCGGCTTTGGCAACTAGATCAAGTTGCTGAGCTAAAACATTTAAGATCAGAACAAGAAGAACAAATATCCAAAGACAATTTTTGTAAACATATTCTAGAGAAAGATTGTGCATTGAAGCAAAATACTTATATTGCTTTTATGAAAATATGGCGAGCTTAACCATTTGAGAAAAGACACTGGTAGAGCAGAGCAAGGTAATTTTTAATTGCGTCATGAAATAAAATTTAGAGTTGTCTTTGTTGTAAACGGTTCGACTGAAACAGGTGTTCCTTTGAATCAAAGCAATTGTTTGATAAGATGTAGAAAAACCTTTTTCATTTAATTATGCGTTTTAGAAGGCATATAATTGCGATTTATGCTGATATTAAGATGATGTTAAGGTCGACACATTTCATAAATATTGGTTAACAGTTATGACATATGGTATGACATCATCTACACAGAGCGCAGTAGGAGCTTTGATTCGATATGCAAGAGGGGCCGAAGAGGAATTCTTTTTGGCTACTGATATAATACAGCAAGATTTTTAAATGCATGATTGTGCAATGGGTGCATATTCGGAGAAATATGCGCTTACTTTAGTAAGGGATATGCTCATTGCCTTTTTTTGAAAAGCGGTGATTTTGAGCTTTTTATATGTAAAATTAGTAGAGATTAAGCAAAATGTTTATTATGAGATAGAATAGCGCTGGAGAAAGAATTTGCTATTTTGAAAATTTCATAATTAGCAGGTGGATTGCGGGCACAAAGGTGCAGATACATGGTTTTCCGATGCATCATATATGGTGCAGTGATTTATGTTTCAGCGAATTTTTATGTATCAAAAGCGCGTGTAACACTAGGTAATGGAAACAGTGTCAAGATAAGAATGTTTGGCGCAAGATTATTGGGTCAACTTCTGACCAAAGTGCTGGAGGAAAAAGGCTGGGCAGGTTGTGAATACTTCCTGCGGTGCGATTCACAAGTAGTACCTTATTGGTATCTTATCAGAAATTATGAGCAACAGTGAGATTGGCCACATGTTAACACCAAATATACCTCGGATAATTTATTGTGCCGAAGTTTGTCTTCAAAAGAGATAGTCGATCATGAAAAGTATTTATGCTCCAAAAGAATGGAGTTAAGTTTAGAAATTTTAGAAAGACAGAAAATATATAGGCTAAATTGAATGTGCTCAACATTATATCAAAATATGATCATATGCATGCAAATATATATTCCGGCAATCGGCTGGGCTGTCAAATTGGAGAATGCGCACAGCTTGGAGAATGTTATAGATATTTTAGCATTTGTGCTAAAATTTATCGATGGAGCCAGGCATAAAGCTATTGAGTGACAGTCGAAGCGCAATTGGGAACAGGTTCTTGCCCTTCGAAAGACGAGAAAAGAATAATTGAAGTTCTGCTGAAATAAGAAAAAGAGAAAGACTTTGCGAAATGAATACTTGTGCTAAAGAAAAGAAAACATGTGCTGAATGGGAGCTCAATTGAATTTTTGAATTCCATTTTAAATAATAAGAGTGGGCAGCAGAAAAGCAGGGCTGATGTGCCTAATGAGATAAGGCATTCGATGAGAGTTAAAAATGGTTCGCATATTTTTGATTATTGGCAATCTTCATAGAGCGACAATGCATGGTGCTGTGCAAGTACTAATGCAATTTGTGAGACAGAAGTTTTGGAGAACACGATTATGGAGCAAAATGTAATTTGTGCGCGATATTTTGCAAAATGTGAGAAAAATTATTGTCTGCATTGCAAGAAGATAATACAGTAAGAATTGGTAAACCTTTCTTACATACAGGTTAAGATAATGCTGGTAAATTTTGTCATTAAACGGTTGTTTAAGTAGGTGGTATTTAATAAAAAATGTTAGGTAGCTAATGTTGCTTGTTTAAAGACACGAGCAGTGTACATTGATACTATGACAGATTTAACTTCTTTATCTTTTATTGCTTGCTATGAGCGTTTTATTTGCAGACGAAGGCGTTGTAAGCAAATTTGCAGCGATAATGGTACATCTTTTGTTGGTGCGAATAAAGAGCTGAAAATGGTATGTGAGAAGTGTCAAGGGCGAGAAGTGTGTTATCACTTAAGCATCAAGAGCGAAGTATTTCCCCCAGCACAATGGTCTCTGGGAAAGATCTGTAAAGCTATATATCAGTTGTGATACAAACGCCAACAAATCGATTGAAGCGACCCGTGCAGAAAATCTGTGTTCTGTCTATCGAAACTGCAGATGAGCCAATTGAACAAATTAGTTGAGATGGGCATCGCTATCAAAAACCTGCCGGTTTTTGCGGGCACTGTATCGTATACACCCTGTATACGAGTTTTTCTCAGAGAATCAACAAAATGTATTTTCATATTTGTATAATGTATCAGTATTATTTGAGCTATTGTAGTGAAAAGTTGTGTTTTTTACTGTGCTTTTGTGTGCTATGAATAAATGTGGTTTTTTGGACTAAGTTCCTTTTTCCACAATAATTATTGTGTTTTTATTTCGCTGACCTATCGAAGGTTTAAACAGACTTATTCCATTTTTACTCACAAAATATTTTGTAAATTAAAGCAAAGGAAAATTAAAACTTAGAAAAATTTTACTTTAAAAACTGTTGTTGTTTTTTTTTTCTTTTATTTTTGCCCAAATAGGGCTCTGGGAAATAATTACAACAACAACAACAACAAAAAGTTCTTGTCGGGCCTACTTTCGGAGATATAGCCATCGGAAAATCGAGATATATCTTTTATAAAAACTATTATAAGTTGGGAACCCCTAAAAGGATTTCAATAATGTTAGTGTCATACGAAAGATATATTAATTTGCTATAAAATCAACCCGAAAAAATTTTTAATGCGAGTGGTGGTTATGGAGATATTGCAAATTTCCAGAAATTTTGATAAATTTTTTTTTTTTTAAAGCACTATTTTTCCAAAAACTGTATCATTAACGCATAGTTTTAGTAACATAATATGAAAGCCCAATTTATGTCTTTTCATTTAACATGTAATTTGTGCCTGATTTCTTGCATTAGCATACTTTTTTTTATAGGAAAACAAAAAAGTAAACTAAAGAAATTTTCATGAAATTTTGCAAAACATTACAAGAACAACAATAATACCAGCAACAACAACAACAAAAATAACAATAACAACAATAACGATGCTTTTCAATAGTTTTTGATCAATTCCGATTCCTGTAGACTTTTCGATGCTTTTCAATAACTTACTTTTTTGTTTTCCTATAAAAAAAAAAATTTGTAATGCAAGAAACCAGGTACAAATTACATGTTGAATGAAAAGAAATAAATTGAGCTTTCATATTATGTTACTAAAACTATGCGTTAATGATACAGTTTTTGGAAAAATAGTGCTTTAAAAAAAAAATTATCAAAATTTTCGTGAAATTTGCAATATCTCTAAAACCCCCACTCGCATTAAAAATTTTTTTAGGTTGATTTTATAGCAAATTAATATATCTTTCGTATGACACTAACATTATTGAAATCCTTTTAGGGGTTCCCAACTTATAATAGTTTTTTTAAAAGATATATCTCGATCTTCCGATGGCTATATCTCCGAAAGGTGGTCCGACAAGAACTTTTTGTTGTTGTTGTAATTATTTCCCAGAGCCCTATTTGGGCAAAAATAAAAGAAAAAAAAAACAACAACAGTTTTTAAAGTAAAATTTTTCTAAGTTTTAATTTTCCTTTGCTTTAGTTTACAAAATATTTTGTGAGTAAAAATGGAATAAGTCATACAAAAGTATAACAAATTTTTAAATTTATTATAAATGAAAGTGGAATAAGTCCATTCAGACCAAAAAAACTCGACTATTTTCTATTACACCTGTAAAAATTTTTACAGCATAACAAAATTTGGTAAATTTACAGTGGTAAACACTTAACACCAGTTAAATAGCGCTTGCCAATATTTTTAAATTGAATTAAAAGCAATATCTTCTGTGTAGCAGTAGATGAAAAAATGGACTTATTCCACTTTCAAAAAAATCATTTTTGTAAAATTGCTTTTCATGAAAAGTTCTTTTGAGCAATTTATGATGAAATCGTGGTCTAACGAGTCTGTAATTTTCAATATAAATAGAGGACATACATAGCTAGCTATAACTACCATAAACTCAATTTTTCTGGAATTGGACTTATTCCACTTTCAAATAAACCCATTCATATGCAAAAGTAATAGAATTTTTGTTTTTTTAAGTTGTAGTATTTCTTTTACAAAGATAACATTCAAAAATCAATAGCATAAGTAACCTAAGTATAATTAGCAATTTACAAAGTGTGGAAGGAAACTATAAATATCGCCATATTCAAGACACATTATTGTTATTATCAAAAAAAAAAAAAAAAATCCATTTATTCAAATATTCGTTAATATTTTCAATACCCTGCATTAACCACTTCATAAATTCATAACCCACTGTGCATGCATAGTACGAGTGTAATAACAAAAATACTTCAATATTTCACATATGTATGGATCCATGCAGCTATTAAATGCGACAATCAAGTGATGAAGCATTAAACGATTTAAACCCATTTAATGCAGCAGCAGCATCTTCGCGCTGAACGCGCACAACTTGCACCTTTGCACGTTGCACAGAAGCGGCAACAACAAAATGCAACAAAAAAGCATAAAACTCTTGGCAACATATACATAAGCATCTGTGGCATGTCAGCTAAAAATATATATGTAACATACACACGCACGCACGTACGCTTCAGCGAAGGTTGACAACTTTGACAGACAGACAGGTGCAACATTTCTTCCGCTTCAGTAGCAGCAACAGCAACAGCATGCAGCATCATTGGCAGGCAACAATGCGTTGCGAGGTGTTAATGATCGCTGCCGCCAGCCAGATAAATAAACAAATACACAGGCACACACGGAACAAATACCATAAAAATACTATAAGTTAGATGTCATATTTGTTGAAGAATTTGTTCCACTGTGCAATGAATATTTAATTTAATATTTCACTAGAAAAACTTCATCAACATCATTAAAATGTCTATATGTTGCTCATCTTTATTTCTTTATGTGGATGTGTGTGTTTGTGTGCTTACTATGTGTGTGTGTGCAATCGCGCACTATTTTTATAGCATTAAATGCATCATTTATTTTGTGCTGCAACGCATGTTGCATGCAAGAGAGTTGTAGTTCAAGTTTGAACAGAAAAACAGGAAAACTTTCTTAAGGTGGGGTTTGAGAAAATTATCTTCTTAATGTAATGCTGCACAAGCGATTGGCAACATTTCAGCCGTAAAGTCATTTCCTTTTCAGAACATGAGAATTTTGCATTTTTTTTTTTTTTTTTCAATATTCAACAGAAAATATTTAATTGGTTGGTTTTGAATGGCACATAAAATTTATTTTGAAGAAATTATTACTTTTTTGTCCCTGATATTTCACTCTTCCTCGAATTCCTGTTTAAAATACTTCATTGTTTGGGAAAAATAACAAAAGATTCGCATATATTCGAATATGAAAAATATTGTCCACATATTTGGACTTCGCCTCTTATGGCCTTAAAGTGCCCAAAAAAAAAAAAAAAAAAAAAAACACCGAATTCGACGTGAAGTCTCCTTCCTAATATGAAGTAATATGAAGACATTTGCACGCGACACTGATCGAAAGTATTTGATAAATAAAAAGCGGCTACAGGACATAACGCATCTTGAAACGAAATGCCTTAAAACTCCAACAAGACGTGTTCTGCAGACTCCTAGTTCTTATCATGGATTTATCGAGAAATTCTCTCTCGAGCATACGAGTATATTCATTTATCGAGAGGGAGCATTTGCAGTCGTAAATATTTCGAGAATGGAAATTCCACTTCCGACTATGATACTTATTTCTTCGAATTCTTTTTCCAATTTTCTTAAAATTTTTTCCAAAAATATACTTTGTATTAACATCTGCACTACGTCGATTTTGTATTGATTAACACCCAGAATTTGATCAACAGTACTAATGTTATTCTGATTGACAATTTTGGTCAAGCTTACTGTAGTGACACTTTATATTTCTTTTTCATACTCTACACCCAAGGTATATTCACTTTCTCCTTCCGTTTGTAACGCAGAGAAGGAGGCGTGCCAGATACAGAAAAGTATAGCCGTGTCAGTCTGTCTGGCTGGCTGGCTGTGCGTGAAAATACATTTTTTGGGAAAACTGAGCAAGGTAATTCAATGAAATTTGGTAAACTACCTTTGTCGTCAAAGTTAGTTCGTGGGATTGAAAATGAGCGAAATCGGTCAACGGACAAACCTACAGCCCATACAAAAATTATATTCAAAATGCAACTTTAGGAGTCTTTCACGACAATGCAACCAAAATACTCATAAATACTACGAATTTTAAGCGCAAGCTACAATAAAAAACTGGGTGAATTCGGACAGGAGAGCGTGGCTTTTCCGATATTAGGAAAAGCTTCAAAACGCTATACTGAAAACGTTTTATGAGATATTCCAGCCAAATTTCACTCAGTCACTAAAAACAATAAATGCATGCTCTGAGCAAAAACTGGGTGAACTCGGACAAGAGAGCGTGGCACCTCCCATATAAGCAATATGTTTGGCCAGGCCAAAGGTTACACCCTTACTAGTTAAATCTAGTTTATATTATGAAGTTTCTAATTTTAATTCTAATTTTATATTTTTAACGAAACTTAGGATCTTTCATACTTACTGAGTATATTATGAATCATACTACTTTTCGTAAGAGGCATCGAAATGTCCTAGTTTTCGGCAGAAAATGGTAAGATATCCTACTTTTTGACATGAAATCTAGAACTCCTAAATTTCGACATAAGTCCGCGAAAAGACCTACTTTCCAAGTTTTCGTCAAAAACCGGGTGAAATTTTCTACTTTTCGCCGCAAGAACTAACGACAACTTAGTTTTCGTAAAAAAAATTAATTGCCCAACTTTTCGTATGGTGTATTGATTTCTTCGTGTTCGGATAACCTATTTCCAAAGTGGTGAATAGTTCTTGCAAAAAATGTCAAAATGTTCTCTTCCATAATATTGCCGATAACTTTACTTTCCGGTGAGGTTTGCCCTTCCATAAAACACTTTCTTTTTGCTAGGGCGACCGCTAAATAATTCTCTAAAATTTTAATTCATGATGAGGCCCAATATTCCTAGAAATTTAAAAAAAATTGCTTACTAAAAATATTATGATTACAATAAGACTTTATAGGCATGTTTGACAATTTGTAATTAGTGCAAAACAGCTTGTCTACATAGATTCCTACATACAGTGCGTGATTTAAGCATAAATTTTACGCTTGTTGTGATCTAAAAAAAAATCCCACCCTACGCCATCAAAAAAAGCGAAAGACATGAACTTTCATTAAATGCCACATGTGAGCGCTCATTAACCACACGTTGCGTATGTGTGCCCAATAAGACCCCCAAAGCATACAGCATTCTGCTTTCATCGAATAAGGAGGGTTGCCACCTGATGGCACATCATTAAAATTTCCATAGAGCTGACAAATTTTTTTTTATATATTTTGTTGTTGTTGTTGCTGTTATTTTCTTTTAATTTCGATTTGGGGGGAAAGCGTGAAATGCAGAGTCAGATGCGTTGATAATTTGAAAATTTAAGTGTAAAGAGCCAACTTGGCAAGTGGCGGCGGCAGCGTCCAAGACCACAAGGTGAATGTGGTATGCTGAAAATGTCTTGGAATGAGATCAATGCAGAAATCAACGAAATGAATACATAAAATCTCATGTACCAAAAAGCATTTTCTGTTTATAATGGTTTTGAGTATTGTAAGGTTTGGGGGGAGGTATAGCTGTGCGTATGGGCTGGCAGTTGGGCGTACGATTTTCCTGCCAAGTCATGTGTCGTTATATACGATATGCGATACGTGATGCGATACGTTACGATACAATTTTGAATATCTCACAGTAAGTGAAAATTTAATATCAGTGGGCGCTACACAGCAGCAAATTGGTAAATTCGTTAAAGTTGGAGAAATCGAATGATTAAGAGGAAAATTATAGCGCTGCGTTTGATATGCGCTTAATGAAGCGTTCTTGTTGCTGATATCTAAACAAAGAAAATGATACGCGCGCGCGTCGTATGTTGCTTGTGATGAAAAGCCCCAGAAAGAAAAAATGAACAAAAACGTTATGAAATGTTGATGGTAATGACGACGATGACTTGGCTATAAAAATCAAGCGAAAGCCATAAAGAAGAAAAAATGCGTTCAAAAAGTGATGACTTGTGAAAATTTCCAATTTTTTTTCGCCTTCTTCTTCTTTTTATTCTGGCACTGCTTTCAATGTTGGCTATGATAAACCGTTTTTACGAGAAAGCTCCATGTATATAGTGGTAGATAGATGATGGAGTGACAGCAGTGGAGTTGGAGTTGGAGCCACTATTAATGCTGATAACAGATACTCGTATGTTGTTACATACTTTGTAAGAAGAAGATGAAGAAGCTGTTTAGTTTTTATATGGAAAAAAAAAATCAAAGAAATTCTGCTATAACGCCAAGACAAAGCGAACAACTTAATCATGAATTTTAAAAGCGCTATACATAGTACTCGTAAAATTGTATATGTACGAAAAAAACAAACGATGATGCTGACGGTTAAGAAAATGTACATACTTGAAAAAAACGTGGTACACTAAGGAAGTTCTGTTAGAGTGGGCAACACTTACTGTTTTTCATAGCATACTTAAATGACTTGAAAATTCAGCTAAAGCATGAAAGAAAGGGAACGAAGTAAAGAGAAAATTCTATAAGATAATAAATTAAGTTAATCTACACACAGTGTTCTCGAAGGACAGAATTATTACAAAAAAAAATTTCATCAAAAACTTAAAATGGAGGGTGAAATAGTTGCTTTCATGATAATTTTCCCATTGAGCGGAAAATCCGATCGGATCCACCCTTCGAGAAAAAAAAAATGAATTAAAAATACAACACACAAATTTAAAAATGGTAATTTTTGATGTGCTTTGTAGTGTTGAATTCGAATCTGGCCTCAGGATTGCCCTATCGCGTATAGTTTTGATATAACCTAACCTTAAATTTGTTGTCATTCAAGAAGACTGTGTATATAGTTCGAGGGCGACGAGAGGGCTTAACCTTCACTCTTTGTTCTCAAATGAAAATTTAGAACTTTCTTCAAAAAAAGTTTTTATTTTTCCAAAACAGACCAATTCTTAAAAATTTTCCACAAAAAGCTTTTTATTCAAATAAATTTTTTGGAGGGATATTAGCTCAAAAAACAAATCGTAGGATCTTTCCCCGAAAATTCCTAGTGGCAAAATATTTCCCCAACTATTTCTACGCAAATTTCATGTTCGTAAAATTTCTCCACAGCTCTTATATTTCCCCGAAATTTGAAAAAGATTCCCCATCCTAACATTCTTGCGACAATTCATTGCTAGGCTTTAACTCCCAAAGAGCACATTGCCCGAACAAAAGCTTCTCCAATTAATTTTTATTTTTTTTTTTATTTTAGCCTTTTTGTTTTATACTCATTACTGTGAATGTCCACATATGTTGACGTAATTTTTTGTATTCAAATTTCAAATATTTTCTCTTATTATAGCCCTGTCACCCTAGACCCTTCACATATGTTGGACATAAGTTTTATTTATACAAATATTTGCAGATTCCTCGTCGTTTCTTTCATATATTGGCACATATGAAAGAGCAAACATTATGGTTCGTAGAAAGCAGGATCCGGGGGCCTGTACCAGACATTTTGGAATATAGTGTACTTGCACATTTTAAATTGAACTAAAGAAATTGATTCAAAGAATTCAAGATTCAAATCTAAACTGTACACTGATTTCAATTTGATGATTTGTGAAAAATTTACCTTATTCTAGCGAATACTTCAGTGTACTTTATTTCATACAAATTTTTCTACATTAAAATATATGATATGGTAACACTTGCAAGTTGCAACACATTGGTGGCCCAGGATTGTATTAGGTTTGATACATTTTCCGAACAGAAATTGTTAACAAAAAAGAGCCACAAAAAAAGAGCGAAAAACTACTTTTGACACTAAAGTAGCATTGTACACAACAACTTCAGTATATGAACTGAACTGAACTAAAGTATATCAACAAGACAGGACTCTGCAGCATTTGTTTTTTCTTCTTTCATATTCAAATACTGTCAAGACATTTGCAGGCGACACTGAACTGAAGTATTTGTTGAATGAAAAGAGAGTACAAGACATAACGTATCTTGAAACAAAACGTCTTAAAACTCCAACAAAATGTATTGTGTAGGCCCTAATTCAAAGCTTTAAAATCAGCTATTGAAACCGAGAAATAAACAAAAAGTTTTATATTTGCAGTAATCTGTAATCAATTGCGGAAAAACTCTTATTGGAAAGTAAGTAAAATGTTTCCTCAAATCAAAGTTGCTACCGTTGCATTTTTTGTTTCTTTGAAAGCCACAAATTTTAATGGAAACATTGGTAAGAAAAAAAAAAAAAAAACTCCAGATAAATAAATTACGACAACCACTTGTAACGACCACAAATAATTTCTTGGCAAATGCCATTTTTTGTGCCCCAACATTTCGTAATTGAATTTTTTTTTGATTTTCTCTTTTATGTCTTGCCGCCGATGTAGTTGTATATTGATACGCATAACCCATTGGATCGAGATGGATATAAAGGAAAAGTTATACACGTACTCACTATTCCAACGAACTTTACTAAATCTTAAAATGCAACTGCTGTGCAGTGTAGTAAATTAATTTGATAAATGGAATTGTATTGCAAAATGAAAGTGAATCAAACAGAGACAAAGAGATGCTTCAATGCGACTGTTTTGGACACTTGATGTAATTTGATGTACGCAGATGGAATAACTTGAAGATAATACTTTTGCGACTGTACAAGATGAAACTTGTAAATAAGAAACGACAGAAAGTGTTTAGAGCTTTGAAGAATGTGATATATCATAATGTTGTTTTAGTCAACTTAATCTGTGGTTTTAAATGAAATTTTTCCTTTAATAACTAATGAATTGCAGCTTGAGTTTAATTACAAAAAATATATCACAGATCTGGTGACAATCATCAGTGGCATCTGGAGCAGCAGCAGCATCTCCTATTAGTTGTTACCATCATAATTGTCTCAATTAATCAACTGCAAAATGTCATAGCGATTAGTTATGCGCTCACATCTCTAAGTTAATAAATCAAAAATTGTTCCCTTAATAGAGGCGACACTATGGAGTCACATATGTCCACCCACCCAAAAAACGGAACGAATCGCAAAACTAAACAATGATGCCAGAGTTCCAACAATCTCAGCATCGGTCGGCGTCATCATCATCATCAACTGCCATATATATATGTACGAATACATCTTCTGCACTAATCTGCATATAAAGCCAACAAACACGCGTATGTGTATATGTCCATGTATGCGGTAGTTTTGTGGGGGTGTTGTAGTTTTTCTGTTATATTCCTCTTTTTTTTGGTTGGGGTCTCTGCACAACTTATCACAACTCATCTTAACGACTTTTCATTTCGCTAAAAAAAGAGAAAGACAGAGAGAGAGTGAGAAAGAAAAAAATAGTCCTGACATATAGTAAAAATACAACAATGCTGACGTACGACTTGGTAGTAACAACAAAATGCGAAGCTTAAAAAAACATTTGTCTTGGCTCAATCTAAAGACTTTTGGAGCTAGCAGTGACAGTGAAGTTTGTGAAACTGAAACTATTAGATATTAAGTATATGAGATTGTGCACTCGGAGAAAATCTATGGAACAGAACATTCGTATTTTGTTAAGCCTTTGAATTGTACCAAAATATTTAGTATATTTTGTTTTTATACTAAATTTCATTTCCATTTCACGGACAGTGGGTTCAAAAAAACCTTTTTTTTGACCAATAATTTTCAAAAAACTAATAATCCATTTTTATAAATAAAGCCATAGTGTTTCTTCGAAAAATAAGCTAAAATCTACATACAGTAATTTAAATACATAAATTATTTTTTTACAAACATTTTTATTGTATTTTTTTATGCAAATATAGTATTTTTTAATTAATTTAAAGACAAAATTATTTGGATTATATAAATGGTTCCGAAGACATGCTCAAATCTATATATTAATACGCAAGACCAAAACTTGTCCATCTTTTTTTACTTTGCTAGAAATGGAGTAAGACTTTGAATTATACACCATTAGAAAGGTATTTGTGTTTAGATATGCACAAAGGTAAAATTATGTTAGTATTTTGACTTTAAGCCAGGTAAAATTTAATACCAATTTTTCAATATTAACAACAACAAAATACACTGTCTCACAGAGCTGAAAAAAGGACAAAACACAAAGAGAAATACAAAAAGCATAGCACTGTTTTTTGTTTTGTTTATATTTCGCTTGAGTTTTACCAAAGATGATAAATGGGATTTTCTATCTTGTACTAAATAGCCTAAAAAAGTACCAAGATTTTTGGTCGAATTTTAACCACAGTGTTTGTAATTTTACTAGGAAAATTACGTAGTAATCTACGTCTAGTTACGTCTTCAAACTATTAAAAATTAAAGGTGAGAATCTATTCTTCCAATTTAAGTCAAAAAAGTTACGCATATTTGCGCCAATCCCGTCAATTTTCTAAAAAAGGTCATGTAATTTTCTACGCGAGCTTGCAATGTAAGTGATTGTATGTTGTTGGATATAATGTGTTGCATACCTTTGAAAACAAGTTCATTTTTTCTGGGAGATAGGCGTGTTCACTAACTTATCAAGTGATTCAACTTTCCTTTCACTTTACTCTCTACTTTACTGAAACACTTTATCCTCTTGACATTACTCAAACCTCACTCTTAAGTCTAGAAACTAAATACTTTAATACTTACTTGGTTTTAATCATCACATTAGAATACTTCACCCTACATCTTCTTCTTTAACTCTTACAACGCATTTCCATTTTCGCAAAATCATTTTGTCCGTGTAAATTTTATCAGTACAGACTATGACTCTGTCTATGACAACTGCCACTCCGACGACAATGCGACGCGACATATGTCAGGCACAATGATTGATTTATTGTTACTTTGAAAGAAAAAGAAAAACAGAATTTTTAAAGTTATCAAATTCATTAGATGTTGGTTGGTGACTAAAAACCCTGAAGTTTATGAGATCGATCATGCCATGATTTCCTTCAACTCTTATGGTTGGTTAGCAAATATGGATGGCGTCTAAAACTCAACCAACGCACAAATATTATGACCTCAACTTGAAAGGAATCACACTCCTTAAAACGACGCACAACTCACAACAACTGCAATGCACTTCATTTCTTTCATTTCAATCCTTACACACATCTCACACACTGAGTTCATATTACGAGGGAGTATGTAATGAATGAATAGATGACATTGGGAACATTTGTCGCGCGTGAAACGTGTCATGTTGTATATGTTCATATGTCATGTGTGTGTATGTAAATGTGCGTGCTTGTGTGTATGTAACACACTCGCTTGAACTTTCCCATTTGCCAATTTAACACGAACTATGGGTTTTTATCCTGCTGCTCTCTGTAGCTGCTGATTCCTTTACTGATGCACAAGAATTCTTTTCTTTCTACGCATCGCGCTATTGTGGCTTAGCCAATACCAAAAACAATAAAAATGTTTTCAAGTGTTGCGAGCAACAAAATTTGCTCGTTTCTCTTGTTAAAGTGTATGATTCTTTTTGTTTTTCTTTTCTTTTTGTCAATATCCCCCTTGGTTTTTAAGAGCTTAAGCTCATAATTCGTGCTTTTATTTGTTGAAATTGTGCAGCGATGTTTGTTTGGGTGTTGCACCCAGTTGGAAAGTTGTCGTATGTATATGAAAATCACAAATCTTTTCTTTGATTTCTGGAATTTATACAGATTTTCCACTCGAAGTAATAAACCTTTTCCACATCATATTGATCTCTTTTCAAATCTAGTAAAATTTTTGACGAATCAAAATAAACTTTATCCAAATCAAAATTAACTTTTTCAAATCAACTTAAACTTTTCAAAATCACTTGGCCAACCCCGTCAATATTTTGGAAGGTATTTGTTAGACACAATATTTATCTACATATATACCAAGTTGCATAACGATAGCGTCTGTAGGCATAGATCTGTAAAATTTAAGGTGTATTTTTTGAAAAGTTCAATTTGATTTGGAAAAAGGTGAATTTGTTTGAAAAATGTTAGTTGTTGGAAAAAGTCTTACTTGATTTGGGAAAAGGTTGATTTGATTGATAAAAGGTTAATTTGATTGATAAAAGGTTAATTCTTGGAAAAGATTAAGGTTAAAATTTGCTTTGAGAAAAGAATCATTGTTTGAAAAAAATTAATTTGATTTGGAAAAAGTTCAATTCTATTTTGAAAAAATTTAATTTGATTGAAAAAATGTTAATTGTTGGAAAAAGTTAATTTTAAAAAAAAAAATGTTTGATATGTTTAGGAAAAAGTTCAATTTGATTTGAAAAAAAGGTGTTTTGATTGAAAAAAGTTTAATGGTTGGAAAAAGTTTAATTTGCCCAAAAAACGGTTTAGTTTGATTTGAAAAAAGCTTAATTTGATTTGGTAAATATGATCGAAAAAAGGAAAGGAGGCACTTTGATTTGGAAAAAGTTAAATTTGGTTAATATGATCGGGAAAGGGTTATGGTTGGAAAAGAATTTATTTTATTTGCAAAAAAGTAAATTTGATTGAAGCAAATTTAATTGCAGGAAAAAGTTCAATTTGATTTTGAAAGAGTTTAATTTGATTGAAAATAGGTTAATTGTTGGAAAAAGATTAATTTAATTTAAAAAAAAATTTTGATGGGAAGATTTAACTTGGAATGGAAAACATGTATGTATTTTCTCAGTTAAGTCGAATCATTAGAGCTAAAAATGTTCGGAATCCAAAAGGATTTATTTTTTTTCATTTCTTACTGGGCAATGCCAAATGCGTGTGTGTATTTTGACTGCTTTTTTGTGGGCATGCTGCTTCTTATACTACACTGATTAATGGTTCAAGTATCTTGCTCATACGTTCTTTTTCTTTTTTTCTCTGTTTCAGCTTAATCCCGCTTTATAGATTGCACATCAATTGGATTTGCTCGTTCACCCACAAGAACCACAACAGTGAAAGCAACAACAACAACAACAACATCAAGTACATAAAACTATTTTAATTTGGTGAAAGTTTCCAGACATACATCTCGAAAGATAGATACACACACGTTTACACTGAAGACAGCATGACAACTTGCAAGTAACCATTGTCTCTAGTAGTCGAGTCCAGTCGCTCGTAGTCAATATATTGCAACATCAGTTAGATACCACTTGAAAAATCACCCTGTAGCAATAGAGAGAGCGAGAGACAAAGCTAAAACAATTTGCCTCACCACAAAGTGGCTCAAGTGGCCATGCACAACACAACAATGTATCCTGGCTCAGCCAAATTTCAAGCACGTCCATCATCGCCGCAGTTCACAAGTTTCTCACCTCCTGGCGATTATCCGAATAATGGAATTCCTGCTGGTATTGGTGGTGGTGGTGCCGCACTGAATAACACGCATCAACTTTCAATGTCAATGCGCCATCCGAAGAGTATGTCCAATAAATCGCGTGCTGCAACATCATCTACCGGACATCATCTGGTAAATTCAAATACAATGGGTGTAATGGGTGGACGTGATGGGCATCATCGTGGTGATTTAATTTTTCCCGATGATATGGACAGCATAGAATTCTGTATGCCACCACCTCCGGCACCTTCGAATGGCATTGGGCATGGTGTTAATGGCGAGATGCTTTTGTTGCATGGCACTAATGGCCTGTGTCAGGGCGAGGCATTCACGGAACGTCGGCGACGCGGACATAATCGCAGGAGTAATCATAAAATCGATGTGGAACAACAGGTATGAAGCAGAAGATTCAAACACAAAATCCATTTTCCTTATTTCATTTTTCTTAATCTTTAGGTCAAATGGACACGCAAGAATATTGCTGCAACAATGGAACGCTTTGAGCCCACCACACATTCGTCCTCTTCAGCTTCATCATTGGAATATGGCTTTGCTGCCGGTGTCGTTACGCCATCCGCCGCAACACCACTGCATCAACCGCAAATGTCGCCAGTCCAGCAGTGTTATCCAGGCGGCTCTGGTGCCACGGCGCCCATAAATCATGTCTATTCGTATGCATACTATGAACCAGGTGCCGCAAAGTGTCACACCAATGTGCCGCATAAAGACTTATCAGCAGCGCACGCCATAGTGTCAGCAGCACCCACCACCTCGGCTGGTCCATCAAAGAGTCCACCACGCAATTCCATACGTGCGCTATTGGCAAAAAGTTTCCGTTCCAAGTCCAGCAATGGCCAGTCGACTTCTTCATCGCCAAGCGCCGATGATCGTCACACGTATACAACGCGTTATGGCACAACAGAAAATCTCTACGAAGAGGTTAACGATCAGAAAATACGCAAAGTACTCTCCGATAATCGAATAGCAACCTCTGGCGGTAATGTACGGGAAGAGCTGAGGCGTGTACAACACAATCATTTTCGCGTACTGGATGAATTGAATTTGTCGCTGGAAGCATTAATTATGCCACCCACTCCACCCGATATAAGTCCCAATCATCCTGGTGATGATTTTGAAGAACCAACAACCAGCGGTGCAGCAGCAGCTTCGGTGTCTGCTGCAGCGGCAGCATCATCAATGTCCGCAGCAACAGGCAACTCATCACAGCGTCCCAGACGTGGCGGTTTACTTGGTGGTGCATCATCTTCCTCGTCGACATCATCACAACAGCGCACACTTTCACATGCCAGCCTAGAGAATCTTTCGACAACGCTCAACTCAATGGAACTGAAAGATCATGCGGCGCACAGTTCATGCATTAATCCTGAATTCGATGAAGGTGATTTGGATAGCGGCTTCAGCGGTAGTGGTAGTAGTAGCGGTGCCAGTTACAATGAGAGTTTACGTTACTATAAAACGGGCAGCGGACAAATGCAAACAACAACTCTGCCACATAATGTAAGAAGTTGTCGCTCTTCTACGACCTCTGGTACATCGACCTCAAAGAGCAGTATGAATTCAAGCGAAGATCAAGGTATTAGTATGATGACATCAATGGGTGGTGCTGCTGGTATGGTTCCCGCCGGTTGTGTTGGCGTTGGTGCGGCAAGTATGAATGGTTGCAGTGCAGCCGCACCCAATGGTAGTATTATGGCATCACCGTTCAACTACGTAAGACGCTGCTCGGATACACAACGTGCATCGAATCGATCGACTTCGGCATCAGCGGCGACGGGCGCGAAACCGAAAAAGAATTTCTGGACGATAAAACCGTGATGCTATAAAAAGGCACTACGTAAATTCTGTCGAAAATGGAGTATTGTGGTGGTAAGTTGGAAAATTTTTGCTATTTTAGGGATAAAATTGTTGGAATGGTTTTTGAGGTGTTCTTATGAACACGGACATGGGCATGAACATGAACATGAACATGAACATGAACATGAACATGAACATGAACATGAACATGAACATGAACATGAACATGAACATGAACATGAACATGAACATGAACATGAACATGAACATGAACATGAACATGAACATGAACATGAACATGAACATGAACATGAACATGAACATGAACATGAACATGAACATGAACATGAACATGAACATGAACATGAACATGAACATGAACATGAACATGAACATGAACATGAACATGAACATGAACATGAACATGAACATGAACATGAACATGAACATGAACATGAACATGAACATGAACATGAACATGAACATGAACATGAACATGAACATGAACATGAACATGAACATGAACATGAACATGAACATGAACATGAACATGAACATGAACATGAACATGAACATGAACATGAACATGAACATGAACATGAACATGAACATGAACATGAACATGAACATGAACATGAACATGAACATGAACATGAACATGAACATGAACATGAACATGAACATGAACATGAACATGAACATGAACATGAACATGAACATGAACATGAACATGAACATGAACATGAACATGAACATGAACATGAACATGAACATGAACATGAACATGAACATGAACATGAACATGAACATGAACATGAACATGAACATGAATATGAATATGAACATGAACAAGGACACTTTTTCCAGAAAATGCTGTCATTTTGCTATTGATATCCCTTGCAGCATTGCCAAAACAATTCTCTCTAAATAAATGAACTTCAGCTAACAAGATTAGGTATTCCTTCTTCCTTCCGTCTCGCTCAGAAATGCCAATAACCTTGATAAGCATTTATACGTTCTATGTATTATCTTAAAAATTAATCTTGATATGTTGCTTCCGTCTACAACCCGGCAGCAGCAGCATCAGCAACCATTCATCCATCTATTGCCATCAGCACTTAACCAAAATCCCAAACCGAAATTGCTCACATCTGTGCAAGTGCGAGCGTTGTTAAATCTTTGAATTATTTACTGCCAACAATGCAAACAAACATGATGAGACCAAGGGTGATTTTACTGCCATCATTGGTTACGTTTCGCTCCCCCACTCCCCGAATTCATTTGCTTGCTGTAGCTCGAAAATAGACAACAGCAACAACAACAGAACCATAACAGAACATGACATTATTTTGGCGTCTAACGCAATATTTCGACATAAAGATTAAATTTATAGTGTCAAAGTGACAGCATTAAAAGCGTGCAGACGCCATTTTTCTTTTTTTCTATCTCTCTTCTTTTTTTTTTTTTCCTTTGTGATTGGGTTAGATATTTTAATCAGCGTTGCAAAATCTCAGCGTGTTTTTATTTTTCTCATTTTTATTATAGCAATATTATTAAATAAGACCAGCTGATGATTTTGAGTTATTTACTTGGGATAAGACTCTGCCTTATGGCTTTATCTTCTTTATTTGGAAAAATGCCTGAAATTTTTTATCGTTTATGTATCAGCATTAAGTGTTCGTAATTTTACGTCGTTTTATGCAAAGTTTTAATTGACTCTGGAGTAATAATTTCTAATGACATTGGACATTAACTGTGTCCCTGCTACTTAAAAAACATTAAAATACGGATTAAATTTGGAATTTCAACTTTTGCTTCACAAAGAAAAAAATTTAATTTAAAATTGTGTATTTGGGCCACATGACCACAGACCGTTTCGTTGGTTCAAAATCCGATTTCCTTTACATACTTTTCATGCTTCCGACTGAAATTAGATCAAAGAGTATCTATACTTCACGTTTTCTCTCTACACATCAAGAACATAATTCGAAAATCTTATTTGGGACACCCGAATCTCCTCGATTGACTCTTAAAGATATAATTTCGGGCAGTGCTCTAACTTTCAACTAAATGCATATTAATAAATACCAATATTTGCTTATTGTAAATAAATATACCTCAAATTTTTTAACTTCTATATGTTGAAATAATTGCGAAAAATCATTCAAAGGCAACAGCTACCACTATATTATTTTAAAAATAAAATAATTTCAAAAAAAAAATTAATGACCTACCAAAATAAAACGTTTCTGCATTACTAACAAGCTTCTTCCGCTTCCGCAGAGCCAATTACGATGATCATCACAGCGGAGATATATCCAGAAAAAATACACAACTTAATGTCCAAAAATTTTCCCAAGATAATAAATTTATTAACAATAAACATTTCCATCATAATCATCATCATCAGCAACATCATCATCATCGAGTGTGTGTGTGAAATGAATCAATTAAAGTTGATTGAACTACATAGATTTACCAGAATCACTTGAACCTCTGAATATGTAGTTTTTTTCTCTAAAATGCCGGCAAATCCAATTCAATTCAAAATCAACATCACATATGCCCTCATTTCATAGGATTAACTAGAGCAGACGACGCAGGCACTGGGAGAGGGTGTGTTTTCAACAACTTAATTCCTTTTGGCGCTACGATGCCCTATGCTGACTCTGATGATGATGACGATGATGATGTTGTTGTCGATGCATTTTAGTAACTCACCCTTGTGCTGATTTCTTCATTCGCAATTGCATTAAAGCTACATATATGCCATATACATATTATTAAAAGTTTTTATTAAAAACAAACGTTGACATCTTTACAATGCGCAAAAGATCTCGTTTAGAAGGAGAGATAGAGTTTACAAGAAGAAATACTCGTAAATGAAAATGCATTTCCATTCATTAATAAGTGTTTTTGGGATATTAAATACGCTCCAGTTGAATGCTATTAAAGTTTATAGCTTGAGGCTAGTTTAGGGTGGATTATATATGAAATTTTAATCACCAGCTTCATGTGTATATTTTGTTGTTTGGTGAAAATTAGTATATTTACTTCGTCCTTCCGTTTGTAAAGCAGAGAGGAGGCGTGGCAGTATAGAAAACTATATAAATTCTGGATCAGCGTCACCTTCTGAGTCGACATAGCCATGTCCGTCTGTCTGGCTGGCAGGTTGTTGCCTGTGGAAATATTTTTTACTGGAAAACGGAGCATAATTCAATGAAATTTGTTCCACTGTCTTTTTTGTAAAAGTAAACTCGCGGGATTGAAAATGGACGAAATCGGTAAACGGACACGCCTGCCGTACATACAAAAAATATTCAAAATGCAACTTTAGGAATATTTTTCACGACAATGCAACCAAAATACACATAAATACTACAAATTGTAAGAGCAAGCTCTGAGAAAAAACTGGGCAAATTCAGACAAGAGGGCGTGGCACCTCAAATATAAGCAAAAGCTTCAAAACGCTATATTGAGAACGTTTTTTGAGATAATTAAACCAAATTTGACTCAGACATTAAAAATTATGAATGCAAGCTCTCAAAAAAAAGTTGGGTGAAATCGGACAAGGGGCATGCCACCTCCCATATAAGCAAAAGTTTCAAAATGCTATACCTTCAAAACTCTATACCGTTTTTTGAGATAATTCAACCAAATTTCACTCCGACACTAAGAACTATAAATGCAAGCTCTGAGAAAAAACTTGGTGAACTCGAGGGCGTGGCACATCCCATACAAGCAAAATTTTCAGAATACTGCAGTGTAGGGTATTTATTTTTTGGCAAGGCCAAAGATAACAACCTTACTAGTTTATTTTATATTTAAAAAAGTAAACTACCGAAAAGTGCTTGACCGCTCTCTCTTTCTTATAATCTTTTGCCGGATATTACGACCTCCACTCCCCCATCCTGGCTGCAAACTTCTTTCATGGTCAATCATTAATGAAATTTCTTATCAGAGAAATCTTTGCGAAGACAACATGATAGTAATCCACCCTAAACAGAGCAATTTCACCACACCCCGGCGAGAATCTTAATCCGATAAAATAGTGTTCGACACCCGTGCATTGCAATGTTTTATTGCATGCGGTTGCGATTACGACGACAACGACGATGGTGTCAATGATATGTTGTTGTCGATGGCAATATCTTTGTCTATACATTGCTGCTGAGGCTGACGCTGCTGGTTGCCCACAAAGAAAGGAAAAAAAAAGAAGGAAGTTCTGAGTCCAAAACTTAGAAAGGAAAAGGAAAAAACGACTTAACGCAGAAAGACGAAAAACAGCGATTAAGTGAATGAATAAATGCATAAAGGGGGGAGAGTTAGATTGCAAAACACTCTATTCATTGCACTAATCCGCCCGTTCCGCTGAGGGTTGATGCGGTATCAACGATGTCGATGTTGTCTGCAAAATAGCGCGGGAGGATTTTACATGAAATTGATATCACAGCGTTGAGATATGATGCTGCTGCGCCGCGTAAGCGCTCAATGTAATAAATCTGTCAATTTGCTTTTGAGCTGTTGACTTAAATGAATGCAATAAAAAAAAAGTCTGTGCAGAAATCTGGCGATTGCATTAAGATGGTACTGGAGTGATATAACTGTTGAAAAAGGGATTAGTTGCGCTTGATAAGGATTTGCAATAAAAGACTTTTTTTTTCAAATTCATATAAAGAGATGCATAACCAGAGGAGGAGTGTGAGAAGGTAATGAAAATTGTAAACTATGAAAAGCGGAATATCTCATTTCAAATATCTTAATACAAAAACGAAGTTTGCCACAATTTGACAAAGTAACCAATAAATATGCAAAAAAGAAACAAACGAATTCTTGATTAAAATCTCAATACTAACGACTTAATCTGATATAAACCAATTTATCACCAAAGCATCAAACAGGCCAACACAAAAAAACACAAATACAACCAAAACCCAATTCACCGCATCAAGTTCTAACCACATTATCAACGTTATCAGCACCCGATAACCCCACAAAAAAATCCGTAGAAAAAAATACCGAAAAAAAACTTTAGTAAATAAATGAGATTTCAGAATCAAATTGCTAAAGTTGAGCATTAATCGGCGTCAAACTCATCGTCGACATTGCTAAGTTGTGTGTGGTGTAGAAACAAAAAACACAGCCAAAATACGCCCGAAAATCAAAACAAAAACACTGGCCATGAATAAAGGACACATTCACACACATAACGAAGCGCATCAATCAGCTTTGGATTCTTTTATTTTTTTTTTTGTGTTTTGGCTCCTTTCTTTTCGGTCCAACGTGATGTGTCGAGGATTTTTTTTATCCAAACTGATTGTGAGTACATGTATATGATTTTAAGCCGGGAGGGATAAAACCAACCTCTATATAACAAGTTCGTTATAAAAATTCCAGCTAATTTGTTAACAGTGCGAAAAAGTGCTCCACAATGGACTGGAAGTATTTCTGCATCGCCATCGATATCATCAATATTAATAATGTCATTCTCATTGGCAGTGACAATATGTTCGTTCGTTACATGTCAAAATCCATGCTAAAGCCCCTTTAGCAATTGACAACGTTTTCTTTTTCATATTCAGCTTAAGCTAGGTAGTGCGTAAGAAATCCTTAGCGAAAAAAAAAGATTATCCCTGTTGTTACCAAGGCAAAGTTTTATGCAAGTAAGCGCAGTCAGTTGTTTTTTTTTTTTTATTAAATGCTCAATTACACGTGGAATTGATGATGTGAATCCTTAAAACTTGAATGAAAATAACGGGCGCCCAACGTGGAAATAAAAAGTTACGTCTATTTTTTTAACTTTAAATTTATTCTACTGAAAAATCAAATGTAAAACTAATTAAAAGACTAAAAATGATTAATTGAGAAATGAAGAAAACAAAATGCGATGACAATTAAATATCATGACGACGATTTCGTAAGTCTTGATCTGTAGCTTTTTGTAGTGCAGCCAGATTGTGCTAACTTATATAAATAAAGAAGCATTTCCCGGTATGCGGCGCTACACCTTATCTTGTACAGAGGCCGTTGCACTTCCAATTAAATTAAATCAATTAATGTAAATTTGCCCGGAGCAAATTATTTACGTACCAAATATCATCTTTGTGTAAATAGTTTCAGAGATATGACTTTTTTTACGGACATGGACCGCCCATTTTTCCCTTGGAAATTATTTGTCGCGTTACTCTTAATACAAATACCAAATTTCATCCATGTCCGTTGAATATTTTCAGAGATATGATAAATCATTTTTTTTGGAAAGACGAAAAGTACATAAAAAAAAATTTTAATAATTTTTGTTTCCGACATCCAAGATAGACCCTTGGTGAAAAAATTTTTTTTCCTCTAAAATTTCCTAAAAAGTCATGAATCGCGTAGAAAACACGAAAAAAACGAAAATAAAAAAAAGTTTTTGGTTCCGCCATCTAAGGGGGGACCGTTGGGTGAAAAAATTTTTTTTCCACTAAAATGTCGTAAAAAGTCATGAAACGCGTAGAAAAAAAGAAAAAACGAAAAAAAAAATTTTTGTTTCCGGCATCCTAGAGGGGACCCATGAGTGAAAAAAAAACCGAAAAAACTAATGATGCAGATACACTCGCCGTACCCAAAATCTTATAAATATAAATTTTCACGGTGATCGACTTAGCCGTTTGGGAGTCCATAAGGAACATACTGACATACAAACATTAATTTTGATATACTTATATAAGTAGATAGTATACAGAATAAATACGTGTGTATGTTTTCAACCCTAAAACTGTTAACGAATATTTATTTTTATTTACTCTTTGAATAGAAGATTTATGGGTACCTGCTGTTAGGAATGTTTCATACTGAAGTGGTCGAGTTATTCTTAAACAGTTGCTTCACCTTTTTCATCAACAGATTTTCTACCTGATCCCTTCATCAACTGTTTCAAATGCACGAAATCTATGTTTCCGATATAAAAAAAAAAATATTTTTTTGTGACACTCATGACATCACGCTTTTTTGCGAGTTTTTGCTAGAAAGGGCTTTATGTAATATGCATTTGAAAAAGCATTTAAAAACAAAGAAACTTTCCAGCAAATTATATGCTTACCGTTTTAATGACGTGACACTCATGACAATGATTAAACAATCAGAACAAAAGATAAATTTATGCAAAAAAAAATTGAAACTTCATCGAAACTATACATATATTCATTGAGAGGTTGTATGCTATTAAAGACATTTAGAAAGATTTAACCTGGACAAAACTATGCAGAGGATCTCTAAATTTTTTCCTAAAGCGTCATGTAAACGCTTTGTTAACTTAGTTGGTTTGTGTCGCCACTAGGACTACAATCAAATTTAACTCGCTCACATGTAATCAAAATGGAAAGAAAAATAGAAATACAAATTAACACTCTTACCCCTTTTTCACTGTGCATTAAACTTTATTGTCTCACACCGATTGTTGTTATCACACGTAACTAAAAAGGCGCGATGATGCCATTTCTGTTTTCCTGCAGGCGCAAACACCTCTAGCGACAGATGCCGCACACAACACCAAAGCGCGCATTTCAAATGCCATAGAAAGTGGCAGGAGCAGCAGCAGCAACATAACAATGGCGCTTTTGCTTTGGCTTTTGGTTTTGGCCAAGTTAATGCCACAACAATTTCCGTTCTTCATTTGGCGCGCTTTCGTGTTTTTGTATTTTTCGTTTACATTTACTCTTGTTCGCCTTTATTGTTTGCTATTGTGTCCTTGATTGTTTGACTCGTTTGCTTTTGATTTGCGTAGTTGTTTTTGGCCATTTTATGTTGTTGTTTCATTAAAAAGGCTGTTAAGCAAAAACATGTTTACTGCCGGCCGCCAAAACCAAACAAAGTAAGGAACAAAGCGCCCACTATCACTGATAAGTATTTGTGTTGGTCGTCGTCGTCTATTCGTTAGTGTATGCGTGTTAGATTTTCTTTCTTTTTTATTGTTATTTTAAATTACTTGTGAGTAGCGATGGATAGTTATCTAAAGTAGCAAAGGCCACAGTTGTTTTACAGATCCAATTTACTTACTTTTTCTCTACGGATTTTACTCACATTTCGAAAGTCTCGAAATTTTACTTTAACATCACTGAAAATATTTCTTTAAAAACAGAAGTCACACAATGCTGCATTAGTCGACTATTGTCGAAAAATTATTTGATAAAATTTAAATTTTTTTTATGCAATGAATACAAATCCACACCAAATTTGATATAAAATCTATGCTACAACTTGGTATACAAACCGTTTATAACAACATGTACTACATTTTATACTATTTTGGTTTAAATTTAATAGTATCATCACACAAAAATCTTTTATACTATTTTCGTATAAATTTTGTATAGAAGTTCATATGAAAGTATTTCAAACCATTTTATATAAAATTCATATTGTGCTATATAAACCAATTTTACATAATTTTCGAATAAATATTTCGGAATTAAAAAATGATATTGATAAGGTATGTATACGTAAAAAAGTAGTCGCAGTAAACAAAGAGTGTCGCTCCAAATACTACAGTTAAATCGAATATGATGGATGAAGTAGTCTTAACATTCTTTGTCTTAAATTTCCTCATCATTGGTTTTTTAGAATTTTAAACAATTTCCAAAATGTGCTAGATTTAATTGTTTGCAAAAAACACGATTTTCCACATTTGTCTCACAAAGACATTGCATAAAGTATAAATATTGCAAAATCTACGGTATCTAGCGTACTTGAAAACTTTAGTGAACGATAAACTACGGAAAGGAAAGTTGGAAGTGTTCGAAAAAAAGGATTTACCTCAGAGGAAAAAGCAAAAGAAGTGTTACGTGCCTATAAAAAAATACTGGACTCTGCATAGGAGATGTGGCTAAAAAAGTGCATATGTTGCCCAGAAACGTACAAAAAGTTTGCAGAGACAAAGATTTTCAATCATATTAGGTACTACTGGCACCAAATAAGAATGATAAGCAAAACACAGCTGCTAAAACTCGTTCCAGAAAGCTCTACGACCGTTTTGCATACAATTTTGAATTCATTTTATTGGACGACTTAGCTTTCGTCTTAGCTGACTTTCACAGCTTTCAAGAAGAAAGGCGATGTTGCGCCAAATTTAAATCAAAAAAAGTGGACAAGTTTGCTAAAAAATATTTGGGTTGGCAGTTCAATTCAAAGGTACGATATTGTGCATATACCTCAACCAAATGAGAGAACCTTTTAACTTTCTTAAAGATATACCCTTGAGTTTCAAAAAATATGTTACTTTCTTTTTTTGGTCAAAAAATAAACTTTTTATACCCATTTTTTGTCGACTACTTTTTTACGTATACATACATACCTTATGTGAAATGTTAAGAACCTTGAAAAATATTGGAAACTTCAAAAATATATTAAATCGAAAAAATAGTTTAAAAATTTGGATAATTCGTTTGAAAATATGAAAAAAGTCCCACAAAAAAATTTTGAAGACCCCAAAAATTTTTTAAGAATATTCCAAAAGTCAAAAAATTTCAAAGTAGAAGACAAACACTGTATTGAGTAATAAAACACAAACAAAATCATAAAAAATATATTATCATATTCCATGTTAAATTAATTGCCCCATCCTCTCTTGCTGCGGACCAAGCATGTCCAATGGGTAAACAACATGGTCATCGATTTAATGACATTTAACTTTTGCTGTTTACTTAACGCGTTATATTAAACCTGCTAACTAAGTAAACGCCAACATGAAGACCACAATGTCATCAGACGCGCGCGACAATATCAACAATTTCAAACGCCAACCAACCCTCCCTCTCCCAGATTGAGAATG
Organism: Calliopum simillimum; assembly: GCA_951812925.1. Lineage (NCBI taxonomy): Eukaryota > Metazoa > Arthropoda > Insecta > Diptera > Lauxaniidae > Calliopum > Calliopum simillimum. Next base: position 9,529,389 of record OX638372.1, read on the forward strand.
GTAGCCATCATAAACCATCATCATATAGATAGCATTAATAAAAACAACAAAAAAACGTTTTCATTTCGTTGGTAGCTACGTGTTTTGGCCAGACTGCAACAAACCGACCAAAAATTGTTGACTTTGATGTTATCAATGTTGCAAATGTTGGTGTTTGGGTGTTTGCTGCTGGTGTGAAGACACCGGCAAATATGAAACCACAGCAGCAGCAGGCAACGTGAATTTGTTGTTATCTTTTTGGCCGCATCTGTAATAGGATTTGTCACGTCGCGTCAGACATCAAGCAAACGATGAAGGCGGCGGCGCCACCGTTTTGTTGTCACGTTAACTTTGCAAATGGCACTGTTACTTTTAACGAAGGGTTGGCAACACTGCCAAAATGACGCTTGATATGTAGAGTGAGTTTACGCTTAAAATGATATTTTTTCCAATTTGAAAAACAAAGCTTTTCAGCAATTTTCTTTCCTTTTTTTTTTCAAAAAAAGTTAATCGAAGGTGTATTTTTCTCCACTCAGAGTAATGCAAATGCTTTTGGTAAAAAGTTTTGTTATGTCCGTTAATCGAATTGTTACTTTTGTGTCATATAAAATATTTTCTCCACACTCAGAAAAAAAGTCCCATAACAGTGTTAATAGTACGCCTTTTGGTTCAATAGTTTTGTTATAAATTGAATACTTTGCGTACTATTAATTTAATAGTTTCAGTATTATTACTACAAATACTATACACAAAATTAATATTACTAGAAATACATTTAATTACAAGGTACAATGGCACAATGTAATTAACTTGTGCTTTATATAATAACTAATGCGTTATTAAAGTCTTTGGAAGAAATCTCACAACTGATTTGCTTATCATTGCTATCAACCACACGTTAAATCTGCCTTCTCGCTGCTATCGAATGCAGCTTGTTGGTGCTAATCAATCTCAACTATTCTTGCTATTTCTTTTCAACAAAATCAGAGTGTCGCACTGAATAAAATTTTAAAGATTAAGTATTTTTAAATTGTTTAAAATTTAATTTGGCAGGATTTTAAAGCCCAGCGCTGCAAAAATACTTTGATCATTTCTTTATATTATGGATGTTGACAGTTTTATTCTACTGCCATTTAAAACTGTTCCTCTTTTTTGTAGAAAACTCTAGGTACTCTCACTCACCAACCCACTGCTGCTGTTCCATGTCATTCCTTCACTTCACCACAAATGTAATTTTTCACAAAACCTGACCATTAGCGTAAATTGGACGCAATTGTTGGTATCAAACTGAGTTCGCAAACATCGGGTCGAAAAGGAAAAAAAAAAAGAGGGAAAAAATATTGGTGCACATTTATTCAATGTGACAGAAATGAATTTTTCCTGTTTGCATTGGTGTTGGTGTTTTTTTCTCTTGGTACTCTAGAACTCATATGAATGTTTATTTGTGTGTGCTTGATGGTGTTTGATACCAAGCTGTGTTGTTGCATATATTGTTGGTGTTGTTGATGTTATTGTTGGTGTTGTAGTTGCTACAATACTGTCGGGAAGCGGCATCATTTGAGACCAACATGCAACCAACAATATTTCAAAGTCTGGTACCATTAAGCGCTACATGCAATAGAACACAGAGCGCAGAAATGTTAAGTGGCTGCCATGGCTGTAGGAGCCATGTTAGTGCCAGTTTCATCAGGCGACCAATGTTATGTATTTATTTATTTATTTTTTTGTTTGTTGTTGTTTGTATATTTTTGCAAAAAAATATGAGACCTTGAAATATTTGCACAAGGGTTATAAATGCAAAGATTAATGTTTAAAAATATTTTATTAACTGCATGGATATGGATTTAAGATTTAAACGTCTTGTGCGTTAAACTGATACGTATGCTTGGTCGGAAACTTGTGAATTTGTACTTATAAAACTCGACGAGTATCAAACTAAGACTGAATTTTTTTGCACTGCAATCAAACCAACACTGAAATTTATGACGCGCAGATCCTTTATACTAACTGGTTGTGATATTGGGAAAAATCAAAATTTGCCTACTCATTGCTTTCGGATGTTGCTAGTTGGCATAACATTGTCAGCAGTACTCGTTGTTTCTTTCCACCACACTCACAGGGTGCACTGAAGTTTATTTTGGCATAAATTGAGAGCAAATAACTTTGAATGAGAAAGCGATAATTGTGTTATTAAGAGCCGCTGATTTCGAATCTGACATCTGCTTTTTTCTATCAGGTCTGAGATGTCTTAATTGGGTCGTCTTTGGTTTATCCCTTTTTTTTAGTGAAATTGATATGCCCAAATTTCTGTTAAAAGCAATTCTTACATTCTTAAAGATTCAGAGAAAGTTGGGCCCTATGAACCAATATTTTTTTTTTTTTACTCAATTAACAATTTGTCTCTACCCGCCTCATTATGCTTTGATATGTTTTTTTTAGAATTTTTCCATTAAATGTGGCATAAAAACGGTCCTTAAAACTACTCGAGCATTAAAAATTAGTTAGGGTCACTGAAAACGTCAACCATATATGGAGAACCAATTTTGAGATATATGGTTCCGAAATCAAAACTATAGTTTTGCATTGTGGTTGACGCCTTCATTGACATATTATGGTCAAAATCTTAAAAATGTTTCTAAAATACCCCTAAAAGATAATAAGGAGGGGTCAAGGGAACTTTTTATTTGAGGAAAAAAAACTTTCTAAGAGTTGATTTTAACAGGCAGAGCAATTTCACTTTAAAAAATGGGGTAAGGCATCCTATTTGGGAGGATTTTAAAAGTGATGAGCAAAATTAGTCTTGGTCTGATATAAAATCAAGACTAGGGCTATTGCTATTGGTCTCGAAAAAATACCAAGACAAAGACTGTTATTCGGTCTTGGTAATTTAAAGTTAAATGAGGTGTTGCGCGCCTTACGAACATTAAATCATCTCTCACTATGGAATTTTGACTCTTAAGAACCCAACTTTAATGCCCAAGAACCAAGAGCCAAAGGCGGATCCAGAGGCCGAGGGCTTTGGGGGCTAATGCTCCTGGATCAGCCACTGCCAAGAACAACCCTGTTATGGTCTTCAAGTCAACTAAAGCAGTTTTGCATATTTTTGCCAAATAAATATTATTATACTCAATAAAGTCATAATTTCTGAAATATTATAGATTTACGCTTTAAAATAAAAACAACAAAAACAAATTTTGCAATATGGCAATATGTTGCTGACAGCTTAAGCTTAGGTCAGTGCAACCCTTCATGTTATACTTGACTTTATATGGATACCTTAATGTTCTACACCCAATTATATAAGTACGTACGAATATTTCCATATATGGATGTGTGTATGTAAATTTTCAAGTTTATATGAACAATAAAAGTGTCTGCCGCACACAATTTTGAAAACGTAATTGTTTGTCACTGTTGTTGTTGTTGTTGTTGCCACTGCTGCCTACAGTCGTTATCCTGTCTGTCCCATTTGTTCTGTCTTTTTGGCAACAAATCGCAACGGAAAAACGGGCATAATTAATGAGCCTGACTGAAAAGCGACCCTCGTTTTCGCATGTCTGTATGTGTCTGTTGAGTTAACACACAAGCGCACATTTATTTAAGTGTAATATAAAAGTTTGTAAACTTGGCCTTAACGATTTAGCCAAATTGTCACACTTGGTACTTAGCAACATAGACATAAATAGACAATCATACCTCGCCAGACACCATGCACCATGTGTAGCAGCAGCATATTGTTTGGTCAATCGTGGAAAACACAAATTTCTTCCAAACTCTTAAAAAGCAACATGTTTGTTGCAAAGAATTTATTGATAAATTATTTTGAAAAACCACCCAGTAGGGTATCGAGTTTTAGTTAATCTTGATCTAAAAATGAAAATGTATATTTGAAGCGCGCGATTATCTCAACCGTATATTAAGCCATTAGATACTGGCTATATATGTGAGTCTTGCACTAACTCCAAAGTGCATAAAGCCCTTACCAATCGATAAAAAATTTTGTCTTGAACAACATATCAAAATGGATCCGCCCAATTTTTCCTTGAAATTATGTAAACAGGGGTTTTCCCCTTAAAGTACCAGGTAAAAAATTTTGTTGTTTCCGATTTTAGTAATATTTGATTATATCATATAGATATATACTTATGTCCTCGATCCAGATACCAAATATTTTTACAGTATAAAGTCTGGTTAACGAGCTGTATCGTATTTTGAAAATTTTGTGTGAATATCGTATTTTACGCAGAACATTCAATTTGAATATGTATAACCTGACATGATAAAGCAATTCTGAGGTCGAATTCAGATTCAGCGACCTTCAAACCACTCGAAATGATACAAAATACATTTTTCAAGTATAGCTGTGTAATAGACGCATTTATTGGAGGAAATTTTGAGAGATAGTTTTAAAACTAAAGAGCATTGTATTTGAAAAAATCATTCAAATTTGATTCAAATGGTATATTTTCTAAATTTGTCAACTTTTGAACCATGCCTAAAGAATAAGAATTCCAGTTGATTCTTGTCGCACGGTGTCAAAACTGTTTGCTATTAATCATTAAAATATTACTCATATGATGATCAATTGCTGCTACAAAGATTTACACATATTTGTGAAAATTCCCCGGTACAGTTAAGCCTCATTGAATCAACCAAGTACTAAACCAAGAGCAAATATATGATGAGTTCTTTAATCAGCAAACACATTCCATAAGAGAAATTATATATTTTTTCCAAATAAATTTGAAAAAAATCCCCTTGTTTTCAGCACGACTTTTTAAACAACAATACAAAAAGATTAACCAAAAAGTTATCGCTGTGACTTCCCAAAAATGTTTGTTCTCAACGCTGCTGCTGTTATCTCTACAAGCGTCTTTAAACCATGGTATAAATTAAGAGTGATGTCTATGCCAACGTATAGTTTTAATTAAATCTTCAAACGATCATATACAAAATATTCCGGATGAAAATGTTTCGTAAAATACTTTTTGTTTTAGTAGTGCTATTTATCGTAGCCACCACATTAACAGAGGCACAACACGTACACACCTTACCATATCGCCCGAATCGTAATCGCATTCGAATCAAGGCACCTTATAATCCGAGACGAGGCGGTCGTGTCAGAATTATAATCCGCCGTAAGCCAAATATTATTGGACGCCGTAAGACTGTACGAGGACGTCGAGATATCAATGATTTTGAAGTTACCAATTGATGGAAAACAGTTACTTTAATAATGAAAAATTAAGTTGAATTTTAATAAAGAAAATGTCAAAAGTATAGCATTGATTTTTTTTAAAAAAATTTAAATCGTTTTTCTCCAAATTATGATAAAAAATAAGACAAGAGCCAAATGCAACGCTTAAGAAAATGTTATTAAAAGTAGTGAATATTTTGTAGTAAAATATAAAATTTTTGTTATATTCCATTTGGTAAATTACAATCCTTTCAATTAACGAGTGAACATAAAATCCCAACCATTTTTTATTTGTTTTTATTTTCACCGATTCGACCTTTTACCAATAAATAATTGCAATCCAATTTCCACACCTCCTTAAATAAATAGAATAAATGATAAATGTTAGAATTTGCTCCGTCAGGTGCTCAATGCTTAGGAGCCCTAAAGTTTCATCCCAGTCAATACACTACCTACTCCTTGAATCCCAAATTGACGCTATAGGTAGCCAAACCAATTTCTGTTTTCTGCTTCCTTCGTCTTCTTTTCTACTACCAGGTACCTACTTCAACTTCTACTACAACTACTAAACTCATAACTACTAAATTAAACTTACAACTTCTACAACTTATAAAAATGAAGTTACGTTTGGAAAGCTGCAAGTTTTAGACAAAAAATATTTAAGCATCCTTTACGAAAATACTTAGAAACATAAAACAAAAGATAATTTTTTTTTTTTTTTTTTTGGAATTAGTTCTTGTATAGCACTTTGGATAAACATTAAAGTGTAGAAAAAAACTGCCAAAGGATTTTACGAAGTTGGGAAGCGTTTCCAAGTTCGAAAAATCATGTATTATGGAAAGACCGTATTTTCGGGTTAAAAATTAAAATTTTTTATATAAAATCTTCATTTGTCGTTCACAATCAATGCAAAATTTAAGATGAGGTCTAATTTATTGATAGTATTTAATGTGCAGGGAAGCATTGCCAAGGGACTTTGTAAAGTTTCCAACTGGGTATGCATGTATGCTTGCGTGTGTTACTTATTATTTATAAACTAAAGCCTCAAATGAAGTGAAATTTTTGTACTCTATAAAATTTTGTTAAAAAAGGGGTTAACAACAGGATCTACTTTGTATGTAGGGTGTCTGTCTGGCTGTATAAATGCACAAAGAGAGCTTGAGGTACGTAGACAATTTACGATGGAGCTAGTAAGAGACAATGTTTAATGTTCAATAAAGCAAGTTCATTTATTAGATTTTATGTTGTTGTTGTTGTTGTTGTTGTTGTTGTTGTTGTTGTTGTTGTTGTTGTTGTTGCTGTTGCTGTTGCTGTTGCTGTTGCTGTTGCTGTTATTGTTATTGTTACTATTGCTTGTTGGCTATAGTCGGTCTTTTCTTTTTTTTGTCTATCTAATTCTTTATGTTTTGTACTCCACATAAATTGCTTCATTTATTTGGTTGTCATTGCGACTGGTGGTGGGCCTTTATGTGTGGGTCTGCCTTATTGTCATATGTTTGCTGAGAATTTCTTATTTTTTATGCTTTTATTTGGCAATAAAATAAACTGTCAAATGAATTAGTAAATTAAGATTTATGGCAATTTGGTTAAATGTCATATACAAACGGTTTTTGTCATTTCCAATGACGTACAATTGCAATTTAATAAAATATGTAAATCGTTTGTTAGTAAATACTAGTGATAACCAGAACTGAATAGAACTTTAAGTCACTGAAAGTCTTAAGATTTCCGGCAAAGAAATACCTTAGAAATCTTTAAAAATTCTAGGCACAAATTTGATTTGTCTTCAAGGTAATACAGCTCACGTTACAAGCTGACCTATGCTACTTAAGTACTTATTAATTTTTATGCATTTTTTTAACTTTGTAAGTTATTATTAAATTTTTTCTCGTACTTTATTTTTTTTTTCTTTCTTTTTCAGGAATATAATTCAAAGACTGCCTCATGCCATGTCATCGAATATAAAGGCGGCAACTATTCAACTCGTCATTTATATGCTCTCGAGGAGTGTCGCCAGCCATTTTTTCATGAACATTTTGGTAAATATATTATTTTGTTGAAATTTTTTTAACATTTTTATATTTATTATTATACAGAGTGTATGGCATAAGTTTACAAAGCTTCTGGATGGTGATAGAAAAAGCCTAGACTAACAAAAAATTTATCCTGAGAGGGGGTCTTAAATGTATCCCTGAGGAGTTATAGTGTTAAAACTTATTTTTTTACTAGAGTCTTAGAGAAAACTTTTAGCTAAGTGTATGAGCTTTCTAAAAATGGGTTTGGAATGTAGGGTTTAAAAGGATTTTGCAAAGTTCTGGACCTTTAAAGTTGATACTTAAATTTTATTTTTTTTTTTTCTTAATTTTTTCCCCTTTTTTTACTTTTGTGGCCATTTTTCTACAAAAGGGGTCCTATTAGCATACCTTTTTATAATTTTTTTGGTATTCCCGTTAAATTTCCTTTACTTCGGTAGTACATTTGTCTTACCAACTTTTTAATTTGAAGTCGTAAAAAATTACTTTTCTATGTTTTTGAAAAGTATTTTTCAATTTCAATCAAAAAACATGGTTTGACAAATGTACAATTAAATTAAAACAAATTTAATGAGGATCCCAAAAAAAATTATCAAAAAATATGTTAATAGGACCTTTTATTGTACTAAAATGGCCGCCAAAGTCAAAAAGAAAAAAATTTAAATTATCAACTTTAAAGGTTCAGAACTTTGCAAAATCATTTTAAAGCATTTAAATCAATTACCCTTTAAGAAACTTATGCAATTAGCTAAAAGTCTCATTCAAAAAATTTTCTCTAAAACGCTAGGGTGACCCAACAAATTTTTTTTTTTTTTGTTTTTTAAACACTCAGATGTAAATTTTTGTTAGTCTCGGCTTCCTCTATTACCTCCCAGAAACTTCGCAACCTTATGCGATACACTCTATAGAAATGTCAATACCTTCATACGAAATGTTAAGTAGTATTTTGAATCAGGCGGATGATTTCGCGAATGGGAATGATTCGACTGTATTGAATGCTAGGGGGAGCTTACATCAATTAGATAAAATTAACAGAACAGAAATGAATTTGACTATTGCTCAAAAGTGTGAGATAACTTCAATTACTTATGTTCAAAAAAGTGTTCTTTTATGCTTTGAAGCAGGAATTTCTTTGGAACCTTAAATGATGGAATTAATTCATTACGTTTTTTCAAAATCAGAAAGTTTTAGATAAAATACATTTACAGAAATCGAACATTATTAAAACTGATTTTGTTATTTCAGCTTATCCGATAGATACTCCCACTTTTTCGAGAATATGCATACAATTTCTTTGAATAGTCTATCAGGTCTTTTCCGAAATCCGTTTGATTTCATTTTCTTTTCATTTAGGAGGCTTTTTATGAAACGCTGAGTCGAACGATAAAAAGTGTTAAAATTTATTTTGTGGAGAATCACAGGTTCTATAAATAACATTGATTTGCATCAACGAAAAACTAACCGTTTAGAAAATTTTCTTTAAAAACCGCAAAAAGTCGAAAAATTGGATTTTATTGAATATATCCTAAGCGTTTACTTTTTCGTAAATACAACTCAATATTATTTTTAGAACCTATAATTCTCGGCAAGAGAAATTCTAATACTAAAAAGCTTCCGAAATGAAAAGTAATTGAAACCACATGGATAACGTAAAAGGCCTGTATATGTATGACTCTAAGGTAACTTCTTATTTCAAAGTTCAAAAAAAAGGTTTTTTTTATTATCATATTCGTTATGGCTTAATATTAAACTCCATATTTAGTTTTCAGACCCTTCCCACAGAATTTCTTACTGCCATATGGCAACACTTAGCCGCTAGAAAAACTTAACTTACCATCGTCAATCGTGTTGGGCGCTGGCTTTTTCATGAACTTCTAAAGTGCAGGGGCATTCCTAGTATAAGAAAAAGAGGCAAGATGTTAGGCTTTCTTTAAGTGCCAGTAGCCCTGCTGCCTAACTTTTTTTCGTCATTTATTTTTTGCTCATGATATCACTTGACACTAAAGCCTGACACGAATACTTTCAAAAAGAAAGGATCAATTCAGATGTTATTTTATCAATCGTTTTGATGTTCGAAATATCGATTTGTGCTATATTGGATGTCATTCATAGCTACTCTACTTTAGAAATCCAAAATTATATACCAAGCAATAGATCTGAAGTATTATTTTCAACAAGTAAATTAAGAATTATGGCTGAAGAAAACCAACAATATATGGAGCAATGTAGACCTTCTATGATCGTTTCTAATATGAAAGAATAGAAGCAGGCACGACATACACGACACGAATACTTCCACAATGAAGGGAGCAAGGTAATAGGTTCCTTTATGGAATGCATGAGAGCATTTTTAAAAGATCCTAAAGAATACATTGTTTTCAGCAGGCATAGAACATTCTACGAATGGTCTTGTGTTCTCATATAACAATGATAGGGTGATTTGGGTTTAACCAATAGTTTATATTTTTGAATTATTAAAAATCGAAATGAAAAAAATTAGTTTTTATTTTTCCAAGATTACTTTAATTTCTTATTTGATTTTTCTTTTTTTTATTACAGATTGATGTTTAATCAACAGTTATAAGCAAAAAAAAGTTTGGGTGTAAAGACAATTTAAACTTTTCAACATAACTACACACTCTATATGTAACACTTATACTGCTGCACTTATATATTAACTAAAGTTAATATTAAAATTTAAATAAACAAATATATATATGTATAAAACTATATAATTAAATAGAAATTTTTAAAACACATAAAATATGAATGGAGTAAAATATACAACCTGAAGCAAAAGCTGCCTAATTGAATAAAAATAAGAAAATAAAAATCTGAAAAAAATTTTAGAATATAACTACATAGAAGTATGATTTATTTATTGCAGTAAAATTAAGTCAAAAAATTAACATAGATAGAAAAAGAAAGAACAAAAATATGAATGAACAAGACAAAAAATTTAATTCACTATAATGTATAACTAATGGAGAAATTAATGCTTTTCTTCACAATAAGAATAAAAGGTTTTTTTCAAAAACAATAATAATTTAGAAAAAAAATCAATATAAAATATTGCATTTTTGTATATAATAAAACTTTTATTATTAAAAACAGAAAAACAATTTATTTAAGTGAAAAAATTACAATTATTTGTAAATTAGCCTTTGATGTTTCAAATGAATATTGAATGCGCTTTTTGTTGCGTACTTGTAGCAATGAAGTTGCACTACAAAATGGAGAAAATGCATTTAAAATTATTATTTATGTTAACACTGTAAAAATGTAAAATTTACTTATATGAAAAAAAAGAAAAATTAACTAAGTATTTTTTAAATTAATATTCTTAAGCTTAAAATGAAAAAGAAAAAAACCACTGAAAAAACAAAAACTTTTGTATATAAAATAACAAAATATAAATTGCATTTAGACTTTTTGGTAACAATAACATAAAGTAAAGAAAGAAAGAAAAAATACTTAAAAAACCGTAAGGCAACACACACTAAAACTCTAGAGCTGTGTAAGCAACTGTAGTGTTTGTTACATGCGCGAAAAATAGCAGTCTAAAAGTATGCAATGCAAAACAAAGCAAATCTTTATGACAACAAGTGGTAGCTTTAATAGCAAGTATAACGCATACTTTTAGGCAGCGCTTTCTTTTAACCAATGTAACAACTGTGACAGTTGACAGCATTGCATATTGCAGTTAATAATTATTTTTAAATTTAAATATAAATACATAAATATATATATAGCTCTACGTAAAATAGTAATGAAAAAAATAAATTTAGCAAGAGTTTAAACTTATTAGCAACAGTTGGAAATACAAAATATGCATTTAATAGAATCTTAAAACAAAAATAAAATGAAAATTTTAAATGTTAAATTTAACAATTTTTAAAAACTTAAGCGCAAACGCACATAAAACTACACCCAACAGAAATTGCAATGCAAGCAAACTTAAATGTTTTTTAAACTGTGTGTTATTTATCAATTAAAAGAAAAACAAAAAAACGAATAAATCTAAAATTAGCGCCAAAATAAAGAAAACTTTTTTTATAAATTGAAATCTCTCATGCAAATCATGCAAAAATGTTTTTTCAAATTTAGATACCGTACAGAACAGAAATCACTCAAAGTCAAAATAAAACAAATAAAATGAAAACACTCGAAATTCACATTATGTATTTGTAGTAGAAAACTTACAAAAATTTTGCTTATGCCTAACTTATGAAATATTTTTTTATTTTATTTTTTTTTTTTTTGTTTAAAACATAAAAGCAACATGCAACATATGACGCAAGTGAAAGTGCACAATTTCAAACAAAACTCATGTTTGATTTTAATTTATCCCACAGTCAGTCATTTTGTGGGTGTCCTTTTCACTTGAGCATTAACTTGCTATGTTTGTTTCCAAACTATATGCATTTGCCTTTATATTATTTTTATTATAATTTTCTTTTTTTTTTCTTTTTTAATTTGAAAAATATGTTTGCTTTTAATTTTCTAACTTTTTTCAAATTACATGCTTTGAATTAAATGAAAAAAACATAAAAACATTTATTATAAATTGTTTTGATTAATTACTTATATGGATAAATCCAAAAAGCTTAAAATGTGATATTTTGTAAAACTCGATGAATATTAATTATTAACAAGAAAGAACATTAAAAAACAAAAATTAAAACAAATGAAAACAAAAACACACACTAATTACACGAAAACATGAAAATTTTAAATTAAACAATAATAAACTAAATAATAGAAATAATAAAGAGGAATGTTATAAATATTAAAATGAATTAATTATAAATTAAATATAAAACAAAATCAATAAATATATATATGAATATAAAAAAAAATAATAAAAAACAATTATTTGTTTTTATTTGTCTATAAATTTAGTTAATTAGGCAAAAGGCCAAAAGCTGTATAGAGTGGGAGTTTTCATTATTTTAACTGAAATGTTGCATTTCAAATATTGATGTATTATGTTATTTTTATTTTTATAAATATCTAATTTCATTGTGGAGCATACAAAAATAATTCCTACTGATTTTTTGTTAGTGCAGAAACAGAATATGGAGATATTTGCAATCAACGAAAGTCTGCTCTAACAATACTGAAAGTGATTTCAGAGATTTGCGAGGATTCTTGCCCTACAAAAACAAGTGATCTGATCAGTTTCTGATTTGATTAGAGTACCATACTCAAACCATTCAAGATTTAAAGTTTTAAGTTTAAAGCATCCAAACAGAAGCCTTACCTATCTAAAACAGTAACATATCCATGAAAAGTGGGGTAAGAGTGGACATTTATTCAAGAATCTCAAAAGTAAAGGGCGTATTTTTTCCAACTGAATAAAATAACTTTCCAATTTGCGCAAAAATGATGGTTCTAGTTTTTGACTTAAATATCGGTCTTGTTATCTAGCACGGAATGAATTAGCCAGAAGTGTAACTCAACAAGTGCTTTGGATAGACATCGAAAGTAACTCCATCTCAAATGTCGAAAGAAATCTAGCCGAAAGACAGACAAATGAGATCAAACTAAGGAAATACATGCATATGTCTACACTTATCTAGTGATGATCATGACTGCTATGGTCTTGGTCTTGAACATTGAGTATTGTTTTTGATATTGAGTCTTGGTCTTGGGCATTAAGTCTTGATTTCGGTTTTGGTGTTGAAAAAATTTTCTTGAGTGTATTGGGTTTGAAAAATTTTGTAAATGAGAAATCATTTTTTGTTCGAAAGGGGCGCGACACCACTGTAAGTAGCCAAGCCCAAATAGAAGTCTTGATCTGGGTAATATTTCGACACCTAGACCACGCACGGTGTTCAAATAAAATCTTGTTATGGGGCGACGTAAGGTGCCCTTTTTATACCCTACACCAGGGGTTGAAATAAGAAAAAGTAATTACTGCAGATTTTTTATTTTTTTTTTATTTGCAATTTTTTAGCAAATATTTTTTAAATATCCATACAAAAAATATCTTCAGAATGCAATCTTTGGAGTATTTATCACGACAATGCAACCAAAATAAATATAAATACTACGAATTGTAAGTGCAAGCTCTGAGTAAAAACTAGGCAAATTCGGATAAGAAGGTGTGGCACCTCCGATATAAGCAAAAGGTTCAATACGCTATACTGAAAGCATTTTTTTAGATAATCAAGCTAAATTTTACTCAGACTCTAAGGATTATATATGCACACTCTGAGTTAAGCCAAGACGAACTCGGGCAAGAGGGCGTGGCACCTCCCACATAAGCAAGAGCTTCAAAACTCTATACTGAAAGGGTTTTTTGAGAAAATCTAATCAAATTTCACTCAGACACTAAGAACTATAAATGCAAGCTCTGAGCAAAAACTGGATGTTCTCGGCCAAGAGAACATGGCACCTCCCATATAAGCAAAATTTTCAAATTACACAATGAAAGTAACTCCATCTCAAATGTCGAAAGACATCTAAAATCCAACCAAAAGACTGATAAATGAAATCAAAATAAGGAAATATGTATATGCAAATGGCCACACTCGTCAGTGATGAGCATGCCTCTTGGTCTTGAACATTGAATCTTGTGCTTGATATTAAGTCTTGGTCTTGGGCATTAAGTCTTGATTTCGGTTTTGGTCTTGAAAAAATTTCTTAAGTGTATTGGGTATGGAACATTTTAAAGCCTAATTTTTTAAAGCACTTGGGTTTTTAAAATACTAAATTCCGTATTGAGAAATGGTTTTATCTTCGAAGGGGGCGCGACACCCCTTTAAGTAACCAAGCCCAAATAGATGTCTTGATCATCATCATATGGGTCATATTTCGAGACCAAGACCACGCACGGTGTTCAAATAAGATCTTGTTATGCTCTTTTAAGGTGCCCTTTTTTTATTGAAATCAATAGTCCTAAATCTAAATAAAATATTGTGAAATAGGTTTATATATTGTTTTCATAGGTCTTCTAAGGAAACTAAAAAAGTAAATAAAGCAAACAGGAACTTAAATAGTCAGGCCTGTTTCGCAATCCGTGTGGTTTCAATAACTTCTCATTTAGGAGGCTTTTTGATGAAAATGATGAGTCACACGATAGTTAGTATCGCAATCTTTTTTGTGGAGTATTACAGGGTCCACAAATAACATTAATTTGCTTTAGCGAAAAAGTAACCGTTTAGGAAATATTCTTGAAAAACCGTAAAAAGTCAAAAATTAGACTTTATCAAATATTTTCGAAATAGTTACTTTTTCGTAAATACAAATCTATATTATTTGTAGAACCTGTAATTTTCCACAAAAAGATTTTATTACTTTTTATCGTGTGACTCACCATTTTCATCAAAAACCCTCCTTAGTGAAAAGTAATTGAAACCACGCGTATTACGGCGGCTTTACGGAAGGAGTTATTTTCATTGCAGTTATGAAGCGATACATCAGAACAAGATTATTTCTAGTTATGAAACATGGTCTTGCGACTGAATAACTCAATTTTACATACATACATCAATATCTATGTTTTCCTTCGAAATATCGTAAACTTAAATTAAAAAAAACGTGTTTTTGCACTTTTTTAACTTTTTAGGATAAAAAATCGATATAATTTAAATTGCTTTTGAAGAGAAAGACTGAAACTTTTAACCACCATAATACGTTTCATAGCTAAAAATTAATCTTGACTACTTACATGTGTCCCATAAAAATGTTTAATACATTTAAGTAAATATATCTCAAAAACCATATGAGATACGGTAATTTTGAGGCCAGTTTCAGAATCAGCATTGCAAAATAAATCAAAAATGTCTTTTTATTTTTGTTTGATTTATTTTTTTTTTATTTTCCTTAGATAATATATTATGAACCTAGTTTGCCACAAAAGGTGACAGAGTTTCGATTTTACGAAGCATGTCGTTTTACTCATTAGACTTAGGACCAATGATTTCAATAAAAAAAGGGTATCTTGCAACGTCCCGGTAAAATATCTGTTTTGACAGTAGTGCATGGTCTTAAAATTAAATCAGTCCCATAGTCTTGGTCTCGAAAAATTTCCAAGATTCATGACTTTATTTGCTGCCAAACACTTTTGTGGAATCCACAAGACAGTAAAAGAGGTGGTACAAAAGTCACCTGGTAAAAAGATATTATTGGAAAAATATATCTAAGAAGTGAAATCAAAGTCATCGCAAAAAACGCCTTTAATGGATTGGGGCTATGTTTGCCCTTAAACTACATTCTGACTCATAAAAAAGTTCCCAATGATATTACCCACCTGCTAGAAAACTTAAAACCATAAATCAAATTTGATAATAAAGTTTCATAAAAATTATAATAAATTCGTTAAACTTCTTGTCCTTGCTATCTGTTTGTAGCATAAATTGTTGTGCCCCTTTAGTTGCCAACAACTCTATTTCTCTATTTGTTATCCTTTTACAACAACAAAATAGGAAACAACCACAAACATTAAAGCGTGTCCCATGGCGTATTTCCTGTTTTTTTTAGATACGCACATCCTTATTGCGGTAAATATTGCGTGAACATCCTTTTATTATAACTTCTTCCTGTCAAGAAAAGCAATAAAAAAGCTTGTCCATGAATAAAAAACACAAAGTTAAAAAGAAGTTATTTAATAAAAAAACAACAACACAGGAACAACAAAAATAAAAGGAGAGGCGGCAAAAAAAATAAAAAATCAAGAGATAGAAAAATAAAAAAAAGAAACTGTTTCAGGATAAAATTAGAATGAACACAAAAAAGGACAACACCAAACATAACTGAGCAAATGGCAATAACAAGTGCAAGAGTAAACAACACAAAAAAAGCATATAACTCAATACAAACAAGATCGAGGACATGACTTTACAACAAATAAGTTCAAATCGTTCATTGTCCTGCGCACGTACAGTAGTAGCCAGCAGCACCAGCAAAGCTCAATGTTTCGTTTGGCCAAGGAAAGCAAGATATACAAAACAACAACAATAATAACAACAACATGAAAAACAACTAAATAAAGCCATATTTCATGCTTAAACAGAAGAAGATGTCCTTGTGTCCTTTATTGTTTCATTTTTTTCTTTTGTTATCCTTCAGTTAGGGTCGCCAGATAAATGGAAAAAACGTAAGAATATGCGAGTCGTAAGCGATATCATACATTTTGGTTTTGAAAAAAAAAGAAAACAGAAAACAAACTATTTTAACAGACGGGGTAAAAGAAATAGTTTATGGCTTATGAACTGCCCCTTAATGGTCTTTGGTCCATACTATATGGTCCATGTTCTCTCCTCCATAAGACACGGTTCATGATCTGTCTTTTATGTTCTATGGTCCATATTATATGATCTCTCCTTTATGGTCTATGTCCCATAATAAATTATATGTGATCTGTCCTACATGAGCCATAATATATGGTCTTTGATCTCTACTTTATGGTCTATAGTCCATAATACACGTTCTTCTATGTTTTATGGTCCATAATATATGATCTGCCCTTTATAATCTATAATATATGGTCTATATAGTCCATAATATATGGTCTAAAATCTCTCTTTTATGATCTATGGTCCATAATATACGATCTATGATCGGTCTATAATGGTCTATGGTCCATAATGTAATGATATATGGTCTATGATCTCTCCTTTATGGTCCAACAGATCTTTGGTCTATGATCTTTCTATGTGTACTATGGACCATAATATATAGTCCATGATCATTCCTTTATGGTATATAGTCCATAAACTAAAATTGTTGTCAAATTAAATAAAAAAAATACACAATACAATATGGTTCCAGCTTAGATCCGGGACAATTCCAGGACACATATGAAAAATCTGGGATGGCTGGCAACCCTAACCTAGAGCTAAGGCTTGTCTGAAAGCTGCATTCGATTCATTTCAAAAAGGATTTGTGTCGATTGCAAACAAAAATCGCACTCTCATGAGATCAATGTGGCAAAAGAAAATAACTTTTTTTTTCGTCCTTTTTTCATTTGTTTTCCTTTTCTTTTTGTAATTTGCCACCATTGTGTGGCTACACTTTGCGGTGCGGTCTGTCTCCTTACTGTAATTTTATTCTAAAATCTTTATTTATATGCGTGTAGTTTTTATGTGTGCGTTAAATTTTCATAAATTTTATTTTACGCGTATGTCGAGTGTGTCCATACTGTGAAATCATGCCCGGGAATAAGAAATTGACAATATAAAAGAGCAAACAAAAACAACAACAACATAAATTTGAGCTCTTGTTTTCCAAGGACTTTTATTTTGACATTAAACGGAATTTATTGCACAATTTGACATTGGAATTTGTTTTGTTGTTGCAAGTTTTTCTATTGAAATCACACAAATAAATTACTCAAACTTAAATTGTCTCTAAGTTTATGAGAAAGATTAAAGAAAAAGTTGGATATGTTGTCAAGAGTTCGTTTAGGAGCTTAGTGTAGTTGAAGAAAATTTTTTTTATTAAATATAAACCTGCCCACCCAAAGGAAAGCTATTGGAAAATTTTTTCTCTCTACCATTAGATATAACATAAGCCAACGTAAATCTATGAGATTTATATTACAGATTCGGGAGAGAATTTTGGGTTGCACACAAAAAATGATTTGATGGATGAGAACTGTGATTCTGCACCTTGTCATTGCCTAGGGAAGATAGAACGGGGCAACATATAACTTTTAATTATAACCTGTACGGGCCTCTAACTGAAGAGACCAAGTACCGTGAGTTATATTTACTTATAATAAGCTCGGTCTCAAAAATAAATTTCCAATTAAAGAAGCTTAGATTTAATGAAAAGTAGTGAAAGGACCTAGAATCTCTTCTCCAAATCGGTATAATAGCATCTTAAGAGTTTAATCCCGAATTGCATATGGCGAACCATTATTCGCTTATGTTATTTGTGTTTATGTTTTCTTAAGGATCAATTTCAGAACCTACAGGTGAAATCCTTAGCAATGCTGAAGAAAACTCAAATTCTAGAGCAATATCAATCAATTTTTTAAAATTTTTTCGAAATCTATTCCATTTAAAAAATTTAAGCTCAACAACACGTAACCCAAATAAAACGTTTAAGACTCCAAACATTCTCAACTCATCCAATAAGTTCATCTATACAAGCATTAACTAAACCATCCCGCACCACTACACCCACTTCGCCACCCATAATGTTTCAGGTGTTTATGAACTCGCTGGATTGGCATTTTATGCAGCATTCAAATGAGTCTGCAATCCGGCGAACACCGCTGGCACAAACATTTATCCTTATCAGGAAGGATTCATTTGGGATGACCAACAGCAAAAATAAAACTGGACAAAACTTTTAGTGTCCAGCACCATGTACCTACCACCTACAAGTTTTGCCTCGTTCAGGTTATGCGTTTGTGTTGGTGTATACACGAACACACGAAATTCCCAAAAGCTCGTGCTTAAACGTTGCTTCGGGTGCTTTTGAAATTGCTGTTGTTGTTTTTGTTGTACCTAAATAGATAGTTGTTGTTGTTGGTGTCGCTTTCGATATGCAAACAGCGACAAATTTCGAATTCCCAAACGTTCACGTCCTTCCTGAGAGCCAGAGTGGGAGAGAATTGAACTCAAAAAGTCAAATTCAAATTCAGATTCATCAAGATAATCGCATTTCACAACTTTGTTTGTTTGTTTGCATGGACTAAATTGGACTGGACTATGGTTAACTTTCATGTATATATGTATTTGCATACAGCAATGATCAGTACCTGCAGGAAATTAGGATGTGGATGACTTCAAACCGCTACAAGATTCTCTGAAACGGGGTTTAGTTAATAGTTCGCAGAACTCCTGATTTTCTTTTTTTATGCAATACCTCATGGTGTCAGAAATAAAATTCAACAATTTTTAATATCACGAGTTTGTGCGCCGTTTTAAAAAAAAAGGTCAAAAAAAGAATTTACCAGTCAAGCACAACAACCAAAAACAATTAAAAGCATTTTCGATGTACTTGGCAATGTTGAATCCGAATTCGGTCTTACAATTGCTCTATCACGTATGGTTTTGGAGATATTCCAACTTAAAAGTTTAAAAAATATGGGTGACGCATGAAATTGTTTTGCTCTTTTCTTTAGCCTGGTTCAATTCTTCGTTTTCAAAATAAGCTATGAGTTGGTCTTGTATAACATTTTCTTAAAACTTTACTTATTTTATGATATTATTTCTCCAATTAGACCGTAACTCTCAGAGATATCACCCTTCAAATTAATACATCTCGACCCCCATACAAAACCGAATGTATGTAACTCCAAAACTTTTAAAAAAGTTAGATAGGTAACTCGGAAAGGTATAGTTGGATAAGGAAGATTACAGCTATTCGATGCCATAATCATAATGCAATTACACCTTTTTCTGGAAATGTGCCATAAGCCTAAAAACCAAACTTTCTCCAACTTGAAGCAAGGATATATTGAAACTCTTCAGATATAAGGAGTGAGATCGAAATAATCTTAACATATATAAAATTCAATAATTTTAAAACGGTTTATCTTATCTTTTTTATTTAATTGACAATATTTTACAAATTACAGAAAAATATAATTTTTATTGTTCTAGCCACTATTTATGAAATCGTGGAACTTTTTTGGTAAGCCTTCCATTCGATATTTGATAGTTGTTTCAGACACCTTTTTGGAACAGTTTGCCAATCTCCTTTTAAAATCTTCGATATTTTGGGACACCTTTTTTGTGCACTTTAAGTTTCTTTTCACAAGAGACCAATATCTCTCCACTGGTCTTAGCTCCGGACAATTTGGAGGATTGGCCTCTCTTGGTACAAAAACTATGTTATTACTTTGGTACCACTCCAGAGCTTTCTTGCCGTAGTGATATGATGCCAAATCGGGCCAAAAATATGTAGACACATTGTACTCTCTTATGAAAGGAAGAAGTCTTTTTTTCAAACAATTTTTGATGAACTTAAACCAAAATTCTTAAGTTTGTTATAATTCGCAGCAATTCGCAAATGCCTACATTCTGAAGAGTAAAATTACTCAAATTTTGATAAAAATTTTGGAAAGAATATTGGTTACTAATTGGTTTCTAATAAAAATCAAAACTCAGAGAGATACAGAGCAAAATTAAAGCTTTTGCATTCGATCAAGATCGTTTCTTTACCTAGAAAATATTTTCAAGAGAACCAACACCGGTATTTCGTAGTAGCCAAAGTCCCTCCCCACAGCATTTTCCGAGGTAACGATAAAGTTTTTGAAATCAACAAACGTACCGAACAGTTGAGTACCAAGATTCATCAAAATCGAGCCATTATTCATCCAAATCCGCCATCATAAATTTTGAAATTGCGGATTTCGAAAAATGGCCAAGGAAAAATTTCTTCTGCATAGTCTCAGAAATCTTAAATTTTTCGCTGTTCTACAAATTTCTACCCACCCTGTATATAGCAAAACGTACTTCAAAGAAAGCGCTTACACCTTATGATACGTTTTGTTCAAATTAAACGCTACAAGCACTATTTTTCCACATGGGATATTTTTTACGGCGGGGTAAGACAGTAAGCAAATATTTCAGTCTGTGTGCTACACAGTCAGGTCCTTTTTTACGCAAAAAAGAAGAAGAAAAAAATTTTTGACAATTATTATTAATTGCTCTACTGATACAGATAGTCACACAACAGTCCCTCGCCAATGAAATGAATCCAAACACATGTCCTGTTATTTTACATTTGCATGTTCCAGAGCATAGACCGACTCACAAATATTGCGTTCACATTAAGCATTCAAAGTTAATTAGTAGAGAGATTTGTAACTCGTTTTTTTTTCTTTGCTTTCTAACATTGCATACATGCAGAGGACTGACATAACTTTGAAAATACATTTCAATATATGCTGGAATTCGAGCTGCAAAATTTCAAAGTCAAATACGTAAATGCAAAAGAGCATAACATGTGTCTATGTAGTGCTTTCAGTGAATGTCCTTTCTGTAGTACTAGAAAATCAGTAGTTATCCTTTTGTAGATTTATTAGCAGTGTATTTGTGCGTTTCATGTACGATGTGCGCATTTGTCCTCTGCTGTGTTGACACAATTAATTGACATAGAAATGAATTCCTAACTCTAAATATTTAATCTGCATAAAATCTGCTCAAACAGTTTCATTTCATTAATTTAATATTTGTTGTATAATTTACATGAGTTAATAATCCGCATTTAAATGACTGAGTATGATATTTCCATGAGACACTATGCTGTTTTATCGCTATGATTTCAGATTGTTTGAAATGGATTTAAATCATGAATTTTTCACTTCAAAATGTTTAAACTAATCACTTTGAAGAGCTGTTGTACGAGCGTGGAAGTACTCCATTTCTTGCCGCTAATGAGCCTATTTTTGTTGTACCCTACATACAGTGTAGAAGATGAGAAACAAAATTTTCGAAATGCTGTATGATGATGGCCAATGATAACACCTTTACTAGTATTCGGAGATTGTAAATCATTATAAAGGAAAATACCAAATCCAAAAGAATTTACTTAGTTATTTTTTTAACTGTAATCATTTAGAAATTATAAGAAATATAATAATTTATTATTAAATTAAAGAACCTACACATATTTCACTTAGTTTCCACTGCAACGCCCAACATAAACTACCTACTCAAAGTCTTAACTATTCTTCAATGGAATGTAGCAAACAGAATCATCACATTTTAATTGGATTTGTAAGTACGCACGCAATGTCAAGCAAATATTGCCAAAGGAATATCCGGTTGCCGGCTGTTGTATATTTTTAATGACGATGACGAGGACAACAACTAAAACAACTACCAGTTTAAATGTCACTTCCTGTTTAAATTTACATTTTTCAGACAAAATGTTTTGCAATAAAGGCATATTATGTTTAAAAGAATAAGTAAGAATGGGAAAATCTTTTCTGATAATTTCTTTAGCAAAAGTGTAAAACTTAAGTCCTTAATTCTCTTTTGAAGCAATTATGATATTATTACGAATTGCTTGCGGCAATAGCCACAAAACATGTATTTTAAATAAAGCTAATTAGTATTTTTTTTACATGGGCTAATCAGTTTGTTTTCACTTTAGCTTAATCAATGTTGAATGTCCTTTTTTATTTTATAATTGACTGTTAAGTGCGCTTTTGCACTCCTCAGTTTTTGTTAATTAAATCTGATACTTATTTGATGATTAAGTCAAACATTATCAAATGACATCAATGCAAGGAAAGGAAAAACATGTGGGTTAGGAAAGCCTTGAAAATCTTATTGGTGGGTTTGAAAAAATAAAGCTGTTTTCATTAAATAATTTGACTTTTTAATGTTTGAGTAAAATATCGTCACCTCAATACTAGATACAACTAGGTAATTCTTAAAAAATCATTTTTGGAATAAGTGGCTTATAATATTCAAAAAAAAAAAAAATTGGTTAGGTGAACAATCTGCTCCAACAAAAGTACTCCAAAGTGGCACCATTGCCATTTAAGAAAAAAAAAAAAAAACAAACTAGTAAAGTCTTAAAATTGAATTATCTCAAAACTAGAAAATTGGAACGGTGAGCTTGTCAAAAAATTTTTGTTTTTAGTTTTTACGAAAATTTTAAAGTTTCAGAATAGCCTAGAAATGAACAAGTTTAAAATTGAATCAGGGTTTTTAATTAGTTATGTATTAAAATGAGGGCATTGAGATCATGCCCAGTCCCAGCTCTCAGCATCCTTTTGCTTTTGTTCTCTCCAACCTCATTGGTTAAGGCCACTGCCCCATGCAGTGCAATCAGGCTCAGAGAAGCCGGTTGCTGGATATCAAAGAATTATGGTCACAGCTCTATCCTTGATATCCTTCTAGTCGAACTTTCTAGCTCGCCCACTAATTACATCTGCATAGTACTAAATTTTGAGAAAAACTTTTGTGTGTGGTTTCCCGAAAGAACTCAATGGGAAGACAAAATATTTGAAAATTTTCATTGTTAACTATTCTATCTCAACATAGGATTTTGATGTCATTTGATTCAATAGTATTTAGCTGACTGCGAGCTGAAATTACTTTACTGAAGCTAAGGGCGAAATTCAATACGAAGCAAAAAGGTCGAAAATAAAATTAAGAATCTATCAAGGGCATTCTCAACCCCTCGTAGAAGTCTTGGACCCATTTTTGAAGAAAAATTTTATTGCACCATATGATAGGGAGAGGTTGAAGAAAAATTTTTCAGTCTAACAGGGGTGTCTAAGATGGGTTGGCGACACCCCTGACAGTTTCAAAAATTCCTCTTTAACCTCTACATATCGACTGGTTCCATTAAATTTTTTAGCAAATGGGACCTAAACTTCTAAATGGTGTCGAGGACACCCCTGACAGTTTTCAAAATTTTTATTCGACCTTTACCTATCGATTGGCGCAATAAAATTTTTATAAAAATTAAGAAAATTTTCTTCGGCCTTTACTAATCGATGTAGCAATAAAATTCTTTTGTGGTATACATAATGTTTAGGTGGAATTTGAAAGAGAACCGTCAAATCAATTTCAGCCAAATTTTTTTGTGCTGATCATTTTTCAATAAAAGGTGTGCAATTTCATTAAAAAAAGCTACTGAGCAAAATCTGAAAAAAGTCAAAAAAGCTGTTTTCAAAAAGTTGGCATGTAATGTGGTATATATGGTGTCGCAATGTGGTATGTATACTGATCATTACTTGTAAAGTGGGCGGGTAATGTGGTATACTTCACCACACAACCAAATTTAAAGATGAAAGGTATAAAATAAAATCATAATGACATTTGCATTGGTTTTCAAACTCATAGTTCTTATTAAAAAATGACCAGTCATCAAATAATGTAAAGAATATCAAGAAATGTTCGTATATCACATTAGCGAAGCCCGACTATACCACACTGGCCAATTTTTAGAAATTACAAAATTGTAAAATTTAAATTGGAAACTTTGTGAATTTACATAGTTAAACACTTACTTCGCAATATTTTTCACTTACCTTACTTGAATATTAATTGAACTTTACCAAAGAGCAACATTTTCTTTACAAAATTTTTTTTGCAAAAAATGCGCAAAATTAAATCGACCACACGCGATTTACGTTTCGTTCAAATGACATCGGAAAAATTTTGTTTGGTTCATGACAGAAACACATCCCTGGTTTTTCATATTTTCTGACAGAATAAAAGCAGTGACGTTCGCAGGTTCCTTCCCAAATCGGAGATATGCGATTATACCACATTGAAAAACTATACCACAATCGCATCAGTTCCCCTATGCCGTAATTTTTTTTTTCGACCTATCACTATCGATTGGTGCATTAAATTTGTGAAGATAAATGGGTACAAAACTCCTGAAAGGGATCGGGAACATTTCTGATAATTTTAAAAATTTTTTTCAACAATACCGTATCGATTCGTGCCATAAATTTTTTCATAAAAATTAACCTTAAACTTATGTTAGGTGTCTGGGACGACCCTTATAGTTTCCAAAATTTATTTTCGACCAATTATAGTCTTTGAGAATATATTGACAACAAAGGCCGTGAGCAAAAAAAAAATTAGGCCTAATTAAGCTCTTTACAATATAATTTTTAAACATCAGACATCTCATGCCGAAGTTATGGAAAAAATACCATTTTGTCTGTTTTTAGAGTGATCCAGAAAAAAATTCTTTTTTTTTCCTAGATACTCCTAAGGTAAACTTTCAAATAGGGGGTAGTTTTTCCAATGTTTTTTTTATCGACTTAATATACTTCAAAAAGTTATTCATACTGATGATACTTATTCGGAATTTGTATTGTAAATTGTATTGCATAACACCCTTGTTAGTTTATCGTTTAAAATTTAGTGCAAATTAAAAATGATATTTTTACATAAATAGAGAGTGCTAACGTAACATCGGCCTTTGTTGTTTACCAACACCATCGTTAATGTCCGCGGGCTGGTCAGCCAGCAATCAATTAATATCAATTTTATGCAAAAAAAAAAAAAAAAAATGAAAAATTATGGCATAAATACGCCGCCATATTTGAAATATTAAAACTCTGCTTTGTGGGCGCAATAATGAAATTGCATTGTTGTAATTTGTACCTACGACTGTTATTTTGTTGTTGTCGATTTTTAAATGTTGGCTGTTGTTACCGTGGTAAAAATTAATAACAATAAACGTTTAATAAAAAAACATAGCAGTGGTATAATTTTTAATGCCTATTTATCTCTTTCACTCCTCTTATTCCACCCCCCGATTTATTGAAAAATCATGTATTTTAAAAGACCATTGTTTTCAAAGTAATACTCATAGTAGGGGGTAGGTGTGTAGGTTGCTAAAGGCCTTATGAAATGTGAAAATTTGCTGAAAATGACTGCAGGATGTTCAGTACAAGTAGTAATTATATATGGTATTACAAAATTAATATTGTTAATGAGCAATTAGTATTCATGCAGAAAGTAGCGGTAAAGCAAGTAATTAACAAAAATTTAAAAATTATTACTAATTGGAAAATGGTGGAAAGTACCCCAAAGCATCGCGTACAATTGACATATTTTATTAAAAGTTGACATTGTGTTACGTGAATATGACAACACTTAAAGACTCGTTAGTTGTGAAGAATATTAGAAATTACTTTGAATTCTTAGTTTTCTAGAGGTCGACAAATTTCTGCAAGTCAAAAAGGTTTTGGATAAGTAGAAAGTGGTGAAAACTCTTTATAAATTTTAAAAATATTAAGAATTTCAACAGAAATTTCTCACTGGAGGGGCACTGAAAGTTCTTTTTTATATTTTCCTCTAAATCAGTAATTTTAATATGAAGAAATCCGATCTTTTATTAATGCTTGATTTCGATTTTATGAAACAAAGGAATTTCGATGGGAAATTTCCGTAGACTTCGATTGCATTCTTGTGAGTTTGCTTGAAGAGAAAAATAGTCAAAACCATGCTTTCACTAAAAACTTTTTCCGCCAATTTTTTGGAACCCATTAAGTTGGAAAAAATCATAAAAATTTGTTTGTTAAAGAAATAGGCGTCAAGTTCCAAAAATTGTTAGGAAGGTAGAATTGATGATTTCGAAACAGGTGCTTTAAAAATAAAGACGTCATCTGAAGATTACGTCTTATGTCTTATGTATTTTATTTGATAAATATTCTCCAGAATTATTTCACAGACTGCCCTGCAAACTTCATTGGAATCTGAGAAAAAATTCTCGAGAATGTTTATCTATGATGATTGCAAGGCATTCTAGGAAAAATTTATCGAGAATATTTATTCTTGATAAAGCCCACCAAATTTTTTCAAGACTATTTAGTGGCTTTGTTGCTATTCCATTAAGGGCGGGGCTAAAATATTAAATAACAAAACAGTTTTTAATATTTTTCTTTGAGGTTCAGTCTGTCTTCGTATTGAAGCATAAACTTAAAAAATAACTCGGAATTGAATTTTTTGATTGATTCTCTATGGCCAAAAGAAATTGAGGAATTAAAACACAATTTCAAGGAATGGTGAAAAATGAATCGGTAATATAAAATAATGAATACTAGCATCGCCCAGTGGTCAAAATTCGACTACAAAAAATTAAATAATTTTTGTACTTTTTTGACACTTTTTTTGCTATTTGGTAAGAAATAGAAAACCTCATTTATCAACACTGGTATGATTCAAGCGAAATATATACAAAACAAAACACATGAAGCCAGTGCTATGCTTTTTGTCTTTTTCTTTGTCCTTTTTTCAGCTATGTGTATTTTGTTGTTGTTAATATTGGAAAATTTATATTTAATTTTACCTGGCTCAAAGTCAAAATATTAACATAATTTTAACTTTGTGCACAACTACACACAAATGTCTTTCTAATGGTGTATAATTTAAAGTCGAACTCCATTTCTAACATAGTAAGAAAAGATGGACAAGTTTTTGCCTTGTGTATTAATATATAGATTGTGATATGTCGACAAGTCGTTAGAAATATCGTCGACAACTTAAAAAACTTACACACATACCAGAAAAAAGAAATCACAACTTGAATAGTGAATGCAATACAGAAGCACAAAAGTCCATGCTTACAAAGTGGAGCAATAAATGAATAAGGGCATTCACAAATGACAAAGAACTCACAAGAGTAATGAAAACATAAACATACCATAATGGGGTGAACTAATTTGACAACAAATGATTGAACTTACCAAGTCACATGGTTTGGCAGCAGAAATAGGGGGAAGCATGAAAATCAAATTTCCAAAAATCGAATGGCGAACACCGTGGCCAGTGATGGCGAAAATCAAAAAGCAAAGCATTGAAAATTCATAATGAAATTCAGTGCACTACTCCCTAATGCAGTTTATGCTCAGTGATGAGTAAATATTTTGGGGAACCGTATGAATCGGGTAATCATATTATTTAATTGCATAGTCCGAAAAAAAAATACAAAGAAAAATAAGCGATGTCTTTGATAGAATCGAAGTAGTGACAACCGGATTGCCAGCGTTAGGTATTCGAAGGTAATGAAAGAGAGCCACTTTGACATCATGATATTCATAATTTCTATAAAAATTCTCTACGTCAGTAAGACTTAATCTTGAGGAAAGTTTGCCTAGAAAATTAGGTGATTATCAAAAAGATCCAAAAAAAAAACATCCAAAAAAAAAAAAAACATCCAATAAAAAAAATATCCAATAAAAAAGTTTTTTGGATGTTTTTATTTTTGGATGTTTTTCATATGATAATTTTTTTGGATGTTTTTTTTTTTTTGGATATTTTTGAATGGGATCGATAATAGTATCCCGATTGCCCTATGCTCACACTGAAATTTCCCGAAAACCCAGGAAATACATGCATAGTTACATACTTAGATATTAATTAGTAATCGGTTACGATGAGAATTTCATTGTTTCACTATCAAATGTACCAAATCAATACACTCATCTCCTTGGGGATACTTGCAATAATGACAATCACTGAATGAACTAAAAAGCCAATGAGGTACAAGGATCTTTCTCTCCATTAATGACAAAGCGATGCAAGTGAAATCAAATTGAAGTTTGATTAATAAATTGGAAAGGTAAATTTCGGCTAAAAGGACTTCAATAACAACTGCATACATGAAACACTTGGTCTACGGTCTCGCATTTACAAGTAAATTCCCAATGGAACAGTTGACACAAGTGGCAGCATTTTTGGAATTACTCAGTATTGACTGAGTAAGTATGAGTAAAAAGGCAGACGATGAAGAGCATAACTTTAGCATTGAAGTAACTACTCGTCCTTTTACTATTGTATTGTAATTGGAGATGAATTGGTTTGCATGAGAAATGAACAAAGTTCAACAAGGCTGATTGATCAGTATTATTGATAAAAACTTTATACAAAAGAATGAATTGTCGATTATATGTCTCCAGGCATCATGAATATTGACATACAAATTTAATTCCTAAAACGTAGCAAAATATTTTCATTTGTTAAATTTTTTGAAGACTTTCATATGTACTTTTATGAAACTCATTTGCACTTTAATGGCAATCCATACCACGTTGGGGGCTTTCAAGAAATTTAACTCTCCAGTCTTTGTCTCGAATTGACATCATCATCATCAGTTTGAGGACTTGTGGACATGACTTGACTTCAATATCACAAAATTAATTATTCTACTCGAATTTCCAACACACAATTTCCAAAGTATTTTATCAGATTTACTGATGTTCCGACGTTGTTCGATGTTCTTGTTCGCAATGGTGTCCATCATTGTTAAAGCAACTAAGTCTCTCATTCCAGTATGCTGTGAATTGGACACTCACTTTGTTTAACAAAACGGGACAATGTTTGGTGGCTGATTTTATTTTCTGTGATTTCCATGCATCCATCCCCTTTGCATGCGCAACGCATCTTCTGGGGGTTGTTTTGACAATTTTTAGGAAACATCATTGGATTTTTAGCCCTTCACATCCCGTTATTGTACCAAGAACGGTGGGGGGTCATAAAAAATTATCACCATAGGATATTAGTATTTTTGTTCTTTCGTAAATATATCAATATATTAAATTGTAGTTTTGGGGAGCTCAAGACATTAAAAATCGTTCATTAAATTTAATTATTTGGGCGAGGGGAATGACTTCTGAATTGTGGTATTATATATATATTTCGGCACGGAAAATTGAATTGCATTTGTATGCAAATTCTTTCTTATGGCGTTTAAATAAAATACTTATACTGCTAAAAGAAGCTTGCCGCCAGTTGGTCGGCTGAATTCTCTTTTGACCCGAATGCGATTCTAATACTTTTTGACTAAAGAATGGTTTGGTAGCTTTCGAGATCAGCTCGTTCAATAGCACTTCTATGTTTCCCTGTACCTGTTTTTTTTTCCACATACAGAGTAGAAATTATGCAAAATTAAAAATGCTCTCTTCGTATATCTGGGATGCCTCTCTTCATGAATTTATATTTCGATTTCTTATAGAAACAACATATTTTTTTTTAAAAAAAAAAAAGAGAATCAAAGTCCCATATTCACTATATTTGCAAATTTTAATTTCTTATGTTTACTTTAAGAGAAAACCAAACATGACTTACCAAAAGTATTTGTACATATGTACCTTGAAATTTCAACAATCTTCCTTATCAATACAGACATTCTTATACCCCATAAAGTATCAATTTCTTCAAAGTATCTACTTTACTCATTGTTTATCCATTGCAATCCACTCATATAGCTGAATATAACAATAACAACTTTGTTTCTTTCCAATGAATAAAAGCTTTTTACCGCCAATTTCTCGAAATACCCCTAGACAAACAATCAGCTGACTTTGCACTGTTACCAATGTAACCCATTGTTTATGATAAAATACTTACTCAAACGAAGATGTTCACAAAAAAAAAAAACCAAAAACATTATAAACTCCAAACAAAAATACATCCCTTACAGCTTTCAACCCTCCGTGCTTTCCTCCGCCAACTATAAAGACGACAACGACGATATCGACGCATTTTCATCTTCGTTTCCGGCTTCACCCAGACGCCATCATGACGACGCACGGAAGCCAAAAGTGTTTATTCAGTGCTTCTATTAGTTTTTCTGGTAAGTCTTTGGTAAACAGCCGAATATTTTCATAATTTAATTTAGCAAAAGGAGGAAAAAAATAAGTGATTTCCGACCAAACTTGCTAAACAGTGAGGCAACAACATCATCATCTTTGCTGTTTCCACCTGCATGAGCGTGTGGCACGCCCTTGAAGTAGCGACAAACTTCATTGTTGATAATAAAATGTTGGTAATGATGAGAGCGACGCATTGGCACCGTGGAGGCATTGTGATTTTAGAAGAGCAAAATAGAACTAATTAGAGCAAAAAATCAGTTTCAAGAAACAATTTTGATTGATTATGTTTACTCAAATTATAAAAAATTGATTATATGCAAATTCGTTTGTAACGCTTTGGCACAAAATATGCTGAACCGATTCGAATAGTTTCTTCCAAAAATATAGTGTGAATGTAAAAGAAGAAAATGGCATACATATATTTTTGATTTTTAAATGTTGAACAATCTTGTGTAAATAAACTCTCTTTCATTTGTATATTTGTTTTTCTTCGGAGAAAATACCTCCACGTAGTTTGCCATCGTCTTTGGGGAGTCACAAAAAGCAAAAATTTAAACATTTTTTTTCGTATAGAGCCCACTGTGCGCGATGTTCCTTTCTTTTGCTTTTCTTTTCTACTTATCGGCAACGTCATTATGTTGCGTCGTCTCAGTTCGTCTTTGATCGTACTTCTTCGTTTTACTTTATAACGGTATCTTTATAACCATTTGGTAAACAACAAAAAACAAGCATAGTCAACTACAACGTTGATGTCTTCCATCCTTGAATAGCGTAGAACGATGAAGTGCAGAGAGTGCGTTCAATAAAACAAAGTGGTAACGTTCAGTTAAACGTAGCAGTGTGGTGGTGGGGGGAGTGGTGGTTGACTGCGCCGTGTTTACTTAATTGGGCTGCTGCGTTTAGCGTTCATCGTTCGTTCACGAGGAAAACAATGCGGCACAAACATTGTTAGGAGCATTTCATGGCATGAAAATTGAGCACATTGCGGTGCGCGTTAATTTAATATGGCTTTATTTTTTTTTTCTGTTTCAAGTATTTAAGTGAGACTGAACTGTGTAAATGGTCTTATCTTTAAGGAAAATTGAAGGTTTTTGATGTTTTTTTTTTTTTGAGATAGGTAATACATTTTCATAGCAAAATTATCTTTTTGGTTTTCCGTTGACTGCGGCAGTTTATACAACTCTTTTATTGCTAACTTTGGCACTTTGGCCAAATGACCGTTTGAATTTTAGAAGTGGAAACTTTGAACAAATCACATAGTTCGAATACTTATAGTTTGTTTTGAGTCATTGAAACTTATTCAAATAACTCTAAACATGATCATTTTAATTTTGGTCCAAAATGATGTTTTGAAAATTATTTCCTTACACAGTTGCTTTCTATATACTACTTTATAATCCATTCAAGGTAACTGGCAACACTTTTCGCTAAAATGCAAGAGCCGGAAACAAACAAACAGAAAATACACTTGGCATCATTAGCACTTTGTTATCTCAAGCCGTTTCGATTTAAGTGCAACGCATTGTAAGTTTACCTAAATGCCGAGGTATCTAACATCTTCAACAAGTTATACTGGTAACGATAAAAGAAGAAGTATGGTGAAAACTTTAAGTAAGCAATAGCTGTTATTGGATATTATTCTGAAATGAATTCAAGAAATACACTCGAACAAGATATTTTGATAAATATAGAAACAACAAGGACGAGCATTAATGAATAAATTTAAATTTCTATTGTGCATATTCCTTGTAGTTAGATTCCATGTTAAGATAATGTTTGGAAAGTCCTTTAGAAATTGCAGATTTTGCTTGGGTTTCTCAAGCCACCTAAGAGTTCAAACGTAAAAAAGGCTTTCAAGAAAAATGATTTTTTGTAGCAACTAGTAAAGGTTTGGGAAAAAAAAAACTGAATTAAAATTGTAGACTAGGAGAAAAAAGCATTTTTTTCGTTTGGTCTAAAATTTTTCATTAATTATTGAAAATCAATAGTTGTGTTCACAATCCGGTGCAAATTTCGATGCAAAATTATGCAATTCTATGAATTTGTCATCAAATCGTCGGCTGAGTATTATTTTGCCGTAAACGCCACTTCGTTGAAAAAGCAAAAGCAGATAACTTGTGCTCGTCTCTACACAATGGCGTTTACGGCAAAATAATACTCAGCCGACGAAATGTTAGCAAGCTTTTTTTAAGCTTTGTTGGAAAAGCAAATTTATTATCTGTCACTGCGTACACGAAAAATTAAATTTGAGTTTTTATTGAATTAATTAAACATGTCAAAAAAAAGTGAAAAACAAAAAATAATTGATTTCTTAATTGAAGACGCGCCACAAGCTATAATTGCCATTGAAGGTAAGTGCATGATTTAAATGAGCTAAAGACGATAACCCATAAGAAACACATTTCAGAAATTCGGAATGACGACGAAGCAATGGAGGAAGCATTAGATGATGTGGAGGAGAAGAAGTTTGTAATGTTGTTTCTTCGCTCGTAGTAGTCGTGCCCCATATCTAAATGTGCCAAATTTTTTGTAAAATTGTAAGCTGTATAAATTCCAATTTTCAATCCTCTAGCTCTTCTAATTTGTAAGATAAAATTATTTAAAACTTGTCAAGTTTGACCCCTATAACTCTTCTAGTTTCCGAGTTATTTGAGTTTTAAGTTTGTAATGTCGCTTCTCAGCTCATAGTCGTAGTGCTCTATATCTGAGTACGCCAAGTTTTTCGTAAGATTGTAAGCTATATAAATTCCAATTTTCAATCATCCTCTAGCTCTTCTAATTTATAAGATAAAATATTTTACAATATTGTTTATATATTAAAATAACTTTGCGGATCTAAATCAATTATTGCCTGCGAAGGTGAAGCCGCCAAAGGACTTTGCGCAGCTAAATCAATTGAAGCCTGCACGGGTATAGCCGTTGAGGAACTTTGCGTAGCTAAATCAAGTAAAACCTCCACGTACTGAGCTGTATTCTGAAGTGCAGTAACATCTTGTGTGAGATCAATATCATCGTTAATTGCATCAATTATACTGTCATCGAATAAAATGGTTGCACTTTCTGCATGATTTATTCAAGTGTCAACTGTTGGAAAGATCTGTTGGTCATTAGATCTTTTTTCCAAAATTTGAAGCAGCTGATTGTAAAAGGGACAAATTTGCACAATTTTTCCTGTATTTAAAAATATTGTCATCAGTTACTCATATTAAGATAAAGGACTTGGTTTGCTTGCCTTCAACAGTAGAACCACCCGGATCCGACTTTAGTATTCCAGTACCCTTCGAGTTTCGGAAGTCATTGGCCTTTTTGAATGAATTTTTCAAATGCCTCACTTTCCATCTAATTAACTCCCACGAAACGTTAATGCCAGTTTTCTCAATCAGCTTCTTATAGTACATTTGAGCATTTGGAATTTTGTTTTTGAATAGCAAAATTTTTCAACGCTTATTTACAAAAGCTGTGATGCAATATCTTTTGCACCGGATCGTGAACATGGCTAATATTTCAAACAAATAAAAATTTAAGCATTTTCTCCGCCTCTGAGAAAAGGTTAAAAACATGTGGGCGTTCTCCATATGTCAAGGAACTAAACCTTAGAAAAACTAAAACTAAAATTAAACCGCGAAAGTCCTCTAAAGAAAAGGTATGAATTTTTTCAAAATTTTTTGAGTCATTTTATTGTATAATTTTTCAAAAATTGGCCCCAAAAAAAATTATCATTTCCAAAAATTCCTAAAAAACTCTTAGTCCTTAGACATTTTGCGATAATTTTTTATTTTAGTTATTTTATTTAAAGTTATAACTTCTTTCGATTTAATCTGCATTTTTCCATTTTGCTTTTTTAATATTTACCCAACAGATAACATTTTGTCTCAAGTGGGTGTGGCACAACCCCCAACGGGAAAATACGCTGTCTTTGGTAAAGCGATGTAGGATCTTATTTTCCGTTGGCCCACTAATAGGGTGAAAGTTTTGAATATTTTTTCTTGAAGCTTATTCTAGCTCCATTCCGAAAATCATAAAACTCGGTGTCTTAATTAAGCCACGATAGCGTATTTTCCCGATTAAAATCGAATTAGTAGTTTTTATGTAATGGCATTTTTATATACAAAAAGAGAGATTGAAATTAAAAGACATTACCAATTCAATCAAATAGATTGCCAAAATACCTTGCCTTTTTCAAAATGTTTGAATCTCAAATTGAAATTCATTTAATGATTTCACATACTTTCACTAATGTGTTAACTTCGAATCGTCCCTTAATCCTTTAAATACCTTTAGTGTATAATGGTACCTTCATTAAATGAAGCCCATTAGTAACGCTTCACAGAGATTGTTTACCCACGTTACTTGGAACTTTTAACAAAAACACATTTCGCAGCCCAAAAGTGCCTAATGCGACTATTATCGTCACCATATTTTATGTGCGCGTGGTCGATGTACCAAGAAATGCATTAAATTTGAATTGAAAATTGATTAAAATGAAAGAAACTGCTACGTAAAAACGATATGCTAAGTTGAAGCAAAGTTGTTGTTTAGAATAAAATACACGGAAAAAAATGCTGGTACAAATGGCTTTGATTAAGCTATGTGTGTGTGAACAAATTCATAAGGACCAGTAATTTCATTGAAAAAATTTAAATGCACAAGAACTATTGACTTTATCATATCGTTTTCACATTTTATAGGAGAATTTTTAAATCATAAATTGTATCCAACCTCTAAGATCAGAATGAACTAAGAGATGGTTACTCGAGTACAAAGTTTTTCTTGAAATGAAACTGCGTATAAATGATTCTTCCTGATCGATTGGGATGAAACTTTTTGGCATGGTACTTTACTCGATATGACTTGTGACGAAAACGGTTTTTTTTTTACTTGTGGACCATATCACATGAATGGTGGGATTTCCGTGGATTAAGGAAAGGATGGGTATAGAAAAATGCATTTTATGTACTTCAGTTTCTGTTGGGCAATTTTGTGAATTTTTTTTTATTTAAATTATGCAGAATTTAATAGTGTTACAAAAGTCTTTAGGTCTACTACATTATTTTGAGGATATAGCAAGAGAAAATATTGAAAATTTTGAAAAAAAAAACAAAAAATTTTAAATTAAAATATCCTGAAAAATGTAGTTTTTTCCTCAATATCAATATGGATACAAAGGAAAATCGTTGAAGCATATGCCTGGTGCTTAAATCAGCAGCTTAAATAAAATTTTGCTGAACTCAAAAAATTATTATGTCTGGCGGTTCTTTGACTTAACAACTTTTTCAAATTTTTGAACTAAAATTTCCCAGCCCATTTTTTTCTGACGACACTATTCGGATTTTTAATACAATATCGATCGAAAAAATGGATTTTACTCAAAACAAAGACTTTTTACGAAAAAAATGTGTACTTGGCTAAAAATGCTTAGCACACGTGTGAATTTTTTCCGAATTTTTTTTTTAACTTTTTAAATTTTTTTTTCCATTTTTTTTTAAAATTATAAAATGTCCCAAAAAAAATCTGAAAAAACACACGTATTTCTTAGACGATGCTAAGCATTTTTCGCCTAATACATTTTTTTCATAAAACGGCTTGGTTTTGAGAACGAATTAGCGAAATCTACATAAATATTTAAAAAAAAAAATTCTCAAAATGGGACCATCCGTCAAGTAACCGTCCTTTTTCTTAAGCTCGAAAACATGGAAATCCTACCAAATGTCAAAAAACCGGTTTCAGGCAAAAAAAATAAAAAAAATACCAAATGCCAAATGCCAAAAAGTTCCAGCGCGATCGGTGGTGATCAACCTAAAAGTTGGTTCGTCCTCACGAAGAATCATTACATTGCATTTTTTTTTTTAGTGTAGAGTGGTACAACCCAAAAGAACACTACAAGTCAATGTCACAATAGTGGAGGTCACACGCTATTACCGACACAGCGATAGAAAAGAAAAAAAAACAAGCTGCCAAGCACGCATCATCATCACTTGGATGGCCAAGGGTGAGCTTAAACGAATAGTGGCACAGTTTCCATAACCCATCCAATACGCAGTGCTTACAAATTGCTCAGTAGAATACGTAGAACGAATGAATGCTAAGTTAGTTTTTATACATTACGCAAATGAGATCCAACGATGCAGGAACAGAAAAAAAAACAGGTTCTGTAACACTTAATATTGCCATGCTGGGCGGTCGGATGAATACACGGAAACCGCTTGATTTTGTAAATTAAATGGCAACACTTAATGAAGATTAACACAGCAGAGCTCCAGCTTTAAATAAACTCAAGTTTTATATATATTTATAAAAACTAGATTTTAAGCACAAAAGGTGTATTTTTGATTTTTGTATCCAATTTTGAAAGGAAAAGGACAAAAAAAACCATAATTTGATTGATTTTGTATTTTCTATCGTTTCTGTTAAAGTTTCGCTTACTTTAACTATTCATTACTTAAGTTACACTTCAATTGCTGTTGATGTAATTGAACTTTATGTCATCTTATGCTTCTATATATTCCACCCACTATGTCACGGGTTCATTCCTGCTGCTATCTGTGCTTTGGTCCATGCTTGCTCGCTTAATGATCCCTGCTGATGTGTCCCTCGATTGAAATGCTGCGGTCACAAGTTTGTCGCATTTTAATTTCGTTCTTCCCTTTTTTTGTTACGTGCGCACCCAATACCCCATACTGTGTTTTTTATTTCTATTTTTTCTTAATTAAGTTTTTTAATTAGACTGCTTTTTTCCTAATTGATTTAAATAACGAACAATTAAATCAATTAAATCAAGTCACTGTAGCTCTCAAGAGCGATAAGTTTATGCTACACTTGCAAAGTTTAATGTTTTTGGTCGACTTGTAGAATGGAATGTTGCTTTTTGTGCAATTGTTAAATTACAGCATCAAAAGTTGTTGGAAAGTTTCTCACTTTCTCAGGATATTGATTTTAGAAATAGTGACAAACTTCAAACTAGCCACAGTTTAATGTTGAGCTTTAAAGTATGCTACATTTTTGTTGATTTTAAAATTTTGAAATTTGAGATTAGGAAGGAGCCACTTTTCAAAAACTTTTGATTAAGAACTTAAAATTTTTTATAGTGAAACTTCTCTGGCCACGTTAGATGCAAAATTTCAAGGCAGCGACATATTTTTGCAACACTTTCGACTTTTTTTGCGACACTTTTCGTTACATCTCATTACATCTCGAAAGCTATACAAGGTACTTTGATAAAATTTGGTAGGTAAGTGGTATAATCAAATACGTGCCACACGCACTTTATATCTCTCCAGCTAAGCAAACAATTTTGTTGGAATTTCGTAGGTATGTGTCAGACCTCAATACCGTACAGTCGATGAATGAGCGTACTCAAAAACGTGCCACGCCATCTTTTAAGCGATTGAAAATTTGAATACGTTTTATCTCGTAATCTGTGTAAGCTATTTTGATGAAATTTATTAGGTAACTGCCGAAAGTTATCCATATACGGGCGAAGAGTGCAAGCTATCAGTTTAGTTCCGCGCCCAGCTTTCAAATATAAGTTTCACTTTCTTCACGTGTACTGAGTTGCTCGGATATATTTATTTTTTTTTTTGGCGTCCCACTTTAAGGTACATGAAAGTTTTTAGGAAAATCTGTTTTGAAGTACGGTTGTGGTTCAGAAATTTCCAGGCAACCTTTTATAGTCTATTTTGATTGAATTGTAATTTTTTAAAGTAAAACTTCTTTGGCCTCGTTCGTGTGAAATTTCAATTTTCAAATTTTTCGCCACACTTCTTTTGCGACACTTTTCGTTACATCTCATTATATATCACAGGCCACAGAAGCTATTCACAGTCAAAACGAAGAATACCTGTATATACTATAGGGAAAACAAATATGGCAGACTTTCAACAAGCCATAACTAATTTATTTCCTGAAATACCCATGGGCTTTCCAAGGGTTTATAGTCAAAACGTAGAATATCTAAAAAAATAGAGGGAAAACATCCATCGCAAAGTATAAAAAAAGCTTTTAGTGACACATGAAGGCTTTATAGTCAAAACGAAGAATATCTAGATATACTAGAAGGAAAACATCAATGGCGGACTAGCTTTAATTGATTTATTTTCTGGTATACCCGAAGGTTTCCGAAGGTCACCCGATGGCGTCATAGTCAAAGCGAGGAACATCTAGATATACTAGAGGAAAAACATTTATTGCGAAGCATGAACAAGATTTAAGTGATTCATTTTCCGTCACACCCGAAGATCACCCGAAGGCTTCATAGTCAAAATGAAGAAAATTTAAATACTTACTCGATACACAAGAGAAAAACATTTATGGCGGCCTATCAACAAGTTTTAATTATTTAATTTTCTGGTACACCCAAAGGTTCTCGAGGGTCACCCGTAGGCTTTATAGTCAAAACGAAGGATATCTAGATATTCAATTGATGTCATGCCTTCTTTTCAAATATATGTAAGTTTCACTTCCTTCACGTGAACTTGAACGCGTTTTTTTTTTTTTTCTAAATTCAGTATACCAAAATGTCTAAAAATCTTAAGAAAGAATTCAATAATACTGCGTCTTTATAAAAAAAATGGTGCTTGTAAGTTTTCAGTAAATTAACCATTTTGTAAGAACAATATTTGCATTATAAAAAATTCCTTTTTGTTTCCACTTAATTTTTATTTCCCCTTTTTTTTCGCTTTTTATTTTTCTTTTTCAGTTCTACCATACTAATGAACTTTACTGCCTGGCACCATTGCTTTTTTTCTTTTGCCAAATTGAATTTTATGACATAATTATGTGACAATAAATTCATTGTTTTCCAGCGTTTTCCTTTTTCCACCCATAAAAAAAGAGGGTTATTTGACTATGCTCCTTTTTTTGATTGAGCGTTCAAAATAACAATTCAATGTCCTTTATTAGCATTTGTTTTAGTGAGGAGTCATTAAAAGGAAGCATATCAAAAATGTAAGCTTTAAAATGTAAGTTAATGGGTCTTAAATAAAAAAAAGGATTTTTTTGTGCCTTCTGACCATTTTTTATTGTAAACAATGAAAGACAACTGAGCAAATTTGCAATGATTTTAAGCATATCCTAAGAAATATGTTTATGTAGGCTTCTAGTGGCACATATCATTTCTCGAAACATTAAGCCTCCACACAACTACTACAAGGTCTATGCTGACTAGCGAGCTAGTAACGATTCTCTATCTATTTTTCGCCGGTTAACGAATTTTTTATTCTCGCGAACCATGGCGTCTTCGAACTGCCTGTGAGTTACAAAGAAACTTCCATTCTGATGGTGTCTTGTGCTGTGTGTGTCCTTTCCATTTCCATCATCTCCAACTGATTTGAAAAGAAATAGAATTTTGTCGGCAATTCAACATTAAAGTTGAGAGAGTTGCTTTCTTTCAGATTTTTTTCTCCGTTCTAAAATATTTTTGATTAATTTAAAGCAAAATTTCCATTTTTTTTTTTTTTTCACTTTGTAGCAAAAGTTCCCAACTACCGAAAGGGATTAAACTACATAGAGCGCATAAATTTAAATTATCGATGAAATTCCAACTTCTACAGTTGTTGGTTGTTTTCCATATATTTTTCCAATATCGAAAAATCTAAAAATGAAAATACACCAACAACAACAACAATGAGAAAAAGTTTAATAAAACTTCAATTTACTGTATTTTTAATGTTTATTAATAATGGATGTTTTCTAAAAGCTTTTGTAGTTGTTTTTGTTTTTCTTCTTGTTTCAGTAACCCCCAAACAATTTTTCGTTGTTTATCCTTCAGCACAGACGATGATGATGATGAAGATGATGACTTTCGGTTGAAGGCTCTGATGTTTCAGCTAAGGGTAGCGAATAAAGTTTACATGTGTTGTACTACCGAGAGCATCAGACAAACAAACAAATGAAACAAAAACATCAGATTTTAAGTTCAAGAAAATGTACAACAACAATAAAAAAAAAACAACAATATCTTGATGAATTTTTAATAAGAAATTTTTTTTGTTTTTTATTTTTTTTGTTAAGTGATTTATACTGATTTGTATTGTTGTAATCTTTGCCTGCTGATACAATTTTAATTCCTACTTTTTTTTGCAGTTTCCAAATTTGAAATTAATAAATTT
This sequence comes from Calliopum simillimum, assembly GCA_951812925.1. Taxonomy (NCBI): domain Eukaryota; kingdom Metazoa; phylum Arthropoda; class Insecta; order Diptera; family Lauxaniidae; genus Calliopum; species Calliopum simillimum. Next base: position 9,569,748 of record OX638372.1, read on the forward strand.
TGTTATGAAAGTAAAAACTTTTCTTTGTTTTATTTTTCTCCATATTAAAAAATATTAAAATTCTTTGAAGGCTTAAGATAAAATTACACAAATGAAATGAAAAGTCTTAAAAATAAGTTGTGGAAATTTTTAATAAATACAAAAAATTTAGATACTCAATGTTTCTTAAATTAAATTAAATATTTAAAGAGAAAACTTCAAAATTATTACATACAAAACAAGTTAAAGCTGTGAGGTATAGTTCTATAAATAAACTAGCTTGCCATGCCCAATTCTCTAGGCAGATTTTGTTAAATTTTTTTCTTTCGCTATAACTTCTCCGAAGAAACATTATTTTCCAAACATCTCAGTGATTGAAAGTACAAAAACATCAAAATATCTTCGGGTGTTCCAGAAAATATTCAATTAAGGATAGTTGATAGTCCGCCATCGATTTTTTTCTCTCTAATATACCCAAATATTCTTCGTTTTGATTCTAAAGCCTTTGCGTGACCTTCAATGAAAAAAAGTTCGGGTGTTCGAGGAATCTACCAATTAAGTTTGTGAATAGTTCGCTACAGATGTTTTGTTTCTAATTTACTTAAATATTCATCGTTTTGACTGTGAATCCTTCTGGTAAACTTCGGAAACCTTCGTGTGTCCCAAAAAACATTTAATTTAAGCTTGTCGATACTTCGCCAAGAATGTTTTCTCTCTAATATACCTAGATATTTTTCTTTTTGACTATAAATCCTTCGGGCAACTTTCAGAAACCTTCGGGTGCCCCGAAAAACTATCAATAAAATGTTGAAGCCTTCGGGGAATCTTCGGGTGTCCTAGAAAACTATCACTTAAAGTTTGTCGAAAGTCCGCCATATATGTTTTCCCTCTAATATATCTAAACATTCTTCGTTTTGATGTTAAACCTATCGATGAAAGTTAATTGAATGTCAGCCATAGATGCTTTTCTTCTTGTATTACTAAATATTCTTCGTTTTGACTACGAAGCCTTCGGGTAACCTTCATAAACCTTCTGGTAAAGCGTAAAAACCTTTCCATACCTTAGATGCACTCACTACCAAATTTTAAGCTCAATTAGCTGAATAATTTTTGAGTGATAATGCTTCAAACACACTCTGCCATTTGTCGAATATAAAAACTTCCACTCTACCCTTTTCAGGTATTGAAACTATCATTTCCTAAAACTACTTGCTCAGATAGGTTAGGCAAATATGTCACTTGGTATTCATTTTTGTAGGATTGTCTCTGGATCAAAACTTTATAGATTTCAAATGTTGATTTTACGGATCCACTGGACAGTTTGATATGAGTTGTCCTTTCCATCTTCTTGATCCAATAAGTGACCAGGAAATCACGTTCTTCTCCTGCAATGAATGTAAGAGTGTCTCCGGTGTTCACAAGACCCACTTCTGATAGCTAGAGTGGGTGAGAAGAATCGTTGGCAGTGATATTTCTTCCAACCTTGAGAGATATTTTTTGCTTATCTGGTAAAGAACCGTTGCCATATTGCGAGTATACTACAAACTCTTCTGACCAGACCTGCACTCTTTGATTAGCATGTACCCGGCTCTGCAGATTTTCTTCCATTCGGATAATTTTAAACTCGCCTTTCTTTTAAGCAATCTGAACATAGGTAGCGGCTTTTACCCAGCAATATTTCGTAGCAACGAGCTATTTCCTCCACGTCTTCGATTAAATTTAATATATGTATGTTCTGTTTGTCAAATTATACTTCTTACGATACCCATTACAACCGCATTACTTAGGTGAGATCATCTTGTAAAGGTATACACGACATTATCATCGATCCATCTGTGAGTAGTTTTTTGCAGATTTTCGGCCACGTTCTTGAGAAAAACACTGAATCTACATTGAACCACTACCATGCTCCCTTCGGTTTTGAATCCTTGTTTTGCCAATTCTCCTGTCAATCATTCTTTTCTTAGGTGATAGATCCATTCCAAAAGTTCTGGATTTAGGAATGGAGAATCCGATTTACCTATCAAAATCATTTTCTCGCTGTTCATTTGGAATTCCCTTTATAAGTTTTTGTGGCTTAGCCAAAGGCTCTGATAATAATGTTTTAAGCTAAGTCGGTGCTCTAGCGCCATTCGGACTATCAAATATATGAAAAGCCTTTCCTTAATACATACAATCAAATATTTTATGATTAAATTTTAAGAATATCACAAAGAAGTTTAAGTTTTCAAACGCTCTACACAATTTTTGTTGATAATCCATTTTTATATTTTATCTTTTCTGTTTTGTAGCCAATTACAAGTTTCACATTAAGTGGATCCATCCATCCCCCAGCCAACTAGCATTGTTAAGTTTTCCCATGTTGGTACCTACGCATTTTAGTTTCCGAGAATTTTCAACGCACTTCATCTTCATTTCAAAATAATTGTCCCTTATCGTGAACACAACACAAACACAAACTCATTCTATGGCAATAATCATAAAAATGTCACACATCGAGTCGGCTAGTGTCATCGTCATCGTCATACATTCACATTCTATCCAGATACGATACACCCAATTGGCTGACGACAATAAGGACGATATAAAGTAACAGTTATAACAGACTTGTCAAATAAATGTCATCACTTGTTGTGGAAATTTACAAAGTCCCTGTTATCGTTCGAAAAAATGTAGCAATGTTAACGATATTGTTTAGCAAGAGGACTAGCGCAGCAAAGAAGGCAACATATTTTTTCTTACCATTTGCTCAATAACATTCGATCTGTGTTAATTTTATCATAAAAATTGGAAAAAAAAAGTAGCAAGATTCTCGTAAATGTACACAAGGAGACAAAAATCTCTACGCTAACAATGGCTAATGAGGTCCCTTGTGACCATTTCGCATAAAAAGTGTAAGTAGAAAAAAAAAAAATGCAAACGATACACTGGATACGAGAGAGTTAGTTTGTTATTGGTATAGATAGGATAGATAGGACTTAATAAGAAATATGAAATCTAAGGAAAATCAAGCACAGAGATAATTTGCAGCAAAGTCTTATCCTTTGGGCACTTAATAAAATGATACATGTCTTAAAGTATAAATTAAAATAAAACAGAGCAAAATATGTAACAATTTATTGAAAGCTTAAACTGAACTTAGCTACCAAACAAGCATGCATTCGATAACGTTGTTGGTTTGAGCTTAATGCTGAATGTTTTTAAGTAGAACACCAGGCAAAATACATACAGGAAAACAAAAAAAAATATTGGAAGACTGTTTTCGTTTCAATGATCACCACAATCATATCAACAGACGAATTTGCCGATATCCAGAAGAACTTACCAAGCTTATTAGTTAACCTTTTTTATAGGTTTGTTGAGAATCACAGAATCACAAATTAGAACTTTTTTATGTGCTACATTTACTTTTTTCTGTGATTCTCAACAAATCTATAATAACTTGCAGTATTATTATCAAGTTCTTCTGGTTGTCGACAAATTAGTCTGATGATTGTGGTGATCATTGAAACGTTATGAAAACTAGCCATCCAATAACTTTGTTTTTTTTTTACTTTATGCATTTTGCTTTATTTTGTAATTTTGTTGGTGTTTTTACTAAAACACATTGAACAGTAAGCTCAAACCAACAATATCATTTGATCCATGCTTGCTTGGTAGCTAATAATGTAAATCATTATCTGTTCCAAAAAACGACTAAAAATTTAAAGAGCTAAATTTCCAACAAAAATCAGAACCGAAGGATAATCCCAGAAGATATATAAATAATGAAGTACTTATGATATTTATAATGAAATTTTGATTCAAGTGGAGTGAATTTTTTAACTTCAGTATCTCAAAAAAAAGTAAATAATTCTAAAATAATTGTCAATTTCTTCAACAGCATTTCTTCAAGAGAGATTGAGGTAATTTGGCATTTTCAAGGGAGGCAACCTCGCACCCTTCACATTATTGAAGAAAAACCGTATTAATTCAATAAAAAAAAAAAAAAAACCAAAATACTCCTCAAATTAAACGCGCACAATGTAATGTGACAATAAAACAAAATGAAAAAAGAAAAAAGAAATGGACACTGAATGAATGATTGACAATTATTGAACAATATAACCCGCATAACATAACAAATCCTTGTCAAATGTTCCATTAATTCAAAAGGAATTTCAGCGCCATATTGTAACAATCGTAAAAAATAAATGAAACAAGTTCGGGGGCGGGGTTGAAGGGAATGAAAAGAAGAAATCAAACGACTTAAATGACAAATACCAAATGGCAGCCGATGAGAAAAGCGAATTGTGACAACAACAATAACAAATAAAGTGAAGTTTAACGAAATTATATCCTATAGAATAAAAATTATTGGTGAAATTTACAAAAAGAAATAAAGAGAAATTGTCAATTTGATAAATGCTAATTTAAGCTGCAATTGAAACCCATTAGAATGAGAAATTCAAACAAAATTTTGGAGGTTAAAAAAAATTAAATAGAGAAGAGACGCTTATGGAAAAACATATGGCATACTAGTCCTGTGGTAACTATAAGAATCGTCCGTAAAAATTTAAGAATCTCAGATACCACTGATTCTCTAAATCTCTTATTTATAATTTGACGTCATCATTCTACAGGAACGTTTAACTATAATCCCATCTCCTAAAATAATGCTACACTATTTTACGAAAGTGAAATTTTGCAGTACACGCGTGAATTTCCTTTGTGATCCCTCACAACTTTTTCGCCGCTCACTACTTTATATGCAACATTTTACTTTGTACTATTTTTCTGATGTTTGCTAGAGGTGCAATAACTTCGGTAATTGCGTAATTGCAATTTTCTTCGCCCCATGTGTCCAGATTTGTCCAATTTTTGACCAACCCTTCTCGGCTGTGAACGTTTTTTATGGACAATCCTTAGTGTTCTGCATTTACTTAGCTGATACGTCACCCCATTGTTGTAAAACACACAATACTTGAATTCTTATTATATGAATTTTCTGCATTACAAGGAGGGGTTGATAATTCTTGACTGGTGGGGGTGTAGTAGAACAATTCAAATTTAAAATTTACAACCATCATTCATCACTTTGTCTGATAAGAAATATAAAAAAAATGTTGTTGATTTATTTGATTTTCGCACATATCCCTTAGTAAACTGATAAAAATGCGGGTGTAAGAAAAGCAAGGGACAGTGCTTCATTTTATGCAGCCTTTGTAATGTTTATGCTTCGGTATAGTAGACATCAGTTGTATCTAATGTTGAAGTTAAATTAAAACTTTTGAAATTTTGTTATTGATTTATTTGTTCTATATTCAAAGAATTTGTTTTTGAAGGCATTAAATCATAAAGAAAAGCACGTAAATCTTTTTTGGAATCTTTTTTGGGTTAAAACATTTATATTAAATCCAATACAATAGAATCAGACTAAAGCACAAATTTTAAACAGTCCCACAAGTTTATACTTCGAAGTCAGTATTATGAAAAAATGTGTTAACATTTTTTTTTATATCTTAAGCCTATAAGTTGTCAAGAAATATTAAAAATTTTGTTTGAAAACTTCTTATGATGCCAGATTGAAATTTTATACTTTTTCCAATATTTTTTCGAAAAAAGAAGTTTTAGAAACTTTTCGCACGTTTCTTCTTTTTCAATATTTCCGACTCTGCTCGGTTTCTTAACCTTTCGTTTAGCGATAACCAAAAGGGTGATAAGCCATAGCTTGTGGTCTGATAGACCACATATGGGTATATCCAAAAATAATCTTCCTTTGCATGACCAAGGTTTTAAGAAAATTTTTCTTTTTTTTCATATTCCAAATGTGGTGGAATATATTCCGTAGTGATGAGCAAAATTAGTCTTGGTCTTGCGTCTTGTTCTTGGTCTTGGTAATTTTACGAGACCAAGACCAAGGCCCTGATATTTTTGCAAGACCAAGACCAAGATAATCGTCAAGACCAAGACTGCTTTTCATAAAGTTAGTTAAAAGGTGTTTCACGCCCGTTACGAAGATAAAATCATCTCTCAATTTAAATTTTGGCATCTTAAAAACCCAATTGCTTTGGAAAAATATGATTTTAAAACTTCGAATACTCAATATCTCTATAAAATTTTTCAAGACCAAGACTCAATATCAAAACCAAGACCAAGATTCAATGTGCAAGAACAAGACCAAGATCAAGACTGTTATGGTCTTTGTCTTGGGCTTGGTTTGCTCATCACTAATATTCCGAGACGTATAAAAAAAATTCCCCATGCCAAGTAAAAACCGAAAAACGCCAAATTTCGCATACCGCCAGAAATCGCGGCTTTAACCCACCTTCCATATACAATTTTTCTAAATTTTACTCCAGAATATTTATTATATATCGCGTTATTGTCCCAAAATTTAGCGTTATTCAATATTTACTCGGCAGGGGGCGCGCTTATATTGACCTATTGCTAACATTCTGTTAAATTTTTTTAGAGAACTTTTTAATGTCACTAAATTACTTAAAGAGATCTATAAGTTTTATATCAATATTTGTAGATATCTTTAAAACTTAATCACGAACAATGCCTTTTCTATGATAGTTGGGATAAAAACTTTATATATTTTACGAAATGAAAGAGAAAATAATCATTTAAGTATTTAAATTTTTTTTGTTATTTTTTGTTACAAATTCTTTTATTGTGTACTGATACCTATGCACAGATATACTCATACTATTGAATCGCACTTGGCATTTCTTTACATTACCGACAAATCTGAAATGTTGTGAATGAAACGAAATGTTCACTTGAGACGATGCTGAAGATTTTCAAAAAATCCAAACAGGCACACACGCACGCACACATAGTATCAATACACAAAGCGCTGAATATCCTTCCTTTCTCAACAATAAAATTAATGGACCGTTTAAATGATTTGGTAGCAGCAGCTTTACTTTGTTTGGCTCCTGCCCAGCTACAGCTTTTTATATGAATTTTAATCGAAATATTTGAAATTGAAATTTTCAAGGATTTAGACTCGATTGAAAGAAAATTATTATCGTAGCTATCCCTTTGTAATAATTATTGAAAATGGAATTTAAATTATCTGCCAGCATGAGTTCTTAGCAGGAGCAGGAGCAGCAGCAGCAGAAATATTATAGAAATGGATAGAGAATATAAATCTCATCAAATCAATTATATTAAAAGGATTATTTAAATTGTTCATATGTATGTAGGTAAGAAATAAGAGTGAACATTAATTTAAAATATAGAAATATGTCTTTAACATAACTTTTCGCAAAACATTTTACAAATAATGGAAATTGTTTAGAAATTCTAGTGATTTAATGACTAATTTTCTTTTTAAAGCTTTCTAGTACTTCGGTATTCTCTCGTAAAAGGAGCGTTGCCTAGGACCCGTATAAATGGTCTATAACTATTTTGGTCTCTGGCTCGTTGTTTTATGTTTTGCAAATTCATCCGATTTCTGTCGCATCAGTTTTCATTAAACATTAAGAAGTTTTATGTCTTTCTCTGTTACACCAAAGCTCCGGCGGGAAATTTCCTCCTATTGTCAGTCTGGATTCTATGGCCTTTTCATTATCATTGTGAGGACATAAGTTTGAATGGCAGCAAAATGGGGCTCAAGACATCAGATTTTAAAAAACCATTGATTCCTTAGCATTTTCATCAATTTACAAGGGTTTGAAGTTTTTATTTATTGACTTGTATAAAAGTGTTTGTCAAATAATAACGTCCACTCTATAAAATTTGTTTGTGCAAACACTTTGGAATTATAAGCAAACACATTATTATCATTTTAAGATACCTACTAATAACAGTTTTGCATTGGTGTCTTTTATTTTGATTTATTAAATTGTGTTAAACTAATCAATTCTTAATTGCTTCCTTCCAGATGACTTGGCCTCTTCATATAATTACATTAATTATAAATTTAATTGCATTTTGGAAACACCTACAATTTTTTGCCAACAGAATTAGCAGTCATTATTTAAGTAGCAATAATAGCTTATGAAAGCTTTACGTATTAAAACAAATTAAGTAACTTCCATCTAAATAAAGATTGATTGATTGAATATTGAAAAGAACAATAATATTTCTTGATGGAAACGGCAAAAACTTTTGAACATGTGGTCCAACATCCTTTGAAATTTTAATGAGATTCGGATATATCATTCAATCAGAAACGAAATATGGCTGGGCGCTTACAATCAAAAAATCAATCCTTAGTTTGGAGGATGATCAAAAATTCTTCGAAACTATCACTGAACAATACTTAATTTGGGTGATTTTGTGTCATTAAAAACTAAAAATTTCTACAATTCATTTGGTTTGAGCTATGAACTCTTCCGTCTGTTTGAGAAACCAACGAAGCATATCAAGACATCCTCGATGTTTGTCGTAATCTGTTCGTTGTTGACGATACTATTGAATGCGATGTAAATTTTATGAATGATTACATCATAACCTTCACGAAAGACGAAGAGCGGAACCAATTTGTATTACAGTGCATTGAAGCAAATCGTCGAGAACATCCTTCACAACAAAGGTCGGATCTAATTTAATCTTGTAATTGTTATAAATTTTATTTTCAAGCAATTTTGATAATTAAAGGCTTGATAGAAAGGAAATCTTTTGCAAATGATCTCAAACTTAATCATATAAAGAAAATTAAATTTAGTTACTTAAGCATTACTTAAATAAGTATTTGATTAAAAAAGCACTATTTTCTTATATAAACTGTGTCTTTATTTATCAGTGAACTATGGGCGGACCTTTGGGTTATACGATCGGCTCCAAATTTTATATTGGAGGTTTGTAGGTTAAAAGAAAACTGTTTCGGATCAGAAATAAAATATCAAATTAGTATTATGTTCGTAAAAATCACAAAAATTAGTATTGATTTAAGGAAACTTAAAGTTTAACACTCGTGAAGTGGAAAATCTGTTAAAGAAATATCGAAATTTTTTGACCGAAATTATTCGACAGTACATGATAGTTTAAAACGATACAAAACCAGCAATAAATTTAAAAATAAGTCAAAAGTTTCGCAAAATAAAATTTTTACCGAAACAGATGAGAGATATAAAGTAAGTAAGAAAAATTATATAAGAACCTTTGCACAGTGCACTAAAGCTAGGTGCTATTGCTCAAAATGATCTATAAAAAAAGTCAGCCCAACAACTTCATATGCATATCTACTTAAATAACAAAAAGGCAAGAAGAAATCAATTTTTCTAAGTAAACAAAATCAAGCTTTTATATGGAAATTTGCAAAGTCACAAGAAACTATTGATTTTCTGCCTATGCCTGGGGAAAATCCAACGAAGAACTGCATTTAAGAAACCTGAAACCAACAGTTGAGCATGGTGGCGAATGGTGTGGGGCTCATTTTCAGCTGCTGGCACAAGATCACTGCATTTTATCGATGGAATTATTGGCCAGAATGTATAACTCCAAATTTTAAACAGCAATTTGTTGCAAACGGTAATTAAACTTTCCCTTGGAAACGAATGACAATTTTACCGAGACCAGGCCTACATAATACGAACCTGCCTGCTATATAATGGTAAGTGTCTTCACGTTATTGAAGCACCTCCCCAGAGTCCAGATTTAAATACAATAAAAAATTTATGGGAAAATCTGGAACGGAAAATTCGAGAACACATTATCACATCCAACAGAAATGAATTGAAAAGACTTTTACAGCAAGAATGGTATAATATTGAGCCTAGCTTTTGTCAAAAACTAGTCGAATTTATTCCTAACCGGCAAAAAATGGATCAAAAAAAATAGTGTTCTCTACACAAAATATTGATTATTTACAAATATTTCATCTAGAAGACAAATATTACAGCCGTTCGAGTTTCGCTTTTGAATTGTTTTGTATTTCACTTTTGCAGTTCATAACTGGTATGGATCATAACTTTCATATCATGTTTTTCTTTTGTGTCCTTCAAATGATAACTTGCATGAAGAATAACTCAATTGGTTTGCATTTTATCAAGAATTGTATATATCGTAGAAGTAAAACTAGGCCACTCTTGAATGCAAGTGTAAAGGCCTACATGTGAGCTATGTAAATACAGTGGCGGAACTTCGTATAGATACTTTGCAGAAACCTTGCTGTAATTGACTCAGTTAACGTATTTGCATAAGAAAACAGGCTCTTACTTCAATGCAACATGAAAAAAAAAGTTCCCCTTTATTTGCGCTCTTGATTGGTTTCTTGATTTATTACATTTTCAAAACGGAGAAAAATTCAGTAGTTATCCTTTAAGTTCTTGAACAACAAAAGCAATTGCAAAGATTTCTATGATGTACATATGAACACTTTGATATTTTATTCAAAGAAGTTTTTTATAAATTCAAATATTTCTTGTGCTTGATGTCGGACACATAACGGAAAAGGTTTTTGTTGAAAATTCATATGAAATTCATAAGTTTTTTGTAAATGTGATTTTGTACAATATTGTTACATAACTAAGTATTGCATATTGAGCACAAACTTGTGAATATACAAATCTATAAAATGACGATGTTGGTCTTTCCATTTTGTATTACTTGCTGCACAGAAATTTATATGGAAAATTCGCTTAAAGTCCAATTTATGGTGAATATTTTTTTTCCAGCCATTTTCTTATCGAATGGGCATGGAAAAGCAGCAAAAAATCGTAGTGAAAAATTCATTGGCTTCTCTTTTAAGCAGTCATGTGGACCCATAACTTATATTTTTCACCAATACTTTTTTAAAAGTTTCATAAATTCGCAAGCACTGGAGGAAGAAAGCAAACAGGCAGATAAAAGTTGGCTTGTTGACTTTGTTCATTTTCTTTTGCATCTTTATCGCTGTATCTCGCAATGTCCAATTTTTTCCTTTTTTTTTCTTTTGGCCAACACCAATATGATTAATGGTTATTTAAAAAGTTTTACTTGTTTTTGACTTTTGTCTTTGCACAAAAAAGAAAAGTTTATTCCCTTTATATTTCTCTTCATTCATGCGAAAGTGAAAACTTCATTTGAAAAGTGAAAGACAATAGAGGAAGAAGAAGAAAAAAGCCATGGCGGAAAGTTAATTGCGGCACAACGCAAAAAAAAACTTTGCTAATTTCTTACTTTCAGCCAGGATTCTTTTTTTGGTATTTTGTAGATGAGTTAATTTGTGTAAGAAAAGTTTTATTTAATTTTTGATTTAAAGGTCACGATTTCCTTAAATTATTTTTTTGTGACCCAATATACCAATCATACTGAAAGAACCTTCAACAGGCGCGATCAAAACTTGAGCTTTGAAATTGGCTGCGGACAAAAATCTTCAGGTCTACACATAACATCAACTAAACCTGGACAAATCTTAAAAACTTGTTCAGTAATGACTCTATTCCATTACGATAAAACAACCATTTTTCAACTGTGCTTACTTCGAAAAACATTGGGTACGAGAAGCCAAAATGGAAAACTTCTCATTGACATTTTATCGTTGGAGGTACGCTTTCCAGTACAAATCATGCCATAAAGCTACTTGGTTATCTCCAGACAACATCACTGAAAACCAAATCATTAGCAGATAATGGTGCGGGAGACTTCTGGACATTAGCTCTGATCACCACATTTTCAACGTTATTCGACTTTTTTTTTCCTTATAAAGAAAGGCTCTAGAGATTTTTAAATTTGGAATAAAAAGTTAAGAAATTTTTTTAAATTTGTTTTTATAAAAATTTTTAAATAAAAGTTTTATTTTCGGCAATGAAGGTCTAGGGAACAAATCACTTTATTCGATGTCATTTAGTGGATAATGTTTAATAAAGTTACGTTCGGGTTTTTTTCTGCTTTTTGAATTGCAATAGAAAAGTTTTAGTTAAAAAACTTCAACTGTAAAGTGCTGAAGGCAACAAGTCGCAACATACACAACATATGTTGCAGTTTCTAAAGCATCTAATTGTCTTACGAGCAATAAGTGATTTTCATCGTGTCCCAATGGTATCATTGTTTAAATGAGTGTGCACATACATACAAACATCTAAATGTAAATGTTCCCAGCAAATATTTTCAATCGTGGACAATCTTCCAACTTTTTGCGGATGCATTTGCAATTCTTCCACGTGAGCTTTCCGCTAATAAAAGAAGATTCCTCCTAACACTTTTCGGGAATATCATTGCAAATCAAACATCTTCGCGATGAATATATAACTCTTCCAGACGAGTTTTGTACAAAAAAACTTGAGTAACAGAAGATTTCTCCTTATACACTTCTGGACTCTTAGGACCCAAATTAGAAATCTATTTTCGACCTTTCCCCTTCGATTGGTGCAGTAAAAATTTTTTCCAAAAATGGGCCCAAATCGGTCACTTAGAAGGCCCGGAGCCAACTCTGGTCGTGTCGTAAATATATTTTCGACCTTCCCCCAACTATTGGTGTAAAGAAAAAAATTTCACAAAAAAGAGTCCAAAGCAAATAAAAAGAGATTCGCCTGAGACTTTTCTGGAAGATGGTTTTAAATAGAACTTATACAACTCTTCCAGAAGAGTTTTACATAATGCAAGATGGCCGACTGCGACATGACGTCAGCTCCTGAGAAATTTCTAAAAAATTAATATTTTTTTTTCTAAAGGGCAATATTTCTGAGGTCCGGTATTTTTCATGAAGCAAAATGTCAAACTACACGGTATATTTTGAACGGCACATAAATTTTGACAGATAATTGTTCAAAATTTTGCAATTTCTTATGAAATGAATTTTATATCGGCATTTAATATTGTTTTTTTTCAAGTTATTTTCGCTTTAAAAAACATCTTGCGGTGCCGTCTGTGGACCCTCCCTGGGGATCATTTGCGGATTGATCTTGGGGAGTCACCAGATGACTCTTCCTGGGGATCAATTGCGGATTCATTTTGGAGAGTTGTTAGAGGATTCTTCTTAAACATTTGCAGATCACCGGACAATTTCTCACGCCATAAGTATCGCGTAAGATCAGAATGCGAATATCTCGTATCAAATGCGATTCTTCCGCGATTGAAAATGTTTGCTGGGTTGTTTGTGCAAATGCACACAAATGTGTGCGACTATGTGTGTAAATATTCATACTTCCGTTTCCTTTGTAAAGACAAATTCTCATTCTTCATTTACATTTGAATGAGAACTTTTGTAGTTTACCAGCCTCCAAGCAAAATGCAATGAAATGCAATGAGTGGAAGTGCAGTTTTGTAGAGGGAAAAATTATTAGATTTTTTATTATTTTAGGGTGCCATTTATCGGATGTGCAAAGTCATTTAAATAGTTCAGAGAAACTGTTAAACTATTAATAGGGACTAGTATCACAATGCAGTTTACCTAAGAAGATAATTTTTCGTAATTTAAGCAGGATACTCTTTTTTTTATATCATTTAAAATGTATTTTGATCGTATATTCTTATGAAAGAAACTTTCCTGTCAATAATCCTGTTTTTTATAAAAACCTGTCAAACCTGTTAAATGATGATGATGAAATTTTCCTTGTTTTTCAGTCAAAGTCGAATGAACGAATGAAATACACCATCGGTCAAATTGTCAGCCAAAACTACTTATTACTGCTGACGTCACTGAACTCAAATTTTAATAAAAATGTTAAAACCATTCTTCCCTTTTAAACGAAAAATCAAAAAGTTAAAAACTTAACATGGTCATGACAAGAAAATTTTCATATTTATGCGTCTAAGTTGTTAAACATTCGAAAAATAAAAATAACAACATAAAATTAAAAATTAAAAACAAACTACCAACAACTTTTAAAACAAACACCTACAGGTCATGCTAAGGCCAATATCAACAGCTGCCTTTTTCCAAAGCAAAACTTAGGCACAACAATAGCAATGGGAAAGGTAGAAAATTATGCAATAAGAACGAACAGCAATTGTGGCATTGCAACTTGCAACATTAGAAAGTTTGCTGCTTCCTGTAGGTAAAGGATAAGACTGCATGCTTTTCTTCTACAAGGATAATAGGATTTTCTAATTAAATCTGTTGTTTGTTGCGGCAAAAGTAAATTATCCCCATAACGAAATTTTCCTATTATGTAAAGAATTAAACTTTTTCATTAGATTTGAGCAGAGAAGTTGAAAATATTTACAGAGAAATAAATTCAAGCTAAAATTATGTAGAAGAAATTCTAAATTTTTTAATAGGGTAAGGGAGCGAAATATGGACTACTTGGGTAATATGGACCACACAGTTATTTCCCACTGCATACATAGGATTTACCGTTATTCATGTTCAAACTTAACGCTAATACCTAAAGCTTATAATAGGGCGATTTTAGCTTTCGGTGAAGTCGCATGTTTCTGTAAAGTTGATTTTTCTAAAAAAAAGATCAGTGATAATTTTTTTCTAGGGAGTATATTTCATTATTTCACTTTAAGGATATCGCGTTTTTAAATAAATGGTTAATAATATGAAGTCAGTGAATACCATTTATAATTTATTAGCACAAATAAGTTCATTAATCAAAAGAGTTTTTGATAAAACCATTTATTTCACCAACACGAGCTGTGGGTAATATGGACCAACAAAGAAAAAAGCCACAAAAACCAATGTATTCATCATCTTTTTCAGATGGGGAATCTAGTTGCAGTTTTCATGACACGTCTGATGTTCATTATATGTAATTCGTTAACTACAAAGGAAAAAAATGATAAAAAATGCATATAATGTAACACCCTTTACTCAGAAGATCGACGTGGCGAATTTTGGGTTGAATGTGTTATCTGACGTTCTTGGAGTCATGAAAAATGTGCCAAATGTGGAAGTGACATTTTTATATGCAACTTCTGTACCAAATGGACTATATGGTCCATATTACACTACACTTTTTTTTATCTTCATTTTGAGTATTTTCAGTTTTTTAATTTTTTTTCTTTATGCTGATGAGATATTTATCTAAAAGTAAATCAGAATGAAGGTAAATTGTTTCCTTTACTGGATGACATAAAATTAACTGTTTTGTTTTATGTATTTTGGGTTTTATTTAAAAAAGAAAGATGGGTGGTCCATATTTCCCTCCCTTACCCTACTAAAATAAATATCTGATGCATTTTATGTAAATATATGTTTTAAATTTAGAATATAAGGTAATATTAGTTAATGGACAAAACGTTCCTTTTTGGTTACTCTTTACCAACGCCATATTGTAACCAGATGCGGACAAATCAGATTACAAAAATGGATATGGATAAATGAATGAAGTCGGGAGTATGTTGCAGAATGGAGAAGTTTTGTGAAGGCAATATGCTCGGAGATGAGATAAATAGATTTTTAATTGCATCAGTGTGCAGTTAATATGGTACTCCTGTGTCTCGTTATCTGCTAAACTCTCCATTTTTGTGTTAGATGCTCTTCCGCTCTCATTGTTGGAGCGGTAGTCTTCAAAATAAGCCTCATCTAGCTTATAGCTCATACTTCGATAAAAGCTGGCAGTATTATTCCTTATCAAACATTTTCGCCACGAAACTCTCCACCAAATCTCTCTCCGAACGCTCTGTTCAACATTGACTACATATTTTAAGTAGGAATTTACGTAAATATACTACTAGCGGTCAATATCTGGATTAAGAAATAATTGACGTTACGAGACCGTTTTTCTAACTTTATACTCGGTACCGTTTTAGCCACCCATCCGCCACTTGGATCCTTCTGCAATCATTCTTGCCAATTATGGATTCTAGTGATTTCTTATTCAATAATGGCTTTCAAGGCATGTATCGCTTCATTGCAGACGATCATCTCTCAGAACTTTACTTAACTCTCAGAAGCTTAATTGGTGTCATTATAGAGTAAGTGCTATTTTATAGGTGCCTAGAGATTAGGTTGTACCGACGCACAGTTGTAATTTTGGGAAAAGAAGCATATTCGAAGCAATTTCAAAATTCGAATGATGTAGTCTTATATAGTAATGTTTGACTAAGAAGGTGTAATTAATGCTTTTTATAAAAGTCATATTTTTCCTCCCCAAAAATATGAGCTGGTATCAAGCGAAATATAAACAAAGCAAAAAACATGAGATAAGTGCTATACTTTTTGTATTTCTCTTTGTACTTCATCCTTTTTTCAACTCTGTGTGACCATGTATTTTGTCATTGTTAATATTGAAAAATTTGTATTGAATTTTACCTGGCTTAAAGTCAAAATATTAACATAATTTTAACTTTGTGCACGTCTACACACAAATACCTTTCTAATGGTGTATAATTTAAAGTTGCACTTCATTTCTTAAATAATTAAAAAAGATGGACAAGTTTTTGTCTTGCGTAGTAATGTATAGGAAGCATAACAAGCCAAGCGGTCACGTACCAGCTGAACATTTTTTTGTCTCCGATTTCGCTCAAATTTGGCAATATGGTAGATTCGGTGTGCACTTAAAAATGAGCTTGGAGTAAGCTATAAATTTTTGAAAAAAACCCTCTTTTCATAAAAATTACTAAAAGCGTCAAATTCAACACCTTATATTTTAACCACTAATGGTACTAGAACCTAGTCCTCCCGGACTATTTTTCTTGCACACCGAATCTACCATATTGCCAAATTTGAGCGAAATCGGAGACAAAAAATTTTCAACATTCCATTGCAGAATCTCAAATACAATTTTGAGTTTATAAAAATTTCGAAGTGGTTCATATAGGTTGGCAACGAAGTTTTAAACTGGGTATACAATGGGTCTAATTGCGGTCTAAGTAATGATGGTAGCTACCGCCTCCTGCGCTAACCTGACCTAACCTTGCCTACAACATGAATATCAAATTAAAGTGACATTTGACACCATTTTCAAAAATTTTGAGTCATTCACATTATGACATTTACTTTGGCTCTTCCATTGTATCTACTAAACAGATTTGATATGAAAAAATATTACTGTACCATAATACAAATGAACTTATAATGTATATTAGTGTGTATTGAAATATATGGACGAGTTTTAAGACCCAATTCCACACTCAAATTATGAAAGAAGAAAGATAAACAACTCAGGAAATATAAATTTTTTGACTTTAAAATAAATTCCTAGCTGGCCAAATGGCCATTGTTTATAAAAACCGAGTGATTTTGTACTGGAGCCTATCTTACGGTAAAATTTTTTCCCAAAAACACCATCGATATCGATTTGTGGTCTAAAATAACTTATGTGTGCAAATTTTCAGAGAGATCGTATGACGTGCAGGAGCGTCAGCAAAGGAATAAGAAACGATTATGTTCAATGAAACGAATACTTTTTGTACTGGAGCCTATCTAACGGCAGATTTTTTTCCAAAATACACTACAGATCTCAGTTCGTAGCCCAAAACAACTTATGCATGCAATTTTTCAGAGAGATTGTATGACGTGCAGGAGTGTCAGCAAAGAAAAAAAAGCACTTATTTTCAATCAAACGTTTAATTTTTGTACTAGAGACCATCTAACGATTCATTTTTTTCAAAAAAAAATTGTGGTACTTGATTCGTCATAAAAAATAAACTATGCACCTAAATTTTAAGATTGGTGGAACGACGTGTGGGAGTGTCAGCGAAGGATTAAAAAATGTTATACAGCCATTTCATGCCTATCGTAACAAGATCTGCCACACCCCTTCCGATTTCGCTGAAATTTGGTACATGGTTTCGTTTCATGCTTAAACTTTGAGAAATGGCAAAAAAAAAAATTTTGCGATTTTTTTGTGGCTTGTGGAGAGGTGCAAATAGTCGAAGAATTTTTTTTTTGCCATTTCTCAAAGTTTAAGCATGAAACAAAACCATGTACCAAATTTCAGCGAATTTGGAAGGGGTGTGGCAGATCTTGTTACGATAGGCATGAAATGGCTGTATAACATTTTTTAATCCTTCGCTGACACTCCCACACGTCGTTCCACCAATCTTAAAATTTAGGTGCATAGTTTATTTTTTATGACGAATCAAGTACCACAATTTTTTTTTGAAAAAAATGAATCGTTAGATGGACTCTAGTACAAAAATTAAACGTTTGATTGAAAATAAGTGCTTTTTTTTCTTTGCTGACACTCCTGCACGTCATACAATCTCTCTGAAAAATTGCATACATAAGTTGTTTTCGACTACAAACTGAGATCTGTAGTGTTTTTTGGAAAAAAATCTGCCGTTACATAGGCTCCAGTACAAAAAGTATTCGTTTCATTGAAGATAATCGTTTCTTATTCCTTTGCTGACGCTCCTGCACGTCATACGATCTCTCTGAAAATTTGCACACATAAGTTATTTTAGACCACGAATCGATATCGATGGTGTTTTTGGAAAAAAGTTTTACCGTAAGATAGGCTCCAGTACAAAATCACTCGGTTTTTATAAACAATGGCCATTTGGCCAGCTAGGAATTTATTTTAAAGTAAAAAAAATTATATTCCCTGAATTTTTTATCTCTCTTCTTTCATAATTTGAGTGTGGAATTGGGTGTTCGTTTTTCGATACACACTAATGTATATAACAATACAAATTGCTTAATTAAGGCCACATATGAAGTCAAGGAACGCCATCATTACAAATTTTCATTAAGTACTTAGTAACACAAATAGAGGTTTGAAATTCACTGTGAAAGACAGCCTTGACATTTTCAGAAGGAAATATTTTTTTTTTTGTCGCAACGCAAGCCTTAATTTTGAAAGTGCATTCCCAACTTTCTGCGGCAAAAGAATTAATTGTTGTAATTTTTAATTTTCCACTGAATATCGTACTTTTTTCAATTTAGTAGCCCCAACAATCAGCGATGAAGAATCTTAAAATTCACTTTGCCGCAGAACTATGCAACGCAGTAACTCGAACGCGATGCAGCAACGTGACATTTAAATGCAATTTTGTTTGGGGAAACTGCAAAAAGAAAAAATAAAAATACAGGAAACCATAAAGAGAAAAATGCAGTATTACGAAAATAAAAATGAACGCAATGGAATGCACATAGGAGCAACAACAACAACAACAATACTAGTGAGTTCAACTTCCGCCGGAAGTTGGAACCTAAAGGTGTTGGCATGATTTCGCAATAACGACAATAACAATAAAGAGCCTGAAAGGAACAAGAAAAAAAAAGACATTTGATGCC
This sequence comes from Calliopum simillimum, assembly GCA_951812925.1. Lineage (NCBI taxonomy): Eukaryota > Metazoa > Arthropoda > Insecta > Diptera > Lauxaniidae > Calliopum > Calliopum simillimum. The sequence continues at coordinate 9,588,775 of OX638372.1, forward strand.
GCCTACGTTGTTAATGCGGCATAGCGGCAGGTAAATTGGAAGCCCACTCTCTGAAAGCGAACACAGAAAATGCTATGGCTGCTGATGATGATGATGATGCAACTCAGTTGAGTGGTATCCAAATAGTAATGGTGTCATAGGCACATTGGCGCATTGCATTCAAAAATTGAGAATAAAAGCGAATGAGTAAAAAGTGTCAATAAATGATCGGTGACGTGCGTTATTTTTTCCAAAGCTTGAATTTTTTTTTTTTTGGGAAATTATATCCATATGAGTTCTTAAAAGACAAAATCAACCATGATGTAAGAAAGATATTTGTTTAGTTCGTCCAAAAAAGCACATGTTCTTTTTAACTTGTGATTTCAACCATTTTGATTTATGGACACCCATATGGCAACAAATCTGGTCGTACCAAAATTCGGCAAGATTGACGCCATGTTTTTTGAAATCCCTGTTTTTAAGTTCTAGGCATTTTTTGTATACATGTACCATAATCAGAAATAAGTTTCACTTTATTTGGGTTCCTGGACATAGTGGAATTAAGGAAAATTCATAAAAATATTCTCAACACAATGAGTTGGACCTAATCCATTCTGGGGCCCGTTGTGGAGTTTTTAAAATTTAACCTAAGCAATTGAATAGACAGAATAGTTTAAGAAGACTACGACGACATCCTGGGCAAAAGACAATCTAAATCATTCATGCCAAAAGTTTCCAAATAAGTTCAACGAAATCGTGTGCGTGTGTTGTGCCGAAAAAAAAGTAAAATGGATAATACCGACGAGTACGAGAAAGCTGAATACCCAAGCATAACAATTAAAAAGAAACCGATCCGAATGATTAACTTCAAGAAGTTTTAAAAGTATTATATGTGACCTGGTCTATGAAAAGGGGGCTTAGTGCGTGAAGAAAAATTTCGTGAAAACAGCTGGAAAACAACTTTTAAGGGTCAATTTATGCAAATCGGCAAAAATTTTAAAATTTTTTTTTTTGACATGTAAGCCCCCTTTTCGTATAGCATAAGAGAATTATAGAATAAAATTATAGAATTAAATCAAATCAAATAAAAATGTATTTGAACCTACCGCGAATGTTTTTTAAATCAAAAGGAAATTTTCTTTGAATCAACCTCAAATGTTTGTTAAATCAAAAGCAAATATTATTTGATTTGAATACTTTTCACATTCAATTTATTAACATCAAATCAATAGTTTTTCACAGTCAATTCAAATAATTTCGGCTTCGGAGCTTAATCGTTACTGATATCCATTGAATCAACAGTGAAAGTTGTCGTTTTTTCCCTGAGTGCATGGTTGCAGTCATCTGAAGAATTCTAAGCATTTTCTGTTTTACAAAACTTTTTCGTAGGATGCTTTACTTTTGAGTAAAATATTATTTAAACTCAAATATCATGAAAAAGTATTAGAATCTCTTTTGTGGAGAATTACAGGTTCGACAAATAACATTAATTTGCATTAATGAAAAAATAACCGTTTAAAAAATATTCTTAAGAAATCGCAAACGGTTATTTTTTCGTTGATACAAATTAATGTTATTTGTCGAACCTGTAATTCTCCACCAAAGAGATTCTAATACTTTTTATCGTTCGACTCACGGTTTTCATGAAAAAACATCCTAAATGAAAAGTAATTGAAATCACTCGGATTTTACGACATGCCTGATTCACTATTTTTCGACTACTTTTAAGAAAAAATTTACAAAAGAAAAATAAACAATCCACAAAGGACTCAGTTTTACATGATTCAGCCATCAAAAGTTACAAGAAAACGATACCAACACTTTTTTTTAAGTTTCAAAATTGATTTTCTAAAAACTTTGATCAAAAAAATGGCCTTAACGCCCCAATTCCATGAAAAATAACAATTCTGCCATGCTTATTTGAAAAGTGGATACTCTTGTCTTCTCTAGTCTTTCACATTTTTTACAACGTTCTAAGTTTTCAAATACGGGTAATGTCCGTTTTCTAGAAAATTGAAGTTAAATTTTAGATGTATTTCTTTTTACGGACTGGACCTTGAGCGACCTCTTAATGACCTTAAAAAATTTTGATGAATTAAATATCAGAACATCCAACTTTTTACTATTTTCGCAATAAATATTTATCAATTTTTATAAAAATTCAACTTGATGCTTGTCGCGCGGTGTTACTGAATGAGTCAAAAATGTTTGCTATTAATCATGAAAATATTACTCATGTGATGATCAATTGCTGCTACAAAGATTAACTTATTTTTTTGTGAGGATTCCGCGGTATAGTTAAATAAATAATAAAAAAGAAATTATATTTTTTTCCAAACAAATTGGAAAAAATCCCCCTTGTTTTCGGCACGACTTTTGCGCAACAATACAAAAAGCCAAAAGGTTTAACCTCAAAGTTATCGCTGTGACTTCTCAAAAACTCTATTGTTTACGCTGTTGTTGTTACTTATCTCTTCAAGAGTCTATACGGCATGGTATAAATTGAAAGTGATGTCTATTCCAACGTATAGTTTTAATTAAATCTTCAAACGATCATATACGCGTACAAAATATACCGGATTAAAATGTTTCGTAAAATACTTTTTGCTTTTGTGGTGCTTTTTATCGTAGCCATCACAATGACAGCGGCACAACACGTACATACGTTACCGTATAGACCGGATCGTAACCATAACTCAATCAAGGTGGCGCCATATAATCCGAGACAAGGTGGTCGTGTCAGAACTTTGCCCTACCGTAGGCCAAATAATAATGGACGCCGTAAGACTGTACGAGCACGTCGAGATATCGATGGTTTTGAAGTTTCCAATTGATACAAAACTTTAATAATGAATAAATGAGTTGAATTTTTAATAAAGAAAGTTTCTTTCAAAAGTGTTGTTATGATTTTACTAAAAATTTTTAAATCGTTTTACTCCAAATTATGATACAAAAATAAGCCAAGAGCCAAATTCAACGCTTAAGAAAATGTGACTAAAAGTAGTGAATATTTTGTAGTAAAATATAAAGTTTTTGTTATATTCCATTTGCTAAAGTACAACCCTTTCAATTAACGGGTGAACATAAAATCCCAACCATTTTTTATTTGATTTTTTTTACATCGATTCGACTTCCTACCAAACAAATAATTGCAACCCAATTTCCACACCCACTACAATAAATGAAATAAATGATAAATGTTAAAATTCGCTCCGTCAGGTGCTCAACGTGGAGGAGCCCTAAAGTTCCAACCCAGTGCAATACACCACCTACTCCTTGAATCACAAATTGACGCTATAGGTGGCAAAACCAATTTCTGTTTTCTTTTTCCTTCGTGTTCTTTTCTACTACCCTACCAGGTACCTACTTGAACTTCCACTACAACTGCGACGTAGTACATCTACTACTTTTTCATGTGGCTAAAGTGAAAAATGGTGTTGGCAACAGGTTTAAAGTTCCTTGCTACTCCTTTACTGACTGCCTCTGCTGTTGGGTTAACGTGCAACGAAAGACGAACTTTTGCCGCAACTTAAAAGTTTTTTTTTTTTTCTAGGAACTCTGAATATGCCAAGCCAAAAGCAACAGCAGGAGGCGTTAAAGACCAAGAAGTAAAAAGTATGGGTTTATAAAGGCGGTAACTAAGCAGGAAAAAATAAAACAAACCAAATGCCGTAAAGTAGGCAACAATTGGTAGGTGGCACCATGTTAGGCGCTTTTTACTGCACCCACAAAATACCAATAGTCCAGTCAAAAAAAGGATGCAACGCTGGAGAGGTGAGTTTTTGCATGAACTTTTGTTTTGACGTTTAAAAGGATTGGTAAAAGATTGTATACCAGTGCCAAGATATTCGAGCTCAATGTCATCAAAATCGAGTTTTTTTCTGATATTTTCAAAGTACATCAATTTCGAAAAACCATTTGCTTTTTTGTAGGAAATTTTCTACACTACAAAATTATTTTTCAACATTTTACTGTAAAAGTAAATGCTAGCGAGATGTTTGCAAAAAAACCGATTTTCGAACATTTGAACTCAAGATTTATATGTGGTTTGGTAAAAAATCTTTGGAACTGCTTTTTAACTTCTCATGCAAAGTTGAATCCATAATTTTGCCATATTTGACTGGAGTGCATGTATTTTTGCAGAGAGCAAAGCTACAGAGCTACAGGTTCATGTAAACTGCAGCCAAGTTGCTCTGCATAAAGTGAGTGCAATAAAATAAAATGATTCAAGAAAAAGGAAAAAAGAATAAAAAAAATTAAGGAGTTAAAATCAACAGGAAAAAAGTCAAGCGGAAATTGCATCATACTATTTATTTTACACTGTTTTTTTTATTTCATTTCTTACATTTATTTGCTTCTGCCTAGTACGTCCAGTGGCGTATAGTTGAGAAAGGCTTGAAGGGGTTAACACTTCGGGCAGAATAGAAAATAAAAGTATAGAGTGGGCGCGAAACGGACTTGAGTATGCAAAATATGGGTACAGAAAACTGAGTTCAGATTCTTACAGGTAAAATCCCAAATAAAAAGTATGAATTTAGGATCTGCGGTGGTCTATTTATGACAGCCATTCATGGTGGATTGGGACCTCTTAGTTACGAATCTGATCTTGGTTTTTATCGGTCGCGTCAAGACACTGAGTAATCCTTGCTCAAAAGTGCAAAATCACTGTTTTGTTTTATACATGGGCATTTACCAAGTGACGAACGTGACCGTCGCACACTGGGGACTCCAAGTCCAAAACCACCCAAAAATCGCAATTTTCATCGAAATATAAAAATTTTTAAAGTGGGATATTCGTTTTGTCATACTGAAGTATGGTACGAAGCTTAATTTCCTAAATATGACTCAAGATGGGATTTGGACGCTAAATGGGAGTTTTTGGCTTTTGAACGCCCGCGGAAGGCAAAAATCTTTTTTTAATCAAGAGGAAAGCATCTTACGAAAAAAGTGAACTAGGCATAAAATGCTTAAAATCGTCCAAACAATACGTGTGATTTTTTTTAACTTTCTTTTGTGAATAATTTTTGAAAAAATTTCAAAAATTATTCAAAAAAAAAAGTTTCCAAAAAAATCCATTTCATAAAGGTCACTCGGCAAATTGATAAAATCACATTTAGGAAATTAAGCTTCGTACTATACTTCAGTATGACAAAACTAATATCCCACTTTAAGAATTTTTATATTTCGATGAAAATTGCGATTTCTGGGTGGTTTTGAACCAAATCACTTCTATAGCCCCAGTGTGCGTCATACACATTTAAAGTGCAAAAAAAGTGGAACACTAATGCACTATATTGCCAGAAAGTATATAGTTATATACAAAATTTCATTAGAACACTTCCAACCAGCTTTTTTATGCATTTTTTGGCATTTGGAGAAACCTTTTGGATTTTTCGCGTGCTGTTTTCAAAAAACATCAGGTAGCTTAATGTTTTCATACTCGAGCTGTATGTTTTAAGATGGTGATTACATATAATCGTTTTGGGTCAAATTGGGGACTACTTATATTGTCGCACTAAGTTGGGCTTATGCAAAAGCTTATGAGGATATCCTTGTACTTGTTACTCTGTGTATTTTTCTTCTCTTTGTTTTTCTCCACAACATGCTGTAGATCATGAAGTGTATTTGTTTTGCTAGAGCATATGATGACAGCATCCCCACGGTTCGAGTTAATCCTATATATTAATATGCAAGACAAAAATTTGTCCTACCGTTTTTCCACTGTTGGAAACGAAGTACAACATTGAATTATACGCCATAAGAAAGGTATTTGTGTGTAAATGTGCACAAAGTTAAAATAATTTTAATATTTTGCCAGTAAGATAGGTAAAATTATATGCAAAATTTTTCAATAATAACAACGGACAAAATACGCGGTCACAAAGAGCTGAAAAGTGCATACAACAAAAAGTGAAAGACAAAAAGCTTGACTGACACTAACTTAATATTTTTTTTTTTTTTGTTTTCTTTTCGTTTCACATTTGTCATAGCACCAGGGATGACAAATGAGCTTTTCTTTTCTATACCAAATAGCAAAATAGTACTAAAACTGTCAAAAAAGTACCAAAATTGTTTAATACATTTTTGGTGAAATTTTGACCATTGGGCGATTCTAGCATGAAATAATTTTTGAATTTTTGCGACATAATTTTTCATTTACGTCAGAGTACAATAACTAAAAATGGGCCATTAGATTTCTTATTTTATGGGGGGACAAAACCCTTTTATCAAAGTTTTATTCGGCTGAGATTTCAATCGTTTTGCTACAACACTGCACATACGCTTGAGTTTACAATGTTCCACTCCAAGGACTCTTCGGTTCGGTTTTTTGCGTTTCTCTCACTTTTTGTTTAATTTGTGGCCTTATTTGCATTTATATTGTTTTGACCAATAACGACAGTTTTGCGTTTGCCATTTTGTATGTTTTTTGCTTTTTTGCCTCTCGTTCTCATTATTCTTTTTTCATTTGTTTGCTTTTATTATTTTATTTCGTCCCCGTGAGTAATAAAATATATTTATTGCAGTTTTATTTAACGCGATTGCAAGTGACAGAAGGTAAAAGTAGTTATATATTTACCTACGAATGCAGCATGCAAAACTGGAAAAGGACGTTGAGTAGTGGAGGCTCGAAAGAAATGGTTAGAATATTTTAATGCAATTAATTGCAGGTTTGTGGATAATAAATATAACTAAAGTTTAGTGTTGCATTTTAAATGATTCTTTTTTTAAGTTTATACTTAATGAAATATTTGAAATGTAATGGATGGTAAATAGAGTGCACTCTTAGGTTAGTACCTATAATAGTCAAAGCTTTTACATGATTTGGTCAAAATTTTTCAAATAACTAGTTCAAAATCTTTAAAAGCTGGCCAAAAGTCAAAAAAAAAGTTATTTTAAGCTAACTTTTTATGGACCGTATTGTCTAACAGATAATCATAGACCTCAAAAAATTTATAAGAAAGATCCAGGTATTCCTAAAATGCTCTTGTGATCTCACCAAAAATTGTGTGGTTACTGTAAAACTGAACCGATTTTAATGTTAGAATGTGGAATCTCTTTGTAAAATAAAATGCTATCGAACCTTTATATTGAAAACTTGCAACAATTAATACTTTTGCGTTAGTTGTGATTAACTTAAAATCAAATTATTTCACAAAATCAGTTTGCAGTGGTTATGAAAAAAGCCCAGAACTAATTTATACCACGTCATACCACTAAGATTTTTCGGATTTAAGAAGATTGAAATCTTTTCTAACACATATAAAAAAATTGAGGTGCCTTTTTTTGCCCTTTTTGTTTGACGCGGTTTTTTCTGAAGCAACCAGAGGAAACTTTAACTTATATTGCTGGCCAAGGGTCAATATGTGATGCTCGCCCGAAATGATAAAATTTTTATATTATTATACAGCTTATACTCGATGATAAAGGAATCTAAAACCCATTCTTATGAAAATCAATTTAATGTTGCACACAACTCTATCAAAGTTAAAGTTTTGAAATAAATTTTTAAATTAGATATAAAAATTGTACAAGTGTTGTTTTTTGCCAATTCGAATCCGCCATTTTGTTTTTAAAAAATCTAATATCAGATTCGGAATCAGTGACCCCAAAAACCCCCGAGTAAATTTTTCTGTTGGATTTGGTTGAATACTTATGCAAATCGTCCGCCATTTGGAATCTGCCATTTTCTTTTTTAAAAATCTAAAATCAAATTCATAATCAGCGACCTCGAAAGCCCCCAGGTAAAAAGTTTCGTCCCGAAACTTTAATGATTTCGACTTTTGGCCAGCTTTTAGGGATTTGCACCAGTGTGCGATCGGAAGAAAATCGGTAACACATCACACATTGGTACGGCATAATACATACATGTTTGTCGCAAAAAAAAAGGAGTGTTCCTACAACAATGAAATTTCGGATGCTTAATACAGACATATGGGCATTTCCCAAATGACGAATGTGACCGTCGCACACATTTAAAGTGCAAAAAATGTGGAAGTAAAACATATTTTAGTTTTAGTTTTTACTTTAGATCATAGCTCTTAGGTTACACTATAATTAGTGCCAACGTTGATAACAGGCAAAGTCCTAGTTCCAAGATACACGCAAAAAAAGACACAACACAACCCATATAATTCTATTCAACATATCATATGGATAACATAAAAAAGTTTTGATAAATTTTTTCGAAAAAAGATAAAATATTTTTCAATGTCAGACAAACAAAAGCTAATTAAAGTTTCTGAAAAACACATTAGAGCTGCAGGCAAGTTCCGCGAACTTTAAAAAGCGCCCACTTGTACCAACATAACAAGAATCATCAGTTAACAACCTGAGTATTTGATTAAATATCACACTGTTTATTCGAAAAAATATTAAGGGAATGCATACTTTTTGTTTTTGTTTTCAGCTTTTTCAATATAATAAGCACAAGTACATAAATAAAAACAGAAATCTACCTACATACTTGAAATAAAACTTAAATATGAATTTTATATTATTAATATGCATGAGGAATTCAGATTTCTATTTCCGGAAGATTTAAGAGAGAAATCTGACATTAAAGAAGAAACAACATCCGCTTTTTATTTTATTTAATGGAAACACAAGTGAAATGCTTTTTCCTTGCTGATTTCGTAAGGTAGGTCACATGTACGAGTACATACTCGTGTACATACATAGAGTGCAAATCCTTGCTACATATTACTTATAAATGTACATACTTCCAAAAGACACAGAAGAACCAAATTCAAGTGACTTGTTCATTTGTGCTCTTGTCTTGCTCCTCGCACACTGCAAGAAGATATGTTGCATAATTTAGGCTGCTAATCAAATATGTGCACTTCCGGTGCGCTGTTAGTATTTGTACAAAATGTAAGTAAGCAAATAAAAACAAAAAAAAATCATCAAAAATAAAAAAATAAATATGAGAAAAATAAAAATTAAACAAAGAAAAATCATAAATTCCATATTTTTCATTAACGACATTGTATTTTTGTTCATCTATCAGACAAAATTTGGTCTTCAAATTAAAATTCAATTTTTTTGTTCTTAAATTCGCTCTTTAAGAGTTCGTCTTTTGGATTGTATTGCTCTCAAAACCACATAGTTCTTTTTACACAAGATTGTCTTTATGTTTTCTTTTACTGTCAATAAACACTTTGTTTCTTTACTAAAGATTTACTGCACTGCAATCAAACTATAACTGAATAGTAATCCAAGGTCCAAATCCTTATATACCATATGCTAAAATTATTTTCTTTCTATATAAATTTTACTGCACTGCAATTAAACCACGATTCAACTGCAACACAGCATCAATCTTCTGGAAATCAATCCTAAACCTTTGACTTTACTGCATTGCAATCAAACGTAACGATATCCAATGTACACTCTTTATATAAAATTTGCGGCACTGCAATCAAACTACTATTGAACTGCACCAGAACTTGCACACTTGTAAGTCAAATAATAACTTATTGCACTGCAATCAAAATAAAACTAAACTTCAATACTTCGTTTATACACATATTCAGCTCCAAACTGTCTCAATACAACTACACAAACATTCTAGTTTATTTTAGCGACAGCTTAGCTTCACAGAATATACCTGCGGCTGAACATGAACTTCAAAGTGACTTCAATATTTGCATTATACGCAAAATCCACTTGAAATTTCCACAAAGTAATTTCATCTTCAAATGACTTCAATGGGGAAATTCCATTATAAGAGTGGAGCTATCAAGGTAACAGCTTAGCAGCAGATACAACAGCAGCAGCAACAGCAACAGCAACAACAAAAGCAAAAGTTATCTAAAAACAGCTTAGTTTAGTCCTTAGAGCACCTGATGATGGTACTGTTGATTTGGTATTTCTCTTTTTTTTTAATACAAAACTCTGACACACACACATAGACATTTGCGTAAAAGTCACCATAGAAGCCAAATTGCTGTGCATTGCATTTTATCGTCTTTTGCACTGTGAGAAAAGCAGTTGTCATCGCTTTTGTTGTTAAGCTGTGTGCACAAAGATGAAAAAAGACACTGAGGGCAAAAAAGACAATTACAACAACAAAAACACACACAACAGCTCAAGTGATGCCACTTGCTGTTGTTTGCATAGAGTCTTACATAGAGAGCTACTGCCATTGCCACTGCCACTGGCAATCAACCACCAAGTTCTCAACAATTTCTAAAAAGCCAATGGCACAGTGATTCAAATTAAGAAAAAACCATATGATATTTTTAGCGAAAATAATAAAATTGTATTCAAATTAAAGTAACAAATTGGCGATTATATGTTCGGAAAATTTCACAAATTTTGGATCATTATTTCTCTGCGAATTTGCCCGAAAAAACATCTACCAAGCACCAAATAATTTTCCTGTTTCTTAAGATTACAACCGAGTACGCATTGACCACCTTTCATTATTATCTACTTTTGTCCGATCTTAAAACTTCTTTCCCTAGCCCCCTTTATGGACTGACTCTTATTTCAAAACGATTCGTTTGATTTTGAAATGTGTATACGGGCACAAGTAATTTCATACACATTTTTTGCCATAATAATCGGTTATTTGACTGAAAACAAAGCCAGTTTTATTCACTTCTAACAATAAGTATGTCAGCCGATCCATATTATAACATTAAGTTTGCTTCGCTACTCCACTTTAAAAATTTACGGGTCAAATAAATCCGTTGGTTTTGCGAGTTTCGAAAAATCTATAGAAATGGTTTTTCAGAATTTTCCCAGAAACCTTACATTTTTCGATATTCTACCGATATCTACTCACCGTATAGAACATTTTTGATTTAATTATCACGATCAAACCCGCCATAGAAGCCCCTCCTCAAAAGAAAGACTTACAAGTGCCACAAAAAAACTGAGGAATGCGCTTAAGCTAGAGGAAGTACTCAATCAGAAGCTCTTTTTATAAAAATTTTCTTCAACGTACACGAAAACATTTTCATTATGAAAAGATAGCAAGAAGATATCAGTACCAATAGATGGTGAATCGCTTCTCGGAATTCTGCTGGTAATTACCGGGCACGGACTGAACGATGAAAAGGAACTATCTTTTCTTATGATCTACGATTGGTGTTCAAACTCAATCCACCCACTGCAGGATTTCAATTTCCTTCATTCAATTCTAGATTTGCGAGTGAAATCCGCATACTATTTATTTACAATAAATAATTATGTTGTTTGCTATTCGTATTTCTATAGAACTATATCACAAACCTTGCTCAAATCAGCCTACTACCTTTCAATTCTTTGTTGACTCACTCTGCATCTCTAAGTGAAAACTCAAAAACATTCAGTGATTTTTATCAACAGTTTTCACTCAATTTTACACCACTGTCGCTTCATCCACTTGATGTTATGTTTCAGTTTATCGTCATGTCAGTGCTGCTGCACTCTCCTTGTGTTGCAATATAATTGATACGAATTTGCAACAAGGGGAACATTATTCCACTTTACTGCAACGACAATGAATGCATTTTGCTATGAGAAGAGCTGCAGCATCCCCGTCAACCTCACTTCGCCAAAGCAGCATTTGATGGCCCATTGTTAGTACAATATATATACATGGGATGCCCGTAATGCCCTTATCAAAGCAACACTTGAAACTGCTTTTGATGGCTTTATCATCTTTAATTGTTGCCATGAAGAAGTGGGATGGAGCATAAACGTTGGTGGTGCGGAAAATCCTTTGCAACAGCATAATTTTTGCATTATTTTTGTTAGGAAATTCCCTTTGAATGACGCCAAAGCAGGAAATCGACACAAATGCAGCTGCAATGATGACGAAGACGACGACGACGACGATGGTATGGCATTGAGTCAAAACAAAAATTGAAAATTCTGTAGTCAATCTTCTGCTGTTGCATCTTCAACTCCACAATTTTCTTCTTTCTCTGTATGTACGTATCCAAGTAAGCGTACAAAGTAGGTCAAATTTTATTGATTTTCTTTGTTGCCGCTATTAAAAGATAATAATTTCCTGAAGTGTGCAACACTGCAATTTTGGGATCCTTGTTATTGTTCGGTTACTTGGTACACTCTGTTCATTGTGTCGGAATAATCGAAAATGTCAGCTGGGGAGAGCAAATAGAAAGCAAAAACTCTTATGCCTTGGGTATTATTTTACATTATTTGAAGTGGATACTTCAATGAGTGAGTGAGTGAGTGTATCCTTTTAGGGCGAAGATGTTAAGGATTAAAAGCGAGTCAATGAAAATGGAAATTTTGCGAAATTTTGAATCAAATTAAAATTCAATTGTGTTGTAATTTTTTTAAAAATAAAGTAGATTTGTTTGCTTTTGGGATTATTAAAGTAGTATGCCAAGAATTGATCGAAAATATTAAATGTTCGGGTAAATATTCTGAATACTTTAAAGCCTAGCGGAATTTAAGGTAACTAAAGGAAGCTTATACACTATGAATCTTTAGTGCCATTTTGAATAACCTAAAATAGAAACCCTCCAAAAACAAAAATTGAATAAAGTGCAATTGTTTGACCTAATAAATAACCCCGGGCACTTATTCCAAAGTGAAAGGCATCACACGAGTTATACATATACTATATCTTGGCAAATACTGCCAAAAATAGTCGACTATATTCCGGAATTGAGCACTCGCAAGATTGAAGAACAACAAAGTTGCTGGTGAACTATAAACACTTGTGTCGGCCACTCACCAAAGATAGATACACTTCTTCCGCATGCTGATTTGTATATAAGAAAATCAGAACATACTCGTAGTTATCTTTTTTGGATGCAGAGGACACATCGATATAAAAGTCCAAAAGCCCAAAAATATCGAAAAACATATAAACTATCGGTAAAAGTCAAAAGTTATCAAAAAACATTTTAACTATCGGTAAAGTTCAAAGGTATCACAAAACACCTAAAATATCGATGAAAAATCGAAAGATCGAAAAACATCAAAAATATCGGTTAAAGTATTTAAAAACATCGGTGAAAGACCGAGTGCATTGAAAAACATCTCGAATATCGATAAAGTCCAAAGGTATTGCAAAACATCTAAAATATCGGTAAAAAATCGCAAGCATCGAAAAACAGCTAAGTTATAGGTAAAAATCGAAAGTTATCGGAAAACATCTAAACTATCGAAAAAACTCCAAAAGTACCCAAAAAACATCTAAAATTTTGGTGCAGAACGTCGACGGAGTGCCACGAAACATTTTTTCCAAGCATTAGAAAAAAACAACTTCTGAGAATAAACAGAGCGTGAGACAGAAACTGAGCTCAAGATGCTTTAGACAAGAAGCATTATTAAAATCCTGAACATAAAGTGATTAGAATGAAAAAGTTTGTATGAATTTTTGCAATGACCAAAATGCACATTAATACAAAAGGAAAAAGCTTATTTTTTCCCTATTCCAAAAATAATAAAAAAACTATATTTAATGTAAGCCAATAAGATATAAAAACCAACAACTTAGTAGGACTACAACTTCGGACATGCTGCTTGCTCTAAGTACAAAGTGTCACGCACAATTTTGTTAGTAAAAGGAAACTCCCATGTATCCAACTTTTACTATCCTGACATGTTTATAAATTTCACATAAATTACACAATAAAAATGTCTGTAGTGTTATGAGTGCATAGAAAAGAAAAAAAAACAAGAAAAAATTCCAAAAAGGGTGGGCTAACAAATGACTTTTGTTGTTTAATCCGAGGAAATATTGCGAAAAAAAAGTGACGACGACCCCTCAATACACAGGAAATTACATACTTTAAGAATTTTTTACAACGCTGTAAGTCAACGCCCGCCGCATAAAACTCCTTAAAGCATTTGCTCCTTTTTTTGCGGTATATGACGCTATATCTTGTGTATTGTTGTTGAGAGCGCTTGGTGTGAACATCGTTGAAGCGATAAAAACAATCGGAAATTGAAATATTTCATGCTTGGCCATTACCATGAAAATGACCAACACAACCAGAAACGACACTGCAAATAATAAGAAACTACAACATCAACAGCATGGATTGGGTGGAAAACAACCAACACCACCACAAATAAAATACCATTACAACATTGAAAAGGTGCGTTTTCTGCAGACTGGTCAAAACAAAGTTGAATTATTGGCTAATGGTTGTCAATAATAATAACAACAGGTTGTATATGTGTATGTTTTGAATTGAAAAAAGGTAACAAATTTTAAAAATTTTGAATAGGTAGTACAAAACAATTCAACTCTAAATAGACTGCTGATCAAAAAAATTAGTACCAGCAATTTTTTTTTATTGGAATCGCTTTATAAAAAGTGTCAAAAATCCACATCGAGGTCACTGCTGCGCAAAAAGTATTCTGTAGACAGATGAAAAAAAAAAACATTTTTGGAAATTCCTCGATAACACCCAAAAATCTGAAAGAGGGTGTCAAAAAAGTGAGGTGCGTTTTTTTGTAAATTTTCTTGAAGGTGTTAAATTTATAATGAACTTATAAAACAGAAATTATTTTTGAAACACTCAAACCCTTGACACCTTGTATCTAATGAGAAAGAACGCGGTGTCTAGCTAAGTAAGCCAACGTCGATAAAGCTCACCTGGCGCCGTCTGTTGTGAAAAATTGCTTATTGCTTTTAAGTAGTTGGTATAATTAAAACCTACAAGTGCGGATTTTTTGTCTTCATACAATGATTGATAGGCTGGTGCCCTTGATAACACTAGTATTTAAATGGAACTAACTATCTTTTTTTTTTTGGTCCAAAAACCGAAAATGACCGATATCTCGAAAACGACACGAAAAAAAAAAATTAATGCAATTTTCGGAACCAGCAGCCCATTTTACATATAAAATGAATAATGGCATTCACTGGGAATTTTGGCTGTAAAATAGTGTAATTTATTACTGTTGTTTGCTAGTATAGTAATGAAAGTCAATTAGAAGTCGCTCAACTTCTACAAAGACCAGTTGAAGCGCAGCTTGTGAATATAATTTGGAACAATCTTATTATCAATGTTTTTATACAACATTTTCCAAATGTTTTTATTCAATATTTTTAAATTGTTATGTAAAATTTGCAATTATCATTTTGTAAGTGTTTATTAAGTTTATTAAACAACATTTTCCAAACATTTTTATATTAAATTAAAAACAATAAACAATTTATTTTTACTGAGAATCGAACCTATGACTTCCAAGCTTTGAGTCGAAAATTTTAATAACTGACCTAACGTGCAAGTTATGATTCAAATGGCTTATGTTTTACTTAGCTTGATAAGTCATTGAAAAAATAAAATAAAAAACTTTGGAAAACGATTACTAAAACTTTTGGAAATCAACATTTTCTATTTATTGACTTTAACCTTGAAAATCAATTATAAAAATTTTAGAAAAACAACATTTTCTAAACGTTTGAAAATTGGTTATGAAAACATTTGGAAATTAACTTTTTTCAAGTGTTAAATTGAAAACATTGTAAAATTGTTTCTTGGGATAGTCGGGTTAATACTACAACCAGACATTAACTTTTTTGATATTTTAAGAAAAAAGTCGCTTAAGTTTTTTGAAAATGGTTTTTTGTATAGGATCTTGAAGTTTTCTTTTTTGCATAAAAGCGGATTGGGACACAATTTTAAAATAACGACTATACTGGGATGTGGTGCGGTTTTTTGTTACTTTGGTTTATTTAAAATTAACTAAAACATATCATACTTAACGAAAAAGTCTTTATATGATAAATTAAGCTGCAATTCATTCATTCAAGCGCATTCATTTGACTTGGTCCTAAATCCTTTGTATTTTTTTTTTGTTCAATTTATCAGTCTAAAACTTCCAAATTCAATTTATCCTTAAAAATGTATGTTACTTAAATTAAAAAAATAAAAACAATTTAACTAAATTTTATGAAATTTTTCATAAAATACTGGCAATGAAAAATTTCATACTCAATCATTTTGTGGCTTCGATTTTTCACACATTCTGAAACGATTTTGTATGTTCTTTTTTTTTTTTTTTGGTTTCATTGTTTTAGCCAATTTTTTACACTCTGTTCTTTATCTCGTTTGTCTGCATGTCAACAAAGTTTTAGCAATAAACTAAATCTATTATATTTCCATGCATAAACGTTAACAATATCCATGAAATTTTTTTTTTAGCTTTGGCCTTGTTGTTTTTAAGAAAACAAAACAAAAAAAATATAAAAAAATTTCTAAAAAAATGTTCCAAGCACGCGATTGCGTACAACCAGCAAAAGTTTCGAGCAACATTGCTGCATCAACAACATAGAACTGCCCGCATATGAGGAGGCGTCCGTGGTTTGCACAGCAGTCTCATTATGATTGATGGCTTTAATTTTCACAAAGTGTCCAGTTGCGAATTTTCACCAACTCACCCACCAAACTGGCATTGAACCATAGAAGTCGCCTAAGTAATCGCCATTTTTTTCTGCAGTTTCTGTTTTTTCTCCCACTTTGCTCTATTTGTTTTTTTTTTTTTTTTTTTCCTTGGCGATTCTATTTATCCTTCTGAAAAGGATTTAGTAGACGAGGTTGTTGGTGGCGCTGTTGTCGCGCAATATGCATTTCGAAAAAATGATCTGAAAAATTGTTTGTCTCAAAAGAAGTCCGACAAAAGGTTGCAATTTTTATAACAAAAGTTTAGTATACGCCATAACTCGTAAACTCTTCACTTTGGAAGAAAGAATACATAATCTTTTGAAAATATTCTTGATTCGTAACACCCTAATAAAATTTTTATCTCGCGCGTTTATCTCATACTATGCGAATATTTGTTTGAAAAGTTTTAACGTTTTTTCTTTTCGTTTTGTTTGTTTTCAACTTTCCGATTTTTATCATTTTCCACGCATTCTTTTTAATTTCTTTTTCACTATTTAAAGAATTCTTCAAAGGAATTAAGAATGCCTTGGGTAGTCTGTGTCTGCGTCAGGGTCCAGCTTTAAAAAGGATTTGCCCAAAAGAACAACAATAAAATAATAATAACATGAGAAATGCTGCTGAAAGAGTGAGTAATGATGAATTTCGTTGCTACGCAGTCATCTTGGATTTCTCTCATAATTTTTTCTCTTTTTTTTTAGCCGCTAATGGCTTAACAGTCGGTTTATTTTCGCTACTGGTGGGTTAATGTTGCCGCTTAAGCGCACGATATTTATTAAAGTCTGTTGGCACTTAGCGCGAATTCACAAAATTGGATTAAGTAGAATGATGAAGGGATGGAGAGGAAAAAACAAAAAGATTCTTAAAAATTGATAACGCTTGTTAACTCTGCGTTGCTCACTGAGTGGGAAACAAATAATTTTGGAATTTCTCGCATACGAAAAATAATTTTGTTGATTCTTTAAAAGTTTAAGCGATAAAGAAGAGCTATGAATTTTTCCGATTGTGTTTTTTAAGAAAAATAATTAAAATTGAAACATTTAAATTTTTTTCATCTTTTAAACATTTTCGATACTTTCAACACTATTTGATTTCATTAATGTAACGATACTAAAGATGGAAAGGTAAATGCAAATTTGTAGCGCACATAAAAGGGAGTATCAGTCTAATCTTCTTATATTATACCAAACATGGTGTCCCATAACTCAAGCGAGTTTTGATTTAAATTTGAAACTAATTTTTTTATTTTCAACTGCATAAATTTTTTATTGAAACATATAGCATACTTACTCTGTTATGTACAGAATAGCAAATCGACCAGATGCCTATCCTATCCTATCCTATCCTATCCTATCCTATCCTATCCTATCCTATCCTATCCTATCCTATCCTATCCTATCCTATCCTATCCTATCCTATCCTATCCTATCCTATCCTATCCTATCCTATCCTATCCTATCCTATCCTATCCTATCCTATCCTATCCTATCCTATCCTATCCTATCCTATCCTATCCTATCCTATCCTATCCTATCCTATCCTATCCTATCCTATCCTATCCTATCCTATCCTATCCTATCCTATCCTATCCTATCCTATCCCATCCTATCCTATCCTATCCTATCCTATCCTATCCTATCCTATCCTATCCTATCCTATCCTATCCTATCCTATCCTATCCTATCCTATCCTATCCTATCCTATCCTATCCTATCCTATCCTATCCTATCCTATCCTATCCTATCCTATCCTATCCTATCCTATCCTATCCTATCCTATCCTATCCTATCCTATCCTATCCTATCCTATCCTATCCTATCCTATCCTATCCTATCCTATCCTATCCTATCCTATCCTATCCTATCCTATCCTATCCTATCCTATCCTATCCTATCCTATCCTATCCTATCCTATCCTATCCTATCCTATCCTATCCTATCCTATCCTATCCTATCCTATCCTATCCTATACATAAGAACTTACAAGCATACTACTTATGTACAAAATTTTGCATAGATTTGTTGAGAATCATAGCAAAAAGAAAATACGTCACATGAAGAAGTTATATTTTTTTTTTCGCTCTGCTATAGTAGCTCGTTGATAATATACTTTTCTTGCATATTCTTATTTTTCGAATTTTCTCGATATTATTTTTTAATTTTTCAAGTGTTTATGTATATATTAGACCGGGTCGAAATTTTGATTCGTCCCGAAACCGACTCAAAAGTAAGAAGGACTCTTAAAAACGATATCTGCATCATTTTTTTTTCATTCTGAGAAAACCAAGGGAGCACTTTTAATTCTACTGAAGGCCTATTTTGGCTAAAACCATGTTTTTTGGTTTGGTTTTTGGTATGTAATTTTTTCGAAAATTTAGATATTATATGTATGTATCAAAAGATTTTCGAAACATTTCAAATTTCTTAGAAGCTAATTTGCTTATAAGATTTATGAAAAATATTTTTCGAAAAATTTTGTTATTGTGAATTTTCTTTTATTAAATTCCAACATTTTCATTAATTACAAATATAAGATTCTAAAAATGATAAGAACGTTCTCCAGGCAAGCTTTTAGGTTGATAAACGGGAGGCTTTGGCTGTGGTTGATTTGGTGCATTTGGATGATATTCCAAAGTTTTTGTCCTTGGCGTCCCATGCTGTTGTGGATTGTATTCTCTGGTTTTACCACGTTGTGCCATTGCAACTGATGCAAAGAGACACAGAACCAAAAATGTTGCAATCAACTTGAAATTCATTTCGATGTGAAGAAAATGAAACTTGAATTGAAAATGAATTCAAACTAAATAAATTTCGTTTTTATAGGTAATAATCTGAACATATCCACTCTGCTACTTAGCTTAGCATCTCAGATGAAAATCACCAATATTTCATTATCAGCAGAGGGGAACCCTGAGAAAAGATGAATAAGACAAAAAATAAATAAAAAATAAAGATGTGCTATCAGCTCTTTGTACGCTGTAAAATTGTTTACCGTTGAATTAGTGATTAAATGTTTTTATTTGCGGTAAGGTCATAATATTAAAAAAATAATTAAATAAAAATTTTTAATGTTATTCCCCTAAGAAGCGATGATGAGATAATGAATTAAGCTTATCAATTCTTAGTAATAAACTCAACTTTGTTGCGCTTAAAAAAGCACCGGCTGTAAATTATAAAAAAAAGTCTATATAGTGTAAGCACTTGTTGTGTGAAATAAATCTTTAACCAAAAAACTAAAAAAATAATACCTATATTGAAATTGTCGCGAATTTGTTAGAAAATGTCGAAAAAGTAGAAAAGTTTTGAAATCAATAAATGTTGAGATGGTCGGAAAATGCTTAGGAAGTCAAAAAATATTGAAAAACACAAATCTCTAAAGTTGAGCTTTATCTGACATAATAATTTTTGGACGAAAAAACAAAAAAGTTGTCTCATTATAGTTTGCTAAAAAGTTGCTCTAACATGACTATAGAATTCAAAGTGGCCGAAAAATGTTGTAGAAATCAAAGAAAAAATATTTCTCAGTGATATGCCTTGATAACCTGGCCAACTTTGATGAAAACGTACAACCCTAAGCATCAAGAATTGTATTTTCGCAGAGCGACTGCCTCCATGTTAGTTAAGGGTCATACAGCAACTGTAAACAATGTAAGGTATGGATCGTATATAGGTGGAATTTGTTCTTCATGTTAGGTATGGGTCTACAACAGAAATTGTACTCTAGATAAACGGAAGAAATATGATTCTTCAAAATCAAATGAAATTAAATTGGCATTATACTCCTTGAACAGAAAGAGGATAAGAAAAATAAGAAAATTACGGTCCAATTGCCCTATAAATGTTTATTCCCAATCAGCTTAAGCTCCTTCAAGAATTTTCTTATATAAACTTTGTTTGTATCTAAGCATAACTGCAGACCAACACCTCAAAAATTAATTGTCACAATTCAGTCATTTAAATTAATCTGACGACAGTTTATGGCAAATTACGACACCATCACCACCACCACCGGAGAGAAAAGTTTCAAGTCATCAAACACAACTTCCAAGCAGGTGATGAAGAAATTGAAAACCCTTGGAAATTGTTTGCGCAAAAGTAAAAAGTTGTACGGAAATGATGACACAGTTGTACTTATGTAGTTACATTGTGCAGTAAAAAGGATTAGGGGTATCTAATGAATCAAAGTTGATAGTGTTAGCAAGTCAACCACCCAGCCGTGGACCAAGTATTAATTAGATGTTTGGGGGGGGGGGGAGAAGGAGGAATACGAAAGTAAGACATTAAGAGGTAAGTGTCAAAATCATTTACTTTTATTTCATGCTCTACAGTGTGCTGAGTTGACAAACTGGCAGTGATTATTTTGGCAAGAGGGTGAGGTTGACCAGCTGCAGAAGTGTTCTGGCAGAGTACAGGGGGTGCTAATTCTGTTGATTTTCTTACTATCTGAATTAATTACAAGTACACTGTAAGGCTGAATAATAAAATAAATAATCATTATGAGTAAAATGTCTTATTGGATTTCCGTTGTAACACCAACCCAATTTTCATAAAAATCATCTAGAAGGCTTTAAGTAAAGAAAATTTTCATTTTAATTTTTGTCCTTAATATTTTGTTTATCTTATACAGATGCAAACCATTTTAATACGAGGACCTTCAGTTACCATAATCCATTTTCCATAGAACCGCATTTTTTTCAGAAATCGAATTGAAGATTTATATCAAAACGTACCTTAACATTAACTCAAAAACATAAATCATAGTGTTGAGCAAAATTAGTCGAAAAATTACCAAAACTCAAGACCAAGACTTCTATGTCTCGAAAAATTCCAAAGACCAAGACTGCTATTTGGTTTTGGTCATTTAAAGTTATAGGATTGTCGGGCCTTTTCGAAAATATAAAAACAATCTCTTAATACGGAATTTGGCATCTTAAGAAATTTTGCATACTCAACACTCTCTAAAAAATTTTTTCAGACCAAGACCAAGAAAGAGATCCAGACATAATGCTCAAGTCCAAGACCAAGGTTTAATATCAAAATCAAGACCTTGACTTAACATCTGACACAAAGAACAATACTGATTTGTTCTTGGTCGTGGTCCTGGTTTGCTCATCGCTAATAACTCAGTTTTTTGTCAAGAATTGAGAATGCTTTTCTTTAACTGATGAAAGGATCCAATAAAAAACTTATGAGGAGAATTGTGGCTATCTTTGATATGTGGTATATGCCCAAAAGTTTCGTTTTCTGCATTTTACAGCAAGAATAACTCAGAATTGTAATGAAAAAAAAAAAAAACAAAAACGGATTCATACAAAAATAGTAGGTCTTAAACCTTCATAATCTATATATTAATAGGCAAGACAAAAACTTGTCCATCTTTTTACAATGTTAGAAATGGAGTACAACTCTTAATTATACACCATTAGAAAGGCATTTATGCGTAAATGTGCATAAAGTCAAAACTATATTAATATCTTGACTTTAAGTCAGGTAAAATTAAATACAAATTTTTCAATACTAACACCAACAAAATATAAGGTCACTCATAGCTGAAAAAAGGATAAAGCACAAAGAGAAAGACAAAAAGCATAGCACACACTTCATATTTTTATATTTCGCTTGAATTGTAACAGGGATGATAAATGAGATTTTCCATTTCGTACCAATACAGAAAATGAAAAAAAAAGAGAAAGAGAAAAATATCTAAGCCCTTAGGAATTTTATTGCGATTTAAACTAAGTAAATTGAAGTATTCGAAAATATAAAATAAAGCTAATATTAAGAAGGCCACTATTAAAAAACTTAAACATTTTTACAAGATAAAATTTCACTAGTAGGTACTTATGTACTTAAGAAACTTTAGGTATATAAAGTCAAACTTTTCTTTCACTCTTGCTTTCTTATAATTTTCCTTTTGTTTTCTGTTGCCCACCCAATGCGTTACAATTGAGCCGCACTGCATTAATCCAAAGCATAAGCCACCACGCAGCCAACATTTTCACAATGAAGGCGTTAATTAACAAACTCACCTCAGATTACCATATTTGCTTTGATCTCAAAGTAACTCATTTTTTTTCTTTACTTTCATTTTGTTTCAAGTTTCAAGGCATTAAATCTATAGTGGTTTCACTTTTCTTAGCAAAATAAATTTTCCAATTAAAATTCCACGTCTCTATTTTCTAATCTAGCACCTGTCAATAGCGTAGCAGCCGGAACCCCTTTTTCCGTATGGAATATATAGAGTCTTCCTGTACCTACTACCTCTCTGCTCTCTGACATCATCTTTCAAACAATATTTATGTTGCCATTAACTCAATGTCCGCATAAATGTCAATAAACAAATCCACTACTGTTCCAACAAAATTTCTATGTACATTCTCCGGGCAAGTTGGATGGTTGTTAGTTCATGTGCCATGTGACCAGGGTCCAAAGTTTAAATGTAAACATGATTCCGCCCTTTAATTCGCTTTTCTAACGTTACTACTCAGTTGGTGATGTTACCAGATAATTGAAAAATTTTGGCAAAAGAGTTGTTTGTTACATTTTTCTGGCGAATGGATTTTAAAAAGAAAAATATTATTTCATTCTTTTCTAGAGAAAAACAGTTTGGAAAATTTTTTTACAAAAAATTTTAAATATAATACGTGTATCACCGTCTTACAATTTTTTTCCATTCCAACATTTTATAGCTTATTATGGAGGTAAAAGACCACCTATTTGCGAAACTAAACTTGTTATTTTGCTATCACGTTAATATTCTTAGGCATCATGCTCCAAACTACAGAAATCGCTGTTTTGAAGCATTTTTGAAGCTACATTTTCCTATTGGATCATTACTTTTTCAGTTATCATCCGTTGAATTGAAGTTTAAATTTCGTGCGAAAGATTTTATTATATTTGTTTGGAATTGCGATTCCAGTACTTCTGTGGATGATAACTCGAAAAGTAAGGATCCAATTGGAAAAGTAGAAACGTTAGGCTATAGACGAATCTTGTGACTATCCGAAGCATTTGACCAAAATAAATTACACTAATAAATACAACGCTTTCTGAAATTTGAAGCAAAGATAACTCAGAATCCTGTTATGAAAGAAAAAAAAACCATGTTCAGATTCAGAGATTAAAGGTCTTAAACCCCATAATCAGGTGAAAAAATCGAAAATGGAGGAAAAGTTTTAAATTTGTGTATATAATCAATTTGAGGAAAAAGTATTTACAGCTGAAATTTCTATTTATTTTCTTCTTAAGCAGAATACCAATTTTTTCACTTAAAAAATAGCGGATTTGATGAAAATCATCTCAGAAAACCAAGCATTTTTTCGTTAGAAAGAGGTATAAAAGCGGTATATAATGATTTCTACGGCATGCATGATTCATTCTGTTGCTTATTTCTGACTTTATAACTTTATAACTGCTTTTAAGTGTCGTTAATTTCGTATAATGTTCCATTTTTACTAACCATAAGCTATCAACTATTTAACAGATTTCCTTCTTTGGCTGGCAATACTTTACAGCTCAAATGACGGCTGATTCAAATTTTGCGTGAGTTATGGGACAAAATTTATGTCAGACTTTTTCTTACGACGTGGCACTCAGAAAGTATTAGCTGTCATACCGAAACTTACTACATGGCACTCAATGCGTCAAGAGTATTTTTCATATAATCTCCAATTTTTGTAAGTTTTCCCTTCAATCTGGCAGCACTTTTACAACTCTAAACTCTACCCGCTTTTATTAGATATTTTGTTTAGTATCCAATCTACATTCTACATCAATTCGGTGCCAGTAAAAGTAGCAACAACAACAGTAGCACAGTAGCACCATCACTTAGTGTTCGCCTACACATTGGATGGATGTCCTGTGTAAACAATGAAATGTTGAACTTTATAATACAAATTACCATAAGTTCTGGCTGAACACTCGCCGGTGTTGACACACAGCTTCACCTGCTTATCATCGTAAATTGCAAAATTGTTACTCTCTCTATTGCTGTTGTTGGTGATGGTGGTGGTGGTGGTGATGGTCACCTACAAACTTTGTCCATTGATACCACCAGCCAGCATTACTATACCCATTACTATGTTGTGGTTTTTGGGTTGAAGATCCTTTAATGTTATTAAAATTGAAATATTTGCACAGTAGATAAATAGATTTTATTACTGTTATGTTTAACATAAAGTATAGCTACTAAGTAAGTATGCCATAGATGCGAATAATGCATATAGGCATATCCGTATACATAGTTGCTTATGTATGTGTGTACCCAACAGCCAATATAAAATAGTCCAAAGTGTGTTAAGAAGACCTTCCTCGGAAATGAGTAAATATTTTCTCAGTTTAAATGTAATGGGCCTTTGCCGACGGAATTTTGAAAAAATAAATACCATAAAGCCTCATCGGGTAACATAACTAACCATTAAAAAAAATTACTCAAATCAGTCGAATTGTTCCCGAATTATTATAAATATCCCAAAACGTCACAAAACCTCACTGTGTAATGCATATGCTTGTTAAAAAAAATCATAAAAATCGATTCAATCAAGCTCTTGAGTTAAGTAGTTTTGTAAATACATGATAAGGCCCACTGTATATTTTAATATGATATGCCTCTATTAAGGCATTCATTTCTAAATAGTAGGCCTTCGATGCTCATTTCTGATTATTGGGCTTTCTGTGGAAATTATAATAATGACCTCCAGTTTCCTTTTTTTAAATATAACGACGAAGAAAGGAAATGAAAATCAATTATTGACTCATCTTTTTAACTTTACTCTTTTAAGAAAAATCTTCTTTTATTCCTTCCAAGAGTGAAGAATGTGTAAACCTTTGTAAGGACCTTATTTAAATTCTACATCTATTGCTTTTGTCTAATGGGTACTAAAACCGAATACATGTAATGTGTTTGTGAGTTCTTAAATGGTGTTTGTACATTCAGCTCATTAACCGAGTTATATTAAGTGCGTATGTAAGTATGTATATCGTAGAAGAATTTAATTTAGGCCAACACAATTTTACTACTAAAATAAGTTAATAGTTTTACAATGGCATATTAACTGTAAAATTTACTTTAAGGGGCAACACAATTTGGTTTTAACGTTTTACTACCATCTAAGGACAAATTGTGCGTTAGTGATAAAATACTATTTAATAGAAAATTGGTGTTTTTTGTTAAGTTTTATTATTAAGGGAGTAGTCAGGTAGTTTTTTTTCAAAAAAATTTTTTTATTTTTTTTTCCCGTTTCGAAGACTTTAAACCCTCAAGAATAATGTAGAAACCTTCTTTTCCCTCAGATGTTATCGGAAAGTAATTCAAAACTAGTTTGATAATTTGATAATTTCATAATTGATAATTTATTGTAAAATCTTTAAACGTGTTTTTCTCAGAACAGTGTTTCTTGAACTGGTACCCACGATTCCGGCTGATCTACTGTACCTATTTACTTAAATTTTTTTTTAAATGTTTATAATAGATTTGGCTATCTTGGGTACCAGAATCAATACTGTCAATAAATATTTAACAATATTATTAACAAAAAACGAGGTTGAAAAAGACCAAAAAAATTTAAAATTGCACTACTTGTTTATTTGTCAATATTTTTTTCCAGTTCTGTTACCCAAGATAGCCATTCACATGCGAACAAACGCGTCTTGCGCTACCGGCATCCTCATCACCTTTACAGACAAATAAACAACATCCTGTGTTTGTTTTAATGGTTTCCGGTTTCCGGGGATTTAATTATCGCATAAAAGAAAACACAATTTGTAATTAAATTTTTCAAATTTTATCCCATCTTGCAGGCAGAGAAGATAGGGTGAAACATTTTTATTGCTCATTTTAGCCTACGGAAGTTTAGTATTTTTTAATACAAATGAAGGCACTTACATATGTATGTGTGTATGGGGGTAAATAATCCGCGGAGCAGAGACTCTATGTTATGTAGAAATATATTCTGTCTGCTGGATGAGTGCCAAACGCGGACCTATGAAGTTTTCTATACATGTGTTAAGTCGACACACAAAATTATACGATCCTTACATCTGAGGTATATCATGTCTTCTGAAGACTTATGGAGAATATAAAGGGAAATATTTCTGTAGAAAATTTTAACCCTCTACATCCCCCAAAAATGGGTAATTTTTGACGATTTCTCAAAAGGGTACAAAAATAACCTCTTATAACCCATTTTTTTGGGAGAAGGAGTCAAACAGACCCACAAAAACAAGTTAAAATGGGTTCCCAGTGTGGCTAACGGTTCATATCTCCGCTTTTTTATCAGTTTCAGTTCAGTAACGGATTAATGTGTTTTCAAAAAATGTTCCTTACTATTTTACTATGACCTTGGGACAAAAAGTTGTATCCAAAGGGTGGTTTTAAAGTTTGACAGTTTGGGGAAATTTCGAAAATACGTTTCTTGTGCGTATTTTAGCTAAAAAAATAAAATATGGCTATGGAAAAGTATCAGATATTTTTTTTTTTTTTTACCTTAACCTAAGGTGAAAAATTTGAGATACGATACGATTCATTTAGAGTGTTTTTGAGATAGTAGTAAAGTAAAAACCAAACCATTTTATACAAAATCTCGGCTTGATACGATTCAAAAAAATTTCGATCTGATCCAGAAAATCCGGAAGACACGTATAAACTATTTTTAGCCAAAAATCTTTATCTGAATTGAGGAGGTAATCTCTAAAACAAATTGTCTATTTTGAAGCCAAATATAAATTGTTCTACATGAAAATTATCGAAATCTTAGAAAAGCGCTGGAATAATTGTTTGTGTCTGGAATGAGCTCATGTTTATGAATAGAATGGATTTCGACCAAAAATTATATTTTTTCTTAATTAGACCCAGAACTCATCACCTGTGCCGATTCAATGTAAATACATACATCATTTTATACAAACAAATACTTCAGTTAAAATTTATGATGCACTGAACTAAACTGAAGCAAATCAAGCAAGCCAGGTATGTACAGTATGTGTTTTTCTTCTTTCATATCCAAGTACTGACAAGACAATTATCTACACACGACACTGAACTGAAGTGTTTGATAAATAAAAACGTACCTTGAAACAAAATGTCTTTAAACTTCGGCAGGTCGTCTATATAGACTCCGATTTAGAACTCATATGGAAAGGAACTCCAAGAATCAAGAAATTCATGGAGTTCGCTGGTGAAAGCATTCGATTGAGACGATCTATTTCATCTCTATGATCCCTAAAGAATTGACAGTTCAGCTATCGGAGGTATAATATATTGTGATTATTTCTCTATAATGTGACAAACAAAATGTTAATTGTAGTGACAACAAAATCATATCAATTTCATGCATAAAAGTCCGGTACATAATACAATTCGATATAATTCTCTTGGAAACTTCTTCACGATTATTTCACCACAACAGTATGCTCCACGGAAGCGGATCTTAAGTTTATTTTATTAGCCATATTGCTTTCGCTTACAAAGAGCAGCAGAGTAACACAAATGAAATGTATTATGAAACATAAAATGCAATAACGTACAAATGAATGAAAATAAAAATTAAAACAAAATTAAACATAAAAAATAAGGCAAGAAGCTGGCAAGGAGAACGAATGAATTGTAAACCAGCCATATAAGAGAATAAATGCGACTACATGAATAAAACCGCACACACATACACTCATACAAATGATCGCAAATGAATGAAATAAATGAGGCCAATGTTATTTGCTGCTGCTGCTACACAGCTGCTGATGATGATGATGGCGTTAATGATGCCAACTTTTGCTTTACCTTCATATTCGCATAGGGAGTCCTTGCAATTCCGATTTTGTTATTTTAACATTCATACTCTAGATATGCATGTATGTGTGAAGGTATGCAAGTATGTATTACGTACGGGCAAACACATATCCTTGGCGTCGTCGTTTGGTACGCGGCGTATTCTGTTGGTTGTAGCACATGTTCTGTTGTTAACATTTATTAAAGATATTAAATTTTATTACAATTAAAATTGTTGCTTTTGTTGTTTGTTCTCTCTCAAATTGCTATTGTTGTCTGTTGCGTGGCATTTGCTTTATTGTTTCGTATATTGAAAGACATTTATTAGGTTGGTACTTTGAGTGTAATAATTAATTTCTTTTTAACCGTTACATTGTAATGCCAAATACTTACAGAATTTGCACAGATTTAAATTTCACTATGGACTAGTTCCAAGCCTGTGGGGAAAGAGGGCGAGGTTGTGGAGATTAAGCTTTAAAAAAAAAAAAAAAAATCTGCAGACAGGCGCGACTTTTTTGAAATGTATTTTATGGGTATGTCCGTTGGACTATTTGCACTAGATTTGCGTAGTTCTTCCTAAATACAGATATTTAATTATGTACTAAATTTTAAGTTGATATATTATCCGATCCTATGTATTTGCTACCGTACCTCTGAAAAATCTTATAAATCTTTTGGCATAGGTCACGAAAATTCAGTGCCCGTTCGCCAATTTACTTCATATTATACCACAACAATGCTCATGTAAAGACATTTATTTGTACGAATTTTCAGGCCGATATCTCTTTTCGTTTTCTCAACATATATAAAACATGGTTCACTTTGTTTGGGAAGTGGACGTGTCTATTAACTTATCGCTCCCGTCTTTCGAATTTTCCTTAACTAGGTGCATATACGTAGGTGCAGCTAACGCAACATACTAGTCATATGAGTACTTTTTTTTATTTTTGTCTAACTAAATATGTGAAATCTCCCACTGTGCGTAGTGGTTTTTTTATTAATTTTTTAATTTACAAAAAAATGAGTGAAAGAGCACTGAAATATTCCTCGTTGCCGGAAGAGGGTAAAAATGTTCACCGATCCCCATTAGTTTTTTTCTCTCTAACATTTATTTTAAACATACAACCTCATTTTATTCCACCTCTTCTTAATGGGGCTCACATACAAAATTTTGATAAAAATTAAAAAAAAAAATCCTCATTGTACGGGAGAGGAAAAAATTTTCACCAACCCCGTCAATTTTCGCTTCCCAACATTTTTCTCGAACATACAAGCCCATTTTTTCTACACCTTAAGGGGTTTCCCAGACAAAATTGATATCCAAATTTTTTGTTGGTGGCCCCTCAAGGGGTGGAAAAAAGAGGAAAAGTGTTGGGTAGCTAAAATTAATGGAGGTTGGTGAACAAAGCTGCGACGACATTTTTAAATCTAGTCGTTAAATCCTACCCGTTTTCACCGGCCGAAAGAGATTTATTTTTGACAGTTAATTTCATAAGTGGGAAAACTAAAGCTGTCGTTCCGTTTCTACTTAACACACGTATTTATCTTTCATTTGCTATGTTTTTTAATGGCATTTAATGTTAGTTTGTCAAAGTTAATTGGATCCACTTTATCGAAAATATCCAAAATCAATTATCTTGTTTATATCCATACAAAGATTAAAAATAAATCTATTCAGAAGTTGATTCATGTTTGTATGGTAAAACATGTGATTTACAGCGAGATTTAGAAATTGGGCTCGAAATAGCCGTAAATCGGCACATAAATCTCCAGTGGAAACGTTATGTAAAAGTCTATACTAATTATCATGTGGACGGCAGTTTCTCCAAGCAACAATCATTTCAATTATGAGTTTATTTTTTCTCATTTCATTAATAAGCGAGATATCGCAGGAATATTTATAAAACATTGCAGTTAGTATTATTGTAGCGCTACGTTTACTACAACACTACCGAACACTGGCAACGGATGCGAAATAGATCTGCCAGCTCATTAATAATGAAAACTAAGTTGGCCATTATTTATCGTAATGTTTTTTAATTTTTCAATGTTAAATGTTGACTTCAACTTCAGAAGGGACAAAGTACATACAGCGAAGCCACAAGGACTATTTATTCGTCTGTTTGTTTGTTGGTATTGTTGATAGTTGAAGTTGTTTGCGTTAAGAATTTCAAATGATGTTTACTGATTATTTTTGCACTGAAAAGGATGCGATGGTGCGCCATTATGACAAGTGATGAAATTGCCTTTCGCTTGCCATTTGCTATCTTCCTTATAAAATTTTGTGTTGGGTTATGCTATTATTGTGCAGTAATCTCGATACTTTGCGCGGTGGTATTGAATTATTTCCATTGAATATTTAGATGTGATGAGATTTGAAATCTAGTCCGTTTCCACCAGCCGAAATGGATTTATTTTTTAAAAGTCTTTTATCCTGCTTTAAAAAGTTTCTTTTTCTTTGTCAACACAATATAAATCTGCAACACAAATAGGGTATTACTCTAAACGTGAAGTGCAAAACTCTCAAAACTCGAACTGATTTTTACAACACTAACAAGTTTACGAGGTTCTTGAGGCATTTACGCGTTTTATGGAACACCCTTAAAGTGTAATACAACGTTTCCACTGGACATTAATGAGGTGATTTACGGTTCTTTCGAGACTTAGCTGTAAATCTCTCTGTTAATCACGTAATTCATCATGCAAAAATAAATCAACTTCTTCGTATAAATCTCAACAGGGCTACCGACATACCAAAATTGATGACTCATTTTAAAAAAGTACTAAATTAAGTCAAAATTTTCTGTATCTACTAAGTAGCACAAAACTGATACTTTCGCAGAGTGCGTATCTAAAGGGCTACGATGCTTTCTACGTCCCTAAACGCACTCAACTTTCTATTGCCTTCATTGATGAAGCCAACTCAAGTAAAGTTTCACTGAGGCGTTGCATTTAAAAGTTGATGACTTGATATCATTCGCAAAGTGCGCAAATAAAATTCAAACAATTAAAACTAACGATGGCTTAATGGCAACAGACAGGGAGACAAAACAGACAGACAGACATACAAATGGAGCAAATCAAAGGCAGATACCAAACAAAGAATGATGCCGTAACATTTCGTCTCAGTGTGCTCAATTGTTTTGCAAGACTCTGATTGTTTTGTTGACGCCTTCAGGCGGCAATGACCGAGAAGAGCGCATAAAAAAGTTTTTTGGTTTTGATATTCGAAAATTATTTTAGTGATGATAAGTTTTTTATCATCCACCATAATTGTTGAAAATGACAGAAGCTTTTAAATTTTGTTTTCTTTCTATACTTGCGGCATGCTACAAAGTTGTTGCTTCAACAAAAAGTTTGAAAAACCTCAGGAGCCAAACTTTTCATATTCACTGATATATCTTATTTTCCAGTAAGCTTTGGAAAAACTATGCTTTTCACTTATCTCATCTGCATTAAACTTTGCAAATTACTGTATAAAATTATAAAAATTTAAATTACAAACTGTGTGTAAAATGAAGAAAAATAAAAAAGGAAAAATAAAACAAAATTGGAACAAACGGAAATTTTTTAATTTAACTTTTCCTAACACGCGGAAACAAAGCAACATTTACGCAAAAGAGCGAGCGCACAGCAAGAACAGCGCAACTCTCAAATACACTTAACAAGCTAACGTTGAGGATGACAGTCCAATGCGACGTGCGGCGACTATGTTTTTCTATGTGACGACAGCGGATACTCAGAAAAAATTGTATACACGCTTACGCACATCAACACGTGCATACTACGAACCAACCGGAAGTGGAGCAAAGTATGCTTCCGATTTGCTTTGTGACCTCATAACGTTACGTAGTTGCATTTGCGATATTAATGCTGACGTTATGCTGGCTCATGCTTTGTGCAGTACAGTGGAATGTGTAAGAGTTCAATAAAACCAAATTGTAATGATACTCCTTACTTATGCCATGTTACAGGAGAGCATGCGATTTCTCATAAAACAGATAATTGAAACATTTTATCTCATCATCAATATTGGAGACTTTGGCTGAGCTTGAAATCCTCAAAAATGAACATTCGAAAATGCAAATTCTTTGAAATGCAAAGCTAAAATCCAAAATAATGGTTAGATTGTAATTTAAATTTAAAAAAGAACAACCAACAGGCCCGTTGAAGCCCGACTAAGAAGCAATGAAAAAGAAAATATTTTCTAAAACCCATTTCCATTTGAATTATTTTTGAAAAGTCAATGGAACAGATTTTTCATTTGCATTAAATTTCAAAAATCAATTCAATAGTTTTTTTCATTTGCACTAAATTTCACAAAGCAAAGCGAAAAATCCTTGAATTAAAGTTCAAAAAAAGTTAGTTTCAGGCATTTGGCGTATATCCTCAATAAACTTTAAATTTTAATTTTTCAAATTAGATCATTACTTTCTAATGGTAAGGTATCTGATTTCCATAAAAATTCATTTTAGTCTTTTTATCATAGACTTGCGATATATTTATTTCAATGGAAGATGTTGTTGAGTCAATTGTAAGCCATCCTATCTTTTTTTATAATTTTCAGGAGAATAAAAAAAAAAATTTGAAACCCATTTCTACTGAAGTTTGGAAAATAGTTTCATTCTTTTCAATAGATCGACAGTCTGTGTATTCAATAGAAGGCAAAAATTTCTGGAAACTTTAATAGAAATGTAGTTCTGAGCTGTTTTTTAACCTTTCCAAAAAATTATAAAAAAAAGATTAGATAGTTTAAAATTGACTCAACGATATCTCGGAAAATTATGATTCAATTGAAAAAATTCACAGGTACACTACACTACTGGATGAGCGCCATATGCCTGAAAAAAGCATATTCTGCACTTTTCAGCAAGGGTTGCTCGAATCCCAGGCCTGATAGAGAAAAATGGTTGCCAGATTCGGATTCAGCAACCACAAATTAACAAAAGAAGTTTTTGAAATCTCATTCAAAATTCCGTGTTTTTGGATTCTACAATTTCAGAACATGGTTCGAAAATTTGAAAATCTTGGTCTCTGGCATATTAAGTGTAGTTTTAATGGACTGCATCACATATTTAGAAGATTTTCTAGTTCCATATTAAAATTACATCAGATTTTCATTAACAGTTGGGATGGTTTAGACAAAACCACAATGCCACTATTGTTCAGGCATAACAATACACTAGACGGGCTATCCAGTAAACAATGGCTTTCAGACACATTTCGCTCATTGTGACAGAACAGTTTAACACATTTATTCAGATATTTGAGCAGTGTTTCATGAATAGATTGAAAAACCCTATATAAAAACATTTATAGTAAAAATATTTGCTTAGTTGAAAACGTGCCACACAATAAATTGCAAATAACGTCAGAAAATACAAATAAAACTGAACTTATTATAATTAAGGGTGGACCTTCTAATGGTTTGATTTCAAATTACAAATCATTTTAAGAGTGAACGCTTATTTAAGAAATGGATCGATTGACTTTCCGGTTAAGTAGTAATAGAATAGGATTTCATTTGGCTGAGAGTACTTAGCACAAGCTGCCAACCCAATATCAACTTTCAAGTGTCGGCATCGTTCTTGGATTATCAGCACCACATCTATGGTGGAGGCTTGATAGTTCTTAGCATTTTTGAAAGAATTAAGCTAATATGGCTTACCCTTTTTGTATGTAAGTTTATTATTAAGTCATTCATATATATTTAGTAGATTAACATTTATATATGTCTATATTGCTATATTTTAATTATGTAATTGATTATGATGCTCAACTCAATATTTGTACAAGTGCTTTATCGATTATTGACGCTCTGCAGCGGTTTATTCTGCACATTTTTTTAAATTACCCTATAAAAGCCACACAAATTTGTATCAGTATCCAGTTAGAATTTACAGTTTAACTAAAATACAGCGAAATGTTGTCCAGTAAATTTTTTATAATTTTCTTTTGTGCGACAACTTTGTTGCTGTTAAGTGCACCAACAGCTGAATCAACTTTTATCCTTTTTGCATGCCTTTTTAGAAGACGAATATGTCCGTTCACAACAACAACAGTAGCACCAGCCAATAACGGAGGTTCAAGCAGCGGAGATGCAGGCACCGGAGATGCAGGTACCGGAGATTCAGGCACCGGAGACTCAGGCACCGGTGATTCAGGCACCGGAGATTCAGGCACCGGAGATTCAGGCACTGGAGATTCAGGCACTGGAGATTCTGGAACCGGAGATGCAGGCACCGGAGATTCAGGCACTGGAGATTCAGGCACTGGAGACTCAGGCACCGGAGATGCAGGTACTGGAGATTCAGGCACCGGAGATGCAGGCACTGGAGATTCTGGCACTGGAGATTCAGGCACCGGAGATTCAGGCACCGGAGATGCAGGTACCGGAGATGCAGGCACTGGAGATGCAGGCACCGGAGATGCAGGCACAGGAGATTCAGGTACTGGAGATACAGGCACTGGCAAATAAGCACAAGTGCCATCAACATCAGCAATATGATGCAGTGAAATCTTTTTGTACAATTTTAAAATATTGTCCTTCTCTAAGGCTACTTTAAGAATCTTTGTAGACATTGCATTTAATTTAAAAAGACTTTTCTTTCTTTAAATAGAAACTTAAGAAATTGGCTGAATCTTTCGAAATTCGCAGTTTCTTAATTCTGAGAGATCTTTATGGAAAGAACAGCATTTTTGAATTTAGCATAATTGAAGTTATTTAAAATAGAGCTTCGGATAAAGGCAATATTTTAAAATAGATCACAAAAAAATGTTAAACTTTTATTCTAACTCTACTAAAATACTGTATAAAAATAATATTCACTTTAATATAAAGAATTTGTTGCAATTTCAATAAAGTTTTTTATAGATCCATATCGTCACCAAAAAACCTCTTATAATAACCCCTAGAAACTATCTTTAGAACACAAAATACGTATATCGATGGAATGCTGGCGTAAAATAAGGGCACTAGCTTATCGCTGTGCGCAACGTATAAGTTTTTGTTGAGGCCCTATGCTCCAAAAGTAGATAAAGGGCACAAGAGAGAATCAGTAGTATCAGAATAAGTATGCACCTTAGACTATTTCAAAAGCTTAAGTAGCTCGGAATTTTATTTTCCGAGCAAAAAAAGTATTGTTATAGTGTAAGTAAGCACCATGTTAATATTGGTCCATTTCAGTGAAAGTAGAAACTGTAAAATGCACCGAAAAATGGAAAAATTTTTTTGGGCTAAAATTTATATTGTCCAATATTTTATACTCGAATAAATTTTTACCAACATAACTCGAAACTGTAATTTATTTCCCAGTAAGTTCCGTAGTTTAAGAGATTTTGTCCATTCTAGTAGGAAAATCAATATTTCCTTTTTATTATTTTTATAATTCTCAAATTAGAATGGTCAATATCTCCAAAACCACGGAACCCACAGAGAAATAAATTAAAGATTCGAATTTAAAGCCTCAAACAAGATATAAAACATTGAATAATTTAAAAATTAAACCAAAAAATTTCTCCATTTCTAAAAGGATTTCAAAGTTTTTAAATTGGTGTCGGTGATCTATTAATTGTTCTCTGAAATGAACCAAAACTTACATGGTGCTTATTAACAGTTTAACAAAACACGGGGAACAAAATTCTGAGCATCTTTAATTTTTTCCATAGAAATCTGAATCAGTTAATCATCATAATATATATTATAAATCACATTATGCCACTGTGCATTTATACTGTGTCGGATATTTTCTTCTTCAAACTTTTGATTTTATTCCAAGTTTAATTTTGTTGCTTTTTACACCCTACCAAAGGGTATATACACTTTGTCCTTACGTTTGTCACGCTTAGAAGTGATCATAATAGGCAAATAATTTTTACTTCGTTCCATAGCTACAAATCTATTGGTACAAAAAATTCTTACTTAAAGTATGTAATTCCGGTTCCATTTAAATTTTGTGAAAAGTTTATATATACTCATACTAGAGTTCGCCTTGTGGCCGAAATTCGACCCTTTTGATATGACTTTGAAAATACCAATTTTGTAAACTTCAGCAAACAAACACTTGTCAGTAACTATGTCTGAATATTTTCTCTTTAGGGGCGTGGCAATGCAAACTCTAAAACAAAAAGTTGCGATGAAACACAAAAAGTTTAAAAACTCCTTCCTTGGAGTTCAACTTATCTTCATTCCTAATTTGTTAAGAATCGGTGTAGCAATTTTACCATGATAGCTTCTTCTTCATGTAGGGGCTTGGCACCGCCCACCAAAAAACATTAAGTTCCTATTATTTTAGTATTAAACCTCTCTCCGCACGGAATTTCAAAAAAATTGGTGCAGCGGTTTAGCTTTACATACTATTTTCTCATTAAGAGCCCATCAAAAAGTGAAAAGTTCTTTATATCCTTCCTTTTTTTTCCGTACAGCGCCCACTTAAATACAAAGATTTTAATATTTTTCGTTCCATCTCAAATGCGAATTTTATAAATATCATTGCAGCTGCTTAATATATTTTAATCCTTCCTTTCTGTACAGTTTTCCCCGATTCCAAATTTGATAAATTCTATGCAACGGTTTAGCTATGAGGGCGTATTTTTCGTACCGAATTTCATAAAAATTGATATAGCAGCTTTATTTTAAAAGTGTGTTTCCCATTTATGGGCGTGGCAAAGCCCGCTTGAAACCATAAAGTTCATACTATTGTTTTTAGTGTTAACCCTATCGCCATTTCATAAAAATCGATGCGTGGCGCACTTTTGCTTAGACCCTCGATATCAAGTGATTTTTATATAATTGCCCAATGCGTTGGCCCGCGAGGTCAGGTCTGATGTATTCGGATATTTTTTAAAACGGAAGTCGTTTGATGACTAATTTAAAATAAAACAAGTTCCGCGAACTTAGCGGTAGAACAAAAAAAAAAATCTGAAATAGGAATTTTTAATAACTTGAATAAGCTTTGAGAAAAGTTATACCTCAAATAAAATCTCAAAGTATTAAGGTCGCAATGTACTATTTTATTCAATCAGACGTATCACATTTTTTGGAGCTTCAAGACTCGGACGCCTGTTTTTGCTGTTAACCCATTAATGCCCAACGGGCACCACGATAGATAGAAGGCTGATATTTTTAGGAGTTAAAGACCTGAGCTCAAACTATATTTTGAAAAAAAATGTTTCTATGGAAAATGGGTGCCGCATGGCACCGCTGGGCATTAATGGGTTAATACTGTGCAGGGTACATTTAATTTTCTTTAAAGCCAATGGCAACACTTTTAACAGGTTACTGGATTTTCTTATTTGTTATGACCTGTGTGCTGCTGTGTTGCTGCCTTTTCATTTTGTTAGATTAACAAATGAATGGGAAAAATATTTAATTTTAACACAAAAGCTGACAGCAGGAGCAACAACAACAACAACAACAGTAAGATCAACACAACACAAACAAACAAACAATACACAAATTGCAGAGCGAAGTTGGCAATGAGTTGTTGGTTTACTTTGCGTTCACTTGGTACAGCAGCAACTTTGCAGTATGATATGCAAAAAGCAACACTGGCAGCAACAACAACAAAGTGAACAACGTGAAGTATACAACAACAAAAACCATACAACAATTGCAATTGAAATAATACAAAAAAAACAATAACAACAACAACAAACTGCGGAAGGAAGTTCGCACTGCAAGCTCACGTGGCTGCTGATGCTACTGCCTCTCTGTTGCTGCAACACAAATTGGTGCAAAAAAGGATATTGCGTGTGCATGTTTTAAAGTGTTGCCATGTTAAAATTTGGAATAATCATGAACAATTTTTTTATATAAATTTTTATGCAATTTTTTCATAAAAAATGCGAAAATAAAAAAAAATTTAATAAATTTGTGATAATTGCAGTGAATTTCTTAATAACATAGTTAGAACGCTAGAATGCCAATCTTCGTCGTTTCGACTACCAATGCTCTTTGTTTCGCTAACTACTTTTTTCTCTCTCATATGATCATTCTGACCTTAAACGTTATAGCGGCTGCATTCGTTGCATACTTGTTACGGCAGCTTATGACGCTTCAGGCAAATCAAGAACAAGACTAGGTCTTGGGCTTGGTTTCGGTATTGATCATGGTCTTGGTCTTGATTGTGGGTACATTTGTCTGTAAGTATGTAGTTTACAATGAAATTTTTAAATAAAATTGGTATGATGGTATATTTTTTATTATAAACAGCTTTCACTGCAATTGATGGACTACTTGCACGTTGGAAATAACTTTAAGTACGTGTTAGTCGAATCGACTAACATTATGATAAGCGTATACAAAATAAGATAAGTGCTCCAGGGCTAAGAAATCAATAAAATATTACTTGAAGTAAACTTTCAGGCATGTGCTAATTTATCATAAACAATTTTCAATAGTGCTATGAATGAACACCAACTGTAATGGATATTTTTGCTTCTCGGCAACACTGAATTTTTCATGCATGTCAGTCTTTATGAATACGAGAACACATACATACATATGTTTGTATGTACGAATATTTTCACCTGAATCTGATTACGTGTGCAAAAGCGCAAAAAAATGAATTTCCAGAATTAAAAAAAACAAAAAAATTAATTTAAATTTCTTGACTGCAACGAAAGAGAATTGAAAATGGCGATGCTGCTACGTAAATTAAGTTTTTTCTTTTTTCTGTATTTAGCTCCCTTTTTGCCTTCATACATATGTACGTATGCATTTGCCTTGAAATGTTGTACGAATTAATTTTCAGTAGTTTTCATCTACGGCATAGAGAGCATTAATTATAATCACAGTGAGATTATTAAATTGCAGTTTTGTACACCTCCTTGTGACGTCATAATAAAATTATCACTACATTCGCTTGGAGGTCGAGCGAATGCAAATTGAAAAGATTACACTAAACAAAACCATGTTACGTATACTGGCCTATGTACTCCTTATCTAAGTAATTTTAATTAAGCACATGCTTTTTGTTTTGAAAACTTTTTAATAGTTTAATTGAAGCATTTTTAATGACGTTTTAAGACATTTTGGATTTGAGGGTAAAATTATAAACTTTTTGGCCCAAGCAGTTAGTTAAAATTCACTTTCATAAACGAAAATTATTCGAAATTTAAAATAAAATAGAAAAAAATCTGGAGATTATGCTTGTGAGTATTTCTTGCATAGATGTCATGGATAAAATCGGTTCAAGAAAAAAACCGACTTTTCAAAACGTTTGAATTTCACTTTTAATCTACTTACATCCGTGTGGAAGTGAAACTGAAAACAATGATGATAATGGAAGTTCTGGAAATTTAAAGTGCTCCCAGAAATAATGCTGGAAAATTTTTTGGAAATAAAGCAAAAAACTTTTCAGGCGTTTTTCTAAAAATATGTAATGGCTTTATTTCCAAAAGTTGTGTGGTTTTCAAAAAGAAAAAAAAAACGCCGTACTAATTAACGCTAGAAAATCTATTAGAAATAAAGTTAAAAATTTTCTAAAAAATAGCTACAAAAATTTTAGAAACAGTGCCGTAGAAAATAATCCCACTGGAAATAAGCCAAAAAATTTCATATAAATCTCTGGTTTTATTTTCCTTTATGCCTTGAAAACAAAGCCATAAACTAATTTCTAAGCAATTTTTTTCTTTATTATAGAAGTTTCTGCCATTATTTTGGGGAGCCAATTTAAAAGTTGTGCTGCACTACGTTTTTTTTAAGAAAATTTTCAGCATTTAATAAAAAACATTTTAGCAAAAACTGCAGTTTGGTTTCTTTTTATTTTTTGCATTTATAATACGACCAGTTTCTACCAGCAACACCACATAATTCAAGTCCAAGGCGAACTGTTTCATTACGTTTTTGATTTTTAAAATTTATTTTGTTTTTTTGGCAACATGAATTCCAGGCAATCCTGGTTTTGTTCAACAATTCCGCTTGTCATGTCAACACAATTCCTTGCTTCGCATCATATCTCGTCGCACTTATGACTAATATGCAAACTTAAACCCTTGGCAGACAGCGTCAAGGATTTCATGGTAAAACCCATGTTCATCTCTTATGAAAATCCTTTTGGAAGCAGCTGCTGTTGGTTGTGGTGAGTTTTGTAAAAGGGGTGTAAGTATATCAATTAGAGAGGATCTTTCTCTCTATTTTTTTTCACATGTAATTATAATTATTATGATTTTATTTTAAATAATTATTTAGATTATTTAAAATTAAAACTTGCGTAATCAAAACAATCGGTAACACGGTCTAGTGCAAACAATCGCAGAGAATTGTTTTTTAAAAATGCAATACAAATCTATAAAGTTTATATAAGTAAGAAAAACGATTTCCGCACAAGCTCGTAATGCAATTTGTAAGTTTTTTCCTTTTAAAACAAAAGTTCCACCCTAAACGATTTAAAAGGATTGACTAAAGATGGTTATAAGTTGTCCTTGCAAAGTGTAGATGAAACGATGACGACATTGTGGGTTTTGGATGCTTCACCACAGCAATGAATTGTTTTAGTTGTTGTTATCATCCCATGCTTTTGATATCTGTCTGGATTGAGATGAATGCTGCTCTGCTGCATGCATGAAAAATATGAATTTTTACCAACATCTCTAAAAGTTTTTCATTCTAGCCATAGCGAATACAGCACGGGTCTCGTTTGTCTGCTTGCTCTCAGTGTACATACGTACGTACGTATGCTCTGAGTATTTGACAGAAAGGAGAAAAAATCCGGATATTATCCTCAAATACAAATGATGGCAATATGTCACACTCTGGACCATCATTCAAGGAATATTGTTTGTTGTCACTTTATCCTGGTAGCTCGTGTGAATATGCATCCTTTTTTTGTTTTGTTTTGTTTCAACAAGTGATTTTTTGCATTCCTTAAGTTTAACCTTATGGTATTCATAATTTTTTGTCAAGTTTTGTTGTATTTTTCGGAATCAAATTGTATTTGTTTTTATACGATTTATGAAGTTTCCATTTTTGGAAAACTCTCTTAAAAAAAATACATTATATGTAGCCCTAAATGCCAAAATGACTTAAAAACATTTCCCTCGTATAGTAAAATTCAAAAACTACATTTTGAATAA
Source organism: Calliopum simillimum (assembly GCA_951812925.1). Classification (NCBI taxonomy): domain Eukaryota; kingdom Metazoa; phylum Arthropoda; class Insecta; order Diptera; family Lauxaniidae; genus Calliopum; species Calliopum simillimum. The sequence continues at coordinate 9,629,958 of OX638372.1, forward strand.
ATTTTGTTGTCCAAAGATCAACATGAAATCATACAACGGAAACTTTTCAGAGCACCTGAACCTGTTATGACCTGCTTACAATAAAACTTGTGCAATTTCATTAAAAAAAGTCATAGAGCAAAATCTGAAAAAAAATCAAAAGAGCTGTGTTTGAAAAGTTGGCGGGTAATGTGGTATGTATGGTAGGGCAATGTGGTATACTATAAAATATGCTGATCAGTGAAGTATTGGCTACAGAATGTTTCGCCATAAAATGTATACAATTGTAAAGGTAGAAATTATAGAGCATAATCTGACATATATCGGATAAAAGTCATAAACCTGTACCTGTAAAGTGTGCGCATAATCTGGTACATATAAGTAGGGTAATGTGATTTAAAAGTTATGAAATAAGTTCATAATAACATTTACATTGGTTCTCAGACTCATAGCTATAATTAATAAGCAAACAGCAATAAAACAAAGTTAAGAATAACAAAAAATATTCCTGTACCGCATTACCTACCTTCCTATATCACATTACCCGCCTTCAACTGTACATTGGCCGATTTTTACAAATTGCAAAATCATAAAAATAAAATGGAAAACTTTCTGAATTTACACAGTTAAACACTTGTTTCGTAATATTTGGCACTTACATTGACCGAATGTAAACAAAATTTTTTACGAAAAAATCCAAAAAAAAAGTCGACTACCCGCGATTATATGTTTGGTTCAACTGATAGCGGAAAAATTATGTTTGGTGTGTGACAGCAACAAATCCCTAGTTTTTCTTGTTTTCTGAGTGGATAAAACATATGACGTCCGCAAGTTCTTATCGAAATCGGAGATATGCGGCTATACTACATTATCCGAATATACCACAATACCCGAAGTTGCGCTAAACTTTGGGGAAAAGTTTTATTTGAACCGAAAAAAGATCAATTTGATGTGAAAAGGTTAACCTTGGAGTAAACTACCTGTATTTTCAGTTAATTATTGGCAAACATAAGATATATTTAAGTATTCATTGGTCATTGTTTGGAAAACCACTAGAACTACTTTCAAATCTCACAGACCCGACGGTTTCCGCGAACATTGAGGAGAGCTTCATAGTCTTAAATAGTTCAGACATTTCAGACTCATTAGAATGTTCCCCTCCACGGAAATCGTTGGCAAAAGGTAAAAAAATTATTCGACAACTAAAGAGAAGCCAGAGTGTGGTCTAATTCGATGGCAATTTGCAATTATAACCTGCATTCCGTCAATTTACATTGAGTTTGACAAACATAAACCCTTTGTGAAAAATACACCAATAAATAACAGCAACTCTACAAAACCCCACTTTCCCTCTCCCCACTTTTAGTGCGCTTTTTTCTTTCAGAATTTTCCAAAACTATCCTAACGACTTCAGTTAGATGACGCTTTAGAAATATACATAGTTCTGCATAATTTGTGACTGTCATGGACGCATTATGAAGTAAAAAAGTATCATTCCTCGTCCCAAATCGAATACGACAATCGTTTGCACATCATTTCAATGGGATGTATGTAATGGAATGGAATGGGATGGGACAACTCCAATGCGTTGAATTGATGGCATTTGGCTTAGTTATTTGACCCACTATACGAGACAAAAACTGGTGCTCAAATAAAAACAAAACAAAAAACCCACTATCGCCATCAACTTCAGCTACAAAAGGAAGCAAAGCAGAAGTTGGGAGGAAAAAAAATCGTATGGCGTTGTTTGTTTTTGACACAGATATATGAAGCCTCTGACACTTGCCAGAAGACAACGCGTCATTTTTGCGTGTAATCAATGCTGATGAGGATTTTCTTAGGATTTTTTGGGTTTTTTTGGATGTGGGGGAACTTGTTCATTTGGTGGTTTTGCTTCCCCCATCCCGTCCCGAATTTATGCAACGATAACAAAACAAACAATGAAAATGAAGATGAACCGCAAAAAATATATACGAAAAGTATGAAAGAACACCCAAGCAAAAAAAATGTATGGTCCTTTCTTTGTTCAGTTGCTTTTGGTCGGTCTGAATGGTGGTGCTTGGTGCTTGCAGCATCATCTCATCGAGATTGTGTGATGAGATTTGCAGCATATGTAATGTCGGCATTAATCATTCGTTACGGTTGTATGCCATCTATCGCTGCTACAATATTTGATGATGACTGGTGATGAATGTGATGAATCAGCATTGGATGAGCAAAGCAACAATGGTGGCGGCAGCAGCAGCGCAGAATATTTCTATACTGTGTGATCATAGATTTATGCGAGATTATTTTGTTTTTGAGCTTAATGCTTGAGCGGTTTTTGCGGCTATGACAAATGTTAAAATAAATTCCATCACTACTATTAATTTAATGATATAACACTTATCTGTTGTGTACAAAACTATAGCAAATGGATGGAAGCACTGTTGTTGGCAAAGAGTTTTGCGCATACAAATAGAAAAAAGTCATGGTTGTTTCTCAGCAGAGCATCCTGTGACATTCATTTTATGTTCAAGTTCAGACTTCTACCAATGCAAACTCAGTAAAAGAAGGAGTTTAGTACCCAAATTCTTGTTAATAAAAACAGCGTTTTGTAAAGTTGATTGGCGTCACTGAGGCATATTTTGTGTCTAGCGGTTACACTTGACTGTTTTACTTTCTTTCCGCTTCACAAATCGAACAAATCCCATTTAAATGATAATTTTTTTTTATTTGCATATGAAAAACTTCAAAGTGATGATGTTGTTACAATGATTTGCCAACTATTAGCGAAACAAAAAAGGAAAGTAACGAATATGCAAATAAGAATACAAATTATGTATAATCGCTCAAGCCCATTTCATTGAAATTTCGCAGTCGTATAGCTAATAGTTAACAGCTGATTTCGTATTTGCTTAAAAATTCTGAAGAGATTCAAAAAAATCATAGTGATTCGCTTTTAACGATGTCCTTAATACTATAAATGATTGGGATCCTGAATTTCTTTTAATACAATGAATCAAACAGATAACCACTCGAGAATCCTGCTCTGAATGCCTGAAATACATACAAATTCCTGAAGATTATCATTTATCGAACGTAGCAAATAAAAACCCATCCACTGAAAACATCGAATGCAACATCAGCATACGATCTTTCAAAGAAAATCGGTTTCACAAGTTTACTCTGAACTTACTTTTTTTCATACAAGAAAGTGGAGAAAGCGATCTTATACATTTCAAAATGATTTCAAGTTTGATTTTACAATCGAAATAATAACACAATATGGATATAAGAGAAATACTAAATGATTGGTACTTATCGTAAGGATATTAGCATCATGGGTAATCAAAATACATTTTCAATAGTAAAAAAAATAAAATCTATTTGGAATTATTGCTCTGGCCGTCATAAAATTAATTAGAATATACGTTTTCAGTGCAATTAACTCCTAAGTTAATTAAGTCAAATGAAATTTAATTAAAATGTAATTTTACGCGCAAATTGTTACCGCACAGTGAAAAGTGAATCCCATAAGCTGCTCAATGAAGAGACTCTTACGTATGTATGTGTGTGTTAGCGAATAATCTCTACTATACATGTATGTTTGAACCATAAACTACACGCTTCCTACTCCGAATACACCCATTTATGCAGGCACGCATGGACACATGTTTGTATGAATGAATGCGTGTGTGTTGGTATAATTTTGCGTATTATTAAAATTAATCCTGCACACAGGACATGTGCTAGGAGGATTTAATCTGCACAGTGAGTGCAAACAACATCGAGATAATAAACGCAATAATTATTACAACAAAATAACATGAAGCCAGTAAATAGAAATATAAATAGATGGACACACATACACATACTTATGTATGTTAATGTACATATGTACATACATATGTATTATATAATACAATAACAAACCACGTATGAGCAACCCATTGCGAAAAGAAAAAGCAAATTACATTATTATATAAAATGTTACGCTATTATATGAATGTTCAAATGTTAGAAGGACGGAAGGCAATAAAGGGTAAAAATAATGTTGTACACATTATGTGCCATAACAATAGACTATTTGACCGATATTATTTTTTAAGCTCAATGCTACTAATTTCATACTATCAAGTAAACTTTCAATGAAAACAGAGATTAGTTTTATTAATTTCTAACAAAATTGCAGCTATTTATTATTATGACATTACTTTATTAATTACTGCCCTTTTAACATTTGCCGATTCATATACTGTAGCCCAAAAAGAAAGTTCAGAAAAGTGAAATAGCAAACTTTAATGTACGATAACTATGGAAGTAGTAGAAAAATTTGTGAACATTATGCAGAAGGTACTTTATTGGAAAGGACAGTTGGAAAATGGTGTGATTGATTCCGCTCTGTCGATCATCCACTGACACAGTCGCAAGATCGCTGAGTGAAAAAAATCTTACTGACCGCATTTCAGTAAGCGAATCTTTTTTGAAACGAAATGATCTCGAACCATTTTTGCACAGATTGGTTACTCATGATGAAAACTGGATAACGTATGATAATAATGTGCGAAAAACATCATGGTCAAAACGAGGTGAGCCCGCCCAAACGATCGCAAAATCGGAAGTGACACCAAGGAAGGTTTTTCTAAGTATTTGATAGGATTCTAAGGGACCTGTGTAAAACGAGCACCTTCCACATGGCGAAATGATTGAATGAAACACTTAAAGAAAAATGTCCGAAATTAGTCAAAAGAAATTGCGTCGTTTTCCATCACGAGAACGCTAGACCACATACATCTTTGGTGACCCGCCACAAAATGAGGTAGCTTAGCTGGAAAGTTTTATAACATCCACCATACAGCTCAGACTTTGCACCGATTGCCATTTGTTTCACCCATTGCAGAACTATCTTGATGGTGAAAAATTGAATTCCCTAGAGGATTGCAAAAAGGTCTTGTCCGAGTTTTTCGAGCAGAAACCCCAGGAATTCTTTCAGGACGGTATAATGGTTTTGCTTTAAAGATGGCGAGATGTGGTCAATAACAATGGAAAATATTTGACTCAATAAAGATCTTTTTAGGCTACCTTATATTAACGATATCACTTTTCAGCCAAATTAACTAAGTATATTGTTTGCTTTCATTCAGTTTTTTACCAGCCATGATTTTGATGCAAGTAAAAAAATATATATTATTGGAAACTTAGGTATATTTTGATGCAATCAAATTATGTTTTTCCTAATGGGTCTTTTATAGAATTTTTTTTTCTCTGCTGAAAACACCCGCTATCAAACGAAAATAAAAATAAAAGTTCTTCCAAATGCATCCTGTTGTGATAAGAGGCGGTAACGAGATAACGCATTGATCCTAATCACGTGATATATTCATTAATTTCTCTTTTTCGGACATTGTGTCAATATTTCAATATTGTTGCCTTTGAACTGCTTTTGTAGATTTCATTGATATGATAGTGAGTGCTCGTCAAGTGATGCCAAATAATGCGATTAATGCGATTATTGCACTCTGTCCAATGACATACCCACACCTACACATATATATGAATGTACGTATACATGTATTACAATTTAATTAATGCTGAAATAATTAATGTACTATGTTAATCTATTTTTAAATCGGCAAGGAGGATTTTTGTTCAAACCAAAGAGATTCCAACAAAAATTTACATCTTCGAAACAAAAAATCAAATTTTCCGCCTCTTAGAAAATTATAAAAAATATGTGGGCACTCTCCAAATGTCAAGAAACTATATCACAGAAAAAATAGGAGTAATCGATATTGGTTCAAAAGTTATTCACAATATATTGATGTCGTGCAAGCCTTTTTTCAGCATTAAATAAAAATAAGGCATCTTACGAAAAAAAGTATATGGCTTAAAATGCTTAGGACTCACAGTGCTGTCACTCCATACAACGGAACGGCATTTCCACAGTTTTTGTTCGATTTCAATGAGATTTACCATACTGATACATTTTTTTACGTTGTTTTCAGAAATGCAATTAATTTTCAAATGCAATGAACAAAAAAAAAGATATTCAAATAAATAAAACTTCGAATGTTAACTGGAAAAAATTTTTGCGCATGCTTTTAGGCTGTAAAAAACCATATAAAATTTTAATAGTTCAATGTGTTTTTGACATATAAAAGTATGCTGTAAAACAAGGGTGTCAGCGTTTTAAAATCACTGAGCCAAGCGCAGTCAGCGCTAAATTTTCTTTTTTTACAACAAATTCAAATTCCCCGAAGAACAACAATTAGAAAAACAATATTTTGTTGTTTTCTTGGTGGCTCGTGTATAACAACAACAATATTTCAATAATTTCTAAAAATTCTGAGAACTACAACGCACACGAAAAATTATTTGTTGTTTTTTCTATGCGAAACAACAAAAACAATTTTTCATAAATTTTTAATTCCGCGAAATTTTGACAAGCTCAAAAAATAACAACAAAAATTATTTCTGTGATTGTTGTATTTCTGCGAAATTTGCATAATTTTGCAATATTCTTTTTGTTGTAGTCGAGCCAAAATTGGCTCACTTTTGTTCTACGCTGACACCCTTGCTGTAAAAAAAAATCAAATTTAAAAAAATTCAAAAGCATTTGAAAAAAATTTTGTGGTGTAAATTTTATAAAATCATTGATTTTTACGTAAATACGGGATATTCAGATAAATATTTAAAGTAAACGGGGAAAAACGGGGTTGTGAATTTTTCCTATCTTAAAATATGGAATCTGTACTATTTGTACGTTTAAGAACAATGCCCGCAAGTCCCGTCTTTTTTTTTCCTGCTCTAAAGAAAATTAGCATTTTCCGGTTTTCAACATTTGAAAAATTTTTTTTATATCTTTTAAAATAACTTTAATTTGGCAAATCGAATTGGCATACAAAAAATACTAAAAATAAATGAGTATGTAGGCTTTCGTATGCATTTTATTTTAAAACAATTGCTTTTGAGGTTTAGGAGCAGCAATTATTTTTAAAAAGTTCTGCGATTAGAAAATTTTCTTAAATGTTTTTTTTCGAAAAAAAAGTTCGACTTTAAAAAGCTGTAACACTTACAAATCACACTAGTTTTCAAAAATTTTCAGGGGATTTCTTAATTGGACTATTTGCTGTAGAATGGCATAAAAAAAATTTTAAATTTGAACAAAAAATTTTTACGCAAATGCCTTCTATCGCAGCACTGTGGGACTGCCCAAAGAATACGTGTGAATTCTTTTAGAATTTTCTGAGAAATTTTATAATTTTTCAAAAGTCCGAAAAAAAAATTAAATATTTTCCAAAAAACTCACACGTATTCTTTAGATAAGTTTTGTTATTAGTTTTGCTCGCCAGTGTATACCTAAGAACATTCCTTCAAGAATTTTCCAATCTCCATTTCATTCTTCTACCTATATCTCGAATATGTTAATAATTTTGCTCTACCAATAGCAATATTTTCAAAAAATCTGTTTCTAATCACTTTCAGTAACAAGTATTTTTATGCTATCGCACTTTGATATCTACCTAATAACAAACACGCATTGTTTAAGGCACCAATGGCTGTTTTTACTACATATTGAGTAGTAGGAGTGTAGTGCAAAAAGTGCCAACTTAACAAAAAAAAAAAAAAGACAAAAAATGTGCAGCTTAAACCTTCTTATTTCACATATCCTGGCGAGACAATGTTTCGTCGCCAATTGTGATTCCAAGCAATTCCACACAAAATTAGTCTTGTTATGTCTGCATATATTGAGTCGAGACGACGAGCTTAATCCTCTAATTTACTTTAATGGTGTTGAGCAGTCAGTCGATGATGTTGGTTAAGTGACAAGGCGTACTGATGCATCGTCATAAACAGTATGTTGCCAGCATAGTAGGAATAGAAAAATCAAAAACTTTCGAAGCTGTGCTCTGAAAATATATGGAAAAGTGAACCTTTTTAAGTAAAAATAATAAATACAAGCAGTAACAGTAGCTGTTATATAGCTTATAGCATGGCACTAATGAGTGACAGTATGTCCCTTAGGGGAAAGGGTGCCCACCCCGGAAGTAGAGGTACGCGAAAGGAACTACTTAGATATGGACCTCTTTAATGAAGACGGAGATAGATTATTTGCTCGAATTGTTACTGGGGACAAAATTGGGGTTATGAATCTGAGTCCAAACAAGAGCCTATAAAGTGTCACAAAAAAGCATACCACCACCTTAGAAGTTTAAGGTGAAGGGATCCAGTTGATCGATTGCAAAGGTATAGGTATCTCCCTAACCGGAGAACTCTACGCTTCAATCTTAGTAAGATTAAATGAAGCCGCCAGAGAAAAGAGAATGGGAAATTGACCAAAGGTATTCTTCTACTCCACGAGAACGCGTCTATCCACAAAAGACGTCAAATATTGAAAGTTTCAAAAAATCTGCTAAATCGGAGAAATATTGTTCAAAACTTCTGATTATTCTTACTATTTCGTTGGCAGCCTACTATATTCTGTGTAAGTGCTTCATTTTTATTTCAAATTGCTATCAAATCTGGGTTTCTTAAATCTGTCCAAAATGCATTTAATACAAACAAATTTGCATTGAAAATTGCGTTTGCGAAAAAAATAAAGAAATCATTTAGATATCTCACAGCAAGTTTCCCCACTACTTACAAGAACATAAGGGTTGTTTGCACAAATTGCGTTTTAAGCAAAACACCAACCATTATCACCATTTAGAATTTTTCCTCCTTCTTTTTTTTTCTCTTTTTCTTTTTCTTGACTCCATTAAGAATCTTAAATTTGGACTTAACTGCCTGGAATTGCGTTTAAAGCTACCAACCAACCAACCAACCAACCAACCAACCATACAGAGTAAAGCAACTCGCGGTCTGCATTTAATTTAAGTCAATGTTTGTGTGTGTGTATGTGTGGATTTCGTTTCTTTCTTTTCCATGTGTGCGAATTCACATAAAATTTGCATTTAAATTGCGTCTGGCAACATTACCAACACATGTAAAAAAGCATGTAGCGCATACACGTACATATAGGTACATGAGAAGGATTCACAAGGATTTATGGAAAGCATTTAAAAGCAGAAGCAGCAGTCAGTCGGTCTATCTGAATTGCAAGGAAAGATTGTCAGAAAAGAAAAGCGAAAAAACAAAATGTAGTCCACAAACGTATCTCAATTACTGAACATTCGATTTTATTTTCTGGCGGTGGGTTGGGGAGGTTAACGTCACATTGTGAATTGACAAATGGTAAATTAAAGTTAATTTTATAACTTCAATTGTAACAAAGAAGGCTACAAAAAAAAATATTGTGAAAAATGAGCAAAGCCTAAAAGTATGCAACACTTTTTTTTTAGATAAGCTAAAGCTATAGCAAAATAAATAAACTTCAGTGCACTCTGTGAATGTGATGGAAAGAAACAACGAGAACAGTTGATAATGTTAGATGTAGGCAATAACGCCCAAAAATAGAAACGAAATAATGCCTAAATTTCGGCGATAATCATTTTGAAAATTACTAAAAGTGGGCGCGGCACTATTTCGATCTCGTCCATTTTTTGTTCATTGTAAGACACAGATTGTCAGTAATTGTGTACTAAACATAATCAAAATATCTTATATAAAGATCGAGATATGACCAGATTAAATATAAATTTAGGACTGTGCCACGCCTTCCAGAGGGTACCTACAAAGTCGAAACATAATTTCATGCAAATGTACATCATTGTCTAAAGTTTCATTAAACTAGTATCGTCGGTGGCCATGCCGTTTTATATATAAAAAAGCCAGAACATTGAGTTCTGATAGAATTCAATACTCGCAGTTACCTTTTTTGGATGCAAAAAGCTAAGTGTAACTCCAAACTGATTTACATGTACTATTTAATTTTTGGTAGTGAGGCACTGTGCACTATTAAAAAAAGGATCCTTCTCGAAGTTCAGTTCATCTCCATTCTGAATTTCTAAAAATCAGTCCACTGACATTAGGCTTAAAACCACTCATGTATAAATTTTTCTTTAGTTTTTTTCCTCAGGGTTCAATTTCACACCAAATTTCATGAGAATCGGTGTCACAGTTCAGCCGTAGCAGAGTTTTTTCAAAGCTCATCTCACTGCCCAAATGGCTACTAAGCCGTTATTAAAAAACCCCAAAAGGATTATATACTAATAGGAATAAGCACTCTGCAACAGCGCGAAAATAGTCGAAAAGTATCGCAAAATATTGAAACAAATCTATGAAATTAGTGAAAGTCGAAAATTATTGAAAAACATCTAAAATATTGGTAAATGTGCTAAAGTATCGAAAAACATACAAAAATTTGGGAAAGTCCAAAAGTATCGTAAAAAATCCAAAGTACCGGTAAAAGTCCAAAAGTATCAAAAAACATGCAAAATATTGGTAAAAGTATCGAAAAACATTCCTACTATCGGTCAGAGTCCAAAAGTATCGAAAAACTTCCAAAATATCGGAAAAACTTCGAAAGTATCGAAAACCATTCAAAATATTGGGAAATTCCAAAAGTATCGAAAACCATTCAAAATATTGGGAAATTCCAAAAGTATCGAAAAACGTTCATAATATCAGTAAAAGTCAAAAAGTATCGAGAAACATCTCAAATTCCGGTAAAAGTCCAAAAGCATTGAAAAACATACAAAATATTGGTAAAAGTCCGAAGGTATCGAAAAACATCTAAAATATCGGTAAAAGTATCAAAAAACATTCCTACTATCGGTCAAAGTCCAAAAGTACCGAAAAACATCCTTAATATCGGTAAAAGTCAAAAAGTATCGAGAAACATCTCGAATTCCGGTAAAAATCCAAAAGTATTGAAAAACATCCAAAATATCGGTGAAAGTACATAAGTATCGAAAAACATTCCTACTATCGGTTGAAGTCCAAAAACATCCAAAATATTGGTAGAAGTACGAAGTATCGAAGAGCATCCAAAAAGCCGGCAAAAGTCCAAAAGTATTGAAAAACATCCAAAACATCAATTAAAGTTCAAAAGTATCGAAGAACATAAAAATATCGGTAAATATCCAAATATCGAACAATGTCTAAAATATCGGTACATAACGTTGACAGAGTGCAACAAAACAGTCTTCGTGCAAGCAAGAGAAAAACAACAACAACAAAATTTCTCTCATTCCACTGCACTTTCTTAACAACAACAACAACAACAACAACAACAGTTCTATCAAACTAATTTCTAGTAAGTTCTGCCTGTAGTCTTCTCCTATGATATACTTTCGATTGATATTTTTTTGAAAGAGTTTGCTTCAAGTTGTTGCTAACTCTTTCATTTGACGATAATATTTATTCATGATAACGCCTAATAAGATTCTTAATGTTATTTCTTAAAATTGTGAGAAATCACTTTCATGGTTTATGCATAACGGAGACGGTATTACTATTATAAAAGACTTCGCGCTTGTTTTAACCGTTCAGTATTAGTTTCACTATAGAGTGATAAAGTTTAGTAATGTTTTGATTGCAGTGCTATAAATAAAGATTGAAAGAGAAGTTAAAATTAAAATAGTTTTCAAGAAAATATTGGCAATCAGAAACAAGTGGAAGAGATGGATTGATTTTGTGAAATGTGAACTTAGAACAATTTTTAGAAATTATGAAATTTGAATTAAGTACTGAGAAATTGTGGCTAATCGAGATGCTTGGGAGAGAGTTACAAAAAAATCTTTGGACAACTCAGGATACTAAAAATAAAAAAATAGAAAAACTACTTAATGTAATTAATTGTTTTTTTAACGACTTTTAGTAAAACACATATATTTCGAAAAATATGTGGCAATATCCTTTCTGTAAACTCAACCATACAATTATGTTTATATTTGTTTTTAATCACATTAATCATATGTTTACTTTATTCCAATGAGGGATCATTTTTAATTAACTACCAAATGAAAAAACACAAAAATTAAATACAAAACACATAAAAAATTCATCAAAAAAGTAAGCCAATAAACAACAAAATCATAAATTATTTTTAAAAATAACAAATATTGTAACAACAACCACAAATTCAATGCAATTAAGATACGTATATGTATGTATAAAAACAAAAAAAAAATCCAATACCAATGTATGTACATAAATTTAAAAATTTTCAATGTAAATATTAAATAATGAACGCTCGCTCGTATGCCATAAATTAAAATTTAATCACATGACGTTTAAAATCAAGCGATTCTACATGCTGTCAAAAGTTTTTGAATTTAAAATTAATTTCATGTACATTTGCAAATTGACCTCAAATGTGTTGTACGATTCTAAGTAAACACAAATTACAGCATTGAATTCAGCACATATTTAAATTGGTTTAAAATTTATATGCATAGCGGTACAGGGTGACATAAAAACCAAAAAAAAAAAGTAAATTTAATACTTTTTTTTAATCTAATTTTGAAATTTGTAAAAAAATGATAACAGATATCATAACACTGTCCGTCTAGCGCTATTAAAAGTATGATTTTTACATCTAGTGTTGTCAAAATTATGCTAACAATGACCGCATGCATATTATTGATTTAATGGTACGCAAATTATTAAGTTTATAGGAAAACTATTATTTCAATAGGAAAAATCTATGTGATCAATGAACGAATTTTTTATATTTTAATGGGACTTGTATCGCCTGCAGTGTAGTAAATGCTTTGTAAGGCTTAAGTTATCCAAACAGATCCAGCAGTATGTGAAAATTTTCCAACATCCAACTTCAATTGTGACTTTAATCCCTTTGTATTTTATTGCAATTAAGCTTAATAGCAAAGGTCTTGAATTTTTTTTTTTTTCTTTTTTTTTTTTTGTGATTTATTTTTTATGCAAATTGTTTTATTACTAAAAGTATGCATACATGCATATATTTATGTTTGTGTGTATGCATTAAAACATGAATATTCTCACTAACGCACACTAACGCCCCGAACATAAATTGCATTCAATTGGGATAATGGGCGGTAAAAACCGCAAAAACAAAAATGTTTTGTTCTCAACCAAAAATTGATAATTAAAATATTATTATGCGATTCCATTTAATTACGCTAATTGCTGTTGATTCAATAAATTTTATTATTTACATTACAATTACATGCAAAAGCGATTCACCAGTGGGTGCATATGTATATGGTATGTGTTTAAGTGTGTGTACGTGTAGTTATACGCCCGAGAGGTTGTTATGTGATTGTATGCTTTTATCCATTAATGGTATCGTTAGGGATTTCATGTTGCTCGTAATGCCTTCAGTAAAGTGGGAATTATTGTTGTGTTTGTGTGCGTAGAATAATGTTATTCTGCTGTCAAACTATTATGCTCAGCAAGATATGAAAAACAAAGCGGATGAACCATATAATTATTTAACTTAACTGCTGTCTTCATATTTGAATAATTGTTTAAAATTGGTATTCCAAAATATTTACTATTTGGCTAACCGATCATTTCGCCCCAATCAATACACTAACTATACTTTTATTTCTTTTTCATTTGAAAAGTTAGTATTTGATACTGTGGTAAAATTATTTTTCGAAATTCCGAAAAAATCCAAGATGGCGGTCATATGATGTCCGATCCAACTTTTAGATATCTACTCACATATTTGAAAATTCATAGCTCCTCGGATTTTGATTCGATTTTAAAGAAATTTTATTTTGAGTGGAAAAAAGCTTTTTTTCTTTTTTAAAGCCAATTTGAGGCTTGGTAAACCCTTTTTATTTTATTTTTTTTTTGAAATATTTTTGTTCAAAACCAAAATTATCAATTATTATTATTTACCAACCTTCAAAATTGTGGTATCTTCTAAGGTTATCAAGTTATGAATTTTTGAAGTTGTTAAATGTTGAGTTCATCATGAGTCGTTGGTGCAAGTGAGTAAGCATATAGGGTTGCCACCATCTGAAACGTTTTTTTTTTTTCAGTGGCCACTAGCCAAATTTTTTGAAGAATATTTTTGGAGAATATTTAACCCATTATTACCAAGTTTTTGGAAAAAAAAAAGTTCTAAGGTTATGTATTTGGGCTTGGTCTTCAGAAATATGTTATAAACTGTATTAAAAAAAAAAAACGTCTATTAGGGACGTTGTACAAATGAGCGACGAAATCGCTTAAATAAACCAGATGGTTGCTTTCGAAAATTTATTTCAAATCTTCCTTTTTTTTTCTTTGGTCATTATAGTTACACACCAAAAAACAATAGTTTAAATTGTTAAAAATTGATCGACGCTTGTATCGTTCAAAACTCATCGAACCGAAATTTGGCTTAGCAGAAAAAACACAAGGTGGCAACACCAAAAGTTTTGTAAAATTTTAAAAAAGTTTACCTGAGCGTTTTCGAAACCAAAAATTCCAATTAAGTCAAAAAAAAAATCATATAAGATTTTCGAAAATAACCAGGGGGCAACCCTAAAAATTTATGTTGGATTTTTGAAAAGTTTATTTTAGCGTCTAATAGCAAAATTTTAATTATTATTTTTTTAAATAATAGTTTAAGCAACACTAACAACAAAAAAAAAAAAAAACAGGTGGAGGGTTTCTAAACGGAGAATGAAGAAATATTGCAAAAAACTTTGGAGAATGACGAAATAATGCAAAAACTGTAATATCACATTGAAAACAGCAAAAAAGTTGAAACTAGTGGATAGCCCCTGTAATTGTTTATAGTTTTGCTTATATAAAGATAAAACTATATGTTCAGTAATATAAAAAAAAAAAATGTACGCGGAAAATGACGCACACTTGCGTTCTTTACAAAAATTTTACACTTTTTTAAAAAAAAACCACACAAACACTCACTGTCGAAACACCAAAACTGATTGAGCTGAAAATACACTGAATCTCCTCTTTCTCTTTACTTTCAGTTCTCTATTTACTCAATGTTTAAAAAATTCACAGTTAAAATAAGAAAAACAGAGATTGTGTAAATTGAGGAACCAACTTCCTTGGTTGTCAATTCTACATAAAAAAATTTTCCGAAGAGTTAACACAGAAAAACAGTAGCTGAAATATTTATACAAACAATGTCGTATAAGGTTTTTCTAGAAAATAATACAATATGCGATACGGTCAAATTAAGTGCACTAAGAAGCGGTTAAGGACAGGACGGAGAATGACTTTTTAACACTTTATGTTATAATGTCATAGTAAAATATTAAAACATTTTTTTTTTTCCAAGCAATTCGTATAGAAACTCTGGTTAGGTATCTGTATTAAATAGATAAAATATCAAATTTTAAGTTTAAACATGGTTTTGAACCCCGGGACATTGAATGGTACATTTTTTGGAGACTCACTCACATATCTCGTATGTAATCAGAAACAATTTTCTGCTCTCAGTAAATTTGTTGTAATGACAATCTTATATACAAAAAAAAACAACAACCAAAACAACAGAAACAACAACAAAAACATTTTTTTTTTAATTTATCAAATGTCAAACGCGCTTTGAAAAGAAAATCGCTTGAAAAATTTCGCCGAATTTTTTGTGTTTATTTTGCAAAATAATCCCATTGACAATGCCGCCGGGTAATGAATTTCAACACAATTGACAATTGAGTAATGACAACAACAAAAACAACAATCAAAGTAATAACAACAACAACAAAAGCAATAACAACAACAACGGAAGCAACAAACAAAAAAAGAAGCGCAATAACATCAAGCAACTAAGTAAACAACTTTTTATGCCATTTACTGTTTATAGCGCCCTCTGGGCTGTGATATTTTTCCCTTTTTTTGTTTTCGTTCTTTTAATGTACATTTTGATGTCTTTTATTTCTTCTTCAATTGCAAACAAATTGTTTACGTAGCTGACCACATGTTAGATAACGGTAACAAAAACGAGGTGGGGGAATGGGGGCTGACTATTGACAGTTGTAATACGCCCTTTATTTGCTTCTTAATTCATACACCCATCTTCATATATCGTACGTATTTGGCATGCTTGTCAAGCAGAAAAATGCGCATCAATCATCTCATGTTCAAGATGGCGTTGCCCATTTTTCTTGCTGTTTAGGCTAAAAACAAAGTTACATGGACCTTATTGGCGTTTTTATTTTTGAAAGCTCGAAAAGCGTTAGTTTGTTCAAAAAATCATATCAAACGCATCTGTCTCCAAACAGTTTTTGTATCTTCTTTTGTAGAAGGCCAAGAAAAAATTTATTATTTTTATTATAAAATTGGCAAATAAGCAAAAATTTCACACACACGCAAGTGCTAAAAGTTGACAATTTGTTTACACAACTCTGCAAATATTGGTGTTCTTTTACCGCCCTCACATTCTACTGGAGGGTGCTGTTATCGCTTTCAGCAAATTTCAAAAGTTCACTATACATATGGTTGAAGAAATGTACAATTCGCAAAAAAAGTTTGTTCTTTTCTATTTCGCAAAAGTTTATCACTTTATTTAATTCATTTTTCAATATTTCTTATTGTCTTTTTATCGAAAGCTTTGAGATCTTATTTATGAAAATTATGCCATTATAACTTATACTTGAAAGCAGCATATGTTCCAATTAATTAGCTCAAGTTGAAACTAATGTGCGGTGCTGAAAGCCCTCATGTATGTAAAAATAAAAATAATGAAGCGATTTTTGGAAATCCCCAGCCAATTACCCATGAAAATCTAGATGGTGTCAAAAAAGTGAGCTGAGAGTTTTTCAAATTATTTATCGTAAATTACCGATAGTAAAATTTTAAGTAGAATATTTTTGTGGAATACTTTAACCCATTATAAACTATTTTTGAAAAAAAAAAAAAGTAAAACAGGGATTAAAGACCAACAAAAACTGGGTATATTGGGCAAGATGTTATTGGGACAACAAATTTTACCAAAAATGCAGTTTTAGAGTTTTACATTGGGGTGAAATGTTGAAAATACTTTTGTTGTGGCTAAAAAATGTGTAAAGCTGATGTAAAGTTAAAGATGTTATTTTTTATATTCCTTGATTCAAGGCAAAAAACTTGGGATATAGCACGACTCATTCCAATAATTGTTTGAAAAAAATTCTCAACTCAATTTTCTGACACCATTTTTCAGATTTCGATTGTAATCGTGGATTTCGAAAACTCGTTTTTTTTTTTAAATTTTTCTAATGTACGTGTATATTGTCGTAAAAATGCTTTATTATCCTATGTAGAATATAAAATTTCCATAATATCCACGCCAATTCTATTTGGAATTATTTTCTTCGGATTTGATCCAATAGCACAGAGAAATTAAAATTTTTCGGCGAAATAATTCCGCTTGAATTTTTCGCTATCTAAATTTTGACTTTTTAATGATTTTTTATTAATCTCGAGGTCACTGAAACCGGATATAAAATCAGTTATTTAAGGTCGCCCTTGGTTTTTGTACCACAGGGGACAATAGCAAATCCTACCACCCATTGTTAATTAAATCAGTATTTCCCTTGTTAGGAAGGACCGAAGAGGTTTAATTTCTGTGACAAAGACACTTCCCAATTTTTGCCAACTATCCCCATCAACCCCTACCTTAGGGGGTTCCCATACGTATTGAAACCATATTCACACCAAATTTTTTTTTTTTGTGCTCCAATAGGTTTTAAAGGAAAATTCGTAGGTTCAGACAAGCGGGCTTGAACCGCCCCATACAAAAACCACAAAAAATTTATCACACCAAACCCTTTTAGCATTGATAGAAATTTTAAGAAGATCCCAAAACGGTGAAAATGATTTTAAGAAGATCCAAAAAAAAAGAAGATTCCAAAAATTGGTCAAACCCAAAACGGTGAAAATAACTTAAAGAGCCCAAAAAAAAACAAACAAGAGGATCCCAATTTCGCTAAGTATATCGAAGCCATACTTTCACGATCTGGACCTGATTTTCAAATAGACTAATATCGTAAAAAACTGGGGCTCTAATGATGCGGCGTTGTACCCCGCACACAAAAACTAACTTTGACAGGTATCGATTCAAAACTTGATGCACGGATGTTTATGGCTAAACTAAGGACCATACAAAAAATGGACAAACATAAATATACATGGTATCCACTTTATATCATGCAAAAAATGGATAGATAAGACCGGGGAACGTTGAACTCCCTTACAAAAAAATTATAAAATGTGTCCCCAAAGGTATGACCTAGAGCTTTCATTGTTACCGCGACAAAGTTAAAAGAATTTTAATGATTTTTTTTTATAGGTTTATACAAAATATAGACCGGTCTCTACTTGGGCTTATAGGTCCAATAAACGCATAGGGGTGGCATTTCATTATACCCTACTCACATAATGATCAATCTAATCCAGAATAAACCATAATATCACTGTAACCTTAGAAATTGTAAAAGTAAGCATTGCAAGTTGACTAATAATTGTGCTTTTGTCTTCAAGAAACTGTTACTAAACTTCAAAAGAATAATTGAAATCCAATTTTATAATTCAAATGGTATGGTTTGCAACAGAATACGGAACTCGAATGTGGCAACACAGAGGTAAGTTAACAAACTTCCATTGATACCTCGTAACTAAATAACACGTGATGAAGTCCGCCAATTCAGTTTGTAATCAGGTGCAGAATGAATATGAGATGGCACTGATGAAGAGTATTTGTAACCTGAATAGAAACTGACATTTTCAATAGGGTAAATTATCTAAACAGAAAGAAAAATACGATCAAACTCAGATTTTTCAAGAGAATTCGATAATCAAAAGATGAAGATTTTTTCAATTTCTTAATAGAGCTTAATTTTCTAAGAAGGAGTTCTTACCACGCACCACATTAGGGTTTTTTTTTCCTTCGATCAGTTACGACATAAATTGGCATTCCCAGGCTTTTGTGTTGACTGTTGCGCATAAGTAACTTATTTACTTAGTATGGCAAAATATCTATTTGAGAAAATATATTTCGGACCCATATTTTTTTAAAATATCATTTTAAATAACTTTGTGCTTCTAAGTGCATTTTCTACTCTTATTTTTTCTGTGTATGCAAATATGAATGTGTGTACATTAGGCCAGGTCAAATTTTTTTGCGACAAAGAGTACAGCATCAAAAAAATCTACTAAAAATTCTAAAAAACTTTGCCCATGAAACCATGGGTCTAAAATCAATATCGAGCCACCGTAAATTGCGTTGAAGTTTTGTTGTACTACTTTAAAATACAATAAGAAAAAGAAAAAATTTAAATTTTTTTTTTATTCTTGCTTCATATAAATTAAATAAAAATATTTGAATTTTTTCTTTTTTTTTGTATTTTATTTTAAAGAACTACATCAAAACTTCAACGCAATTTATGGCAGCTCGATATTGATTTTAGACCCATGCTTTCTGGGACAATTTGCTTTAGAATTTTGCATAGATTTTTTTGTTGCCATACTCTTTGCCAATTTTTTGCGTCCCGAACAAATTGACCCGGCCTAGTGTACATACATACGTAATAATTGGACGAAACGATACAAGAAACTGTAAAAATAAGAGACAGACATAGCGTAAATTGACAGCTGGCTCATGCAGCAAAAGAGTAACGGTAGTGCATAATGTTAATGTCAAAAGGAAGGCTCTTTCGGAAGTCAGGCGGGGAGTTCTTTAATTGAAGCTTTTATGATTGCAAACCCAAGCTCATGCTAGAATTTCTTGGCCCGTTTAATGGCGGCATTACATTCAAACGATGAAATGCAACTGTCAATAATTATAATCGAACAGATGAAAAGCGCACTGATGTTGGTCGAAACGCTATTTTACTGCTATGTCCTGTGAATATTTTGTATTTGCGGTTGTTGAAATGAAACTTCCATGTTCCATGATTCATTTTGACATTTTTGAATGAACGCATAATAAAGATTGACATCGCATGAAAGCTAATTGCAGTTTATTAGAAGTGAATATTCGAAAGTTGTCCATATTCGAACACAGAC
The DNA here is from genome assembly GCA_951812925.1 of Calliopum simillimum. Taxonomy (NCBI): domain Eukaryota; kingdom Metazoa; phylum Arthropoda; class Insecta; order Diptera; family Lauxaniidae; genus Calliopum; species Calliopum simillimum. The sequence continues at coordinate 9,649,791 of OX638372.1, forward strand.
ACTGAATGGAAGACTGATAGATAGGTGGACAGTGAAATTGTTATGAAAATAGAAATAAAAAGATTTGTATTTTTATATTTTTTCGCTACACTACAATACAAAATATATTTCCTTGTCTTTTGATACAAAATCCTATTCAAATTGGATGATATTAGTTATCAGAAAAGGACTTTGATACTTCCAAGTTACACACTACGATTATTAACATGGTTCTACTTATTATAACCTATTTTTCTTTTAATTTATAATTTCTTATTTCACATTCAATAAAAAAGATTTTTTTTTTTTTGTTTAAATAATTTTTATGAAAAATCACCCGCATTTAATGTCCACTAAAAACTCAATACAAAATTATGCTGTTTTTGACAAACAAAAAACTCTTTTAAATATCTCTTCTTGAACAACTTCCCACAATTGCTTTTCTTTCGAAAATATTGTCAATTTTACTGATAAACTCAAAATTTTCCTAATGCTGGCAGTTGACCTGTTGGCGTCAATTTTACGAGGACAACCCTTAAAAGTTAATCCCTCTCTGAAAAATGCAAATCTATGAAGATGGAAGGTAAACTTTACAAAGAAATTAAAATTTGCTTCTGGCCTTGACTGCTTCCTACGTAAGTAAACGCCCATCCTCGGCTGATGGATGAAGTTGATGAACACAAGATAGGTAACTTAAGAGCAGAATAATAAAAACAGCAGTAAGCAGTCAACATAATGCAGCCCATGATATGAACATGCAAGATTCTCCACGTTAGATAAGATACATCTTCTTCTTTGTTTCGAAAGAGTTTCGTGTAATTGTTATTTCTAACCAGAAGGGTGAACTATGGATGTTTAATGGTTGTCAACTAGTCTTCTACCTTTAGTTGAATGTTTTAAGGATGCGTTCAGTGTTATATGTAGATAGTGATGTAATGTCTTTTGAAAGAAATACATATATTGTACGTTTAGAGTATCGAACAAAGTTTACTTAAGAGATATGAAATTGAAAGAAAAAATATATCATCCATACAAAATAACAAAACAAAGAAACTTTAAGGAACATATAGCAATAAAATCGGGATTAAGAATAGCGGAAAGATTTATGTGGAGTTGTAGAAAATGTGACTGAGATATTAAAAAATTCAAGAGATATTAGGAAACATGAAAGTCAAAAGTAGAGAAATAAGGAAATACAGAAAGCAGAAGGTAAATGATTTAATAATCTCCGAAATCCTTATAAATTGATAGGAAGTTTACGATCAAAATCGATAATACAAATAGTTTCAGCCTAATTGTAGATTAATTTTTGCCCAACTATAGCCTACTCTGGCGGACTGGGTTGCTGGCTGTGTGTGGAAATATGAGTATTTTTCACGTCAATACAACCAAAATACACACAAATACTACGAAGTATTAGCGCAAACTCTGAGATAAAACTGGGCAAATTCGGGCAAGTGTGCGTGGCACCTCCCATATAAGCAAATGCTTCAAGACGCTATTCTGAAATCGTTGTTTGAGATAATCGAACCAAATTTGACTCAGACACTAAGAATTATAATCGCAAGCTCTCAACAGATATTGGGTGAACTCGAACAAGAGGGCGTGGCACCTCCCATATAAGCAAAAGTTTCAAAACGCTGTGCTGAAAACGTTTTTTGAGAAAATCCAACCAAATTTCACTCAGAAACTAAGAACTATAAATGCAAGCTCTTAGCAAAAACTGGGTGAACTCGGACAAGAGGGCGTGGCACCTCCCATATGAGCAAAACTTTAAAAATACTGTAGTGTAGGGTATTTAATGTTTAGCCAGGCCAAAGGTTCCACCCTTCCTACTTAGTTTTAACTTGCGGTCCTATGATCCGAGCTATCCTTGCTTTAAAGTCAAGAAAACGCTATTTTCAGTCATATGGCGTACATCCAGGAAGGACTGTAGTTCACTTTAGTTAACGGTATTGAATAGCCCAAATCTGTTGCATTATATCTCACTTTTCAACTTTTCCAATTGCATCATTACTTTCCGAGATATCATTTCCGGGCTACATTAAATTTGTATGGACTTGAGATACCTTTACTTCAATGGATGATGTTTCGGAAAATAATAATTTAATTTGAAAAGTCGAAATGTAAGATTTGTTAAGGAAGGTTATGAGTATCTCGATATATATATATAACTCGATATGCGCCATATATCTGAAAATAGTGCTTTCTCCATTTTTAATAAAGGGATACTCGGATCACAGACCTGATAGAAAAAAATAGGTTCCAGATACAGAATCAGCGACCTTAAATTATCCAAAAAAGTATTCGAAACTTCATTTAAAATTTTTCTTTTTTAATTTGTTACACTGCGTAATTAATATGTCGAAAAGCTCATCACATTTGAAAGTATCGTAATGGAATAACTTTCAAGTAACACACACTTTGATATACTACATACCTGTCGTCTGCATATCTAATCCCTATTCGAAGCAACGTTGCCATTTATTGTGCAATATGCGTTGTTGAGTTGCTTTTCCTCGCTGGCGACATGATGCTTATTTTGGAGCACTTTGCCTGAAGGAAACACACAACGAGAGTTGAATCATCAACATTTTCACAAGAGCAGCAGCAACATCAACTAAGTAGGTACAACAAAATCAAAGGATATCAGCTACTAAGCAGAACAACAGTATGCTCTGTTATTGTTAGTGTGCAGCAAGTTAACTGCCAGAGCAACAGAATTGCTTTTTTAGTCTTCAAGCCAAGGGTCTTAACTTTATCTAGAATTTGGCAGCAAAGTTTTTGTGCATCATAGTGTTTTGAATTGTCAGTTTGATAGCAAAGCATTATGTGAAAGTTCAAAAATTTGCACAGGGCTTAAAATGTTGAAAAGGTAAACTAAGCACTTATATACTATGTATATGACAATAATATTACAGTTTACTTTATGTTGTTAAGATGTCAGTTTTTATAATTTAAAGCTGTTACTTTTTTAAAGATTTCGATAGCGATATTGGAAAGTCTTGCGAACGGTAACAAAATCGGTACTTCAGATTTTAGCGTGCCTATATTTGACTCGGAAATTAACTGGCCCATTTAATGAATTTTTCCCGAGAACCTTAATTAAACTTAGCTATGCAACTGCTTGACGCAGATAGTTTAAATTTGATTCTTTTGGAAAGAGATAAATAAAAGTTACTGGAAAAGTAAACGCTGCCACGCCACTCAAAAACAAAATACATAATTTATCTGAAATTGTTTGAAACAGATTTATGAGGCTCAGTACATATCATAGTGTCAATTGTAATCTGTGGGCAAAAGTGACTACGAAGGAAAAGAATCGAAAATAAAGTTTTTAAATTATCAGGGGATCCCCGACTCTTCGCAAGTGTTTTGGATCCATTTTATTAAAAAAATGGACCCAAAACCTCTGGATAGTTTCCAAATATTTTCTTCAACATTTCCCTATCGATTCGTGTAGTAAAATTTTTTACAACAAGGGGTTCAAAACTTACAAAAAGGGTCGTGGACGATTTTCCATAACTTATATTCGACCTTTTTCCATCGTAATCAGTTTTATCCCAAGCTCATTCAATTCTCAAATTTGAGAGAATATTGGATAGTTTACTCTAAAATTTTTTTAAAAAACCAAAAATTTTCATATAAAAAAAAAGTTTACGGCATTTGATCAAAGGAGCAATACTATCTTAAAAAGAGTTCTGAATATAAGTTATCTCCTTGAAAATATCATAATGGTATGAATAAAAGATATAAGTATATATCCATAGTACATAAATTATCGCATTAAATCGATAACCATTTTGAGCCATTTAAGTGGAATATTTTTATATTCCACTTATCGCATGCTTACTGACCCAATAATAAGGACACGATAGCACAGACAACTTCAGCTGGCAGCCTCATTAATATTACCCCACATAATGGATTAACCCTGAAATGCAACTATGACAATATTAATTAACAAAATGTTTAAGCAACTGAAAATCTTTTGAATAATTACACAGAACGAACTCTCAAAATATTCGCCGGACATTTTGTGAAGTAAAAAATGCAAAGCAGTTAATGCCATATATCCCAAGAAAATTAATCTTCCAACGACTTGATGATGCTGATGTTGATGATGAAGCCGATGATCAATTCCATTGTATAAATTCGTTTGTCCATTCATTTTCATGAAGAGCGCTATTTGGGAAGAAAAAAAAGAATAAAAAAAGGACTGAGTCGATGCGTTGCATAGACATGACTTAAATAAGCAATAAATCCTGCCATATTAAGCGCAAATCTCCAAAATGAATTCCATGCTTATGTTGGTTTCCTTCTTCACAAATGAAAATGAAAATGAAAATACGACATAATACTATGCGCCATACATACATAATAGAGCAACGTAAGTAAGGATAAGTATTAGAGGAAATTATGGTATTGTGGTATAGTCGGAAATATTTAAAAGTTGACAAAATTTTTAAAGAATTCAATAAATGTCGACAAGTTTTTGTACAGTATTCCATCAAGATTATACTCTGTCAACAATGTATCAATCAAAATTTCTATCGAAAGCTATCTGTCTTAATTCGTTTATTTGGTAGTTTGACTTTTACCTATGGGGTTTTACTTTAAGGGCCGTATGGTAAATTTCAGATGTGTTCTACAGCAATGTGTGTTTTCGACGTTTGATCTCCGAGTTGAAGTTATCCCAGCGTACTAGTTATAGAAAATTATATCATTCGTGTTCGTTCATTCATGGCCACTATACGCAGCTAGCTGGATTCACCGGACTGACTATTTTGTTGGGCCCTTGGTGAAATTCGCTTTGACTGTGTGATGTACCAAAAATACGAAATGTCTTAAGTCAAATTTATGTATATACTTATTAAAAGGCAAGACAAAACTTTGTCCTACCTTTTTTACTATGTTAAAAATGAAACACGGCCTTGAATTATACACCATTTTCATATTTTGGCATTAAGCCAAGTAAAATTTAATACAAATTTTTCAATTTCAGCAACGAGAAAATACGCGGTCACACAGAGGTGAAAAGAGGATGCAGCACAAAGCGAAAGGCAAAAAGCTGACTGACACTGACTTCATGTTTTTTGTTTTTTTTTTTTTAAATTTGTCATTGTACCAGGGATGATAAATGAGCTTTTCTATTTTGTACCAAAAAAAGTACTAAAACTATCAAAATTATTCAATACATTTGTGGTCAAATTTTGACCATTGAGCGATTTTAGTATATTCTATTTGGCTCATGATAAGATTGCGAACTTTTCAAACAGTTTCCTTTCGTTCGAATATCATCACTAGAACAAAAGCTAAAGAAGACAAATAATGTTGAGTTTCAAAAATGTTTCAAACGTGAAAATATTTTATTTTCATTGACTTGATGTGCCATTAAATCCAAGCATACCCTATGAGCTACTACAAAATGCCCAACCAGACAGAGAAAGTGACTGGATGATACAGTGCGAATCAGAAAAGGAGAAGAGAGAATAAAGAAAGGAAGTAAAATATAAAATGATTAAAAACCAAGAAAACGGCATAAAAATAACTCATTCTACTTAACTTTGATTTGTTGGCACATAATTCAATGGAAAATCAAACTCAAGGACTCAGCACTTCTTGATGTTGTGAGTGAGGACAATGTGATGGTCTGCGTTGCAAAGCGAATGTATATAAATATGTACGTACCACATAACCTATGGGCGGCTTAAGCATCAAAAAAATTCCATTTATGCGCCAAACTGTCCACAATTCTCATCATCATGCAATAAAAGCGCATAAAATCCGGCATCAATTTGGTGGATTTTTCAAAACTAATCCTTGCCTGGACATTTTGAGTTAATAGCATTTTTTCGTCGATTTTATTTTCTTTTCGTTTAGTTCATTGGTAAAAATGTCCTTTAAGCGTCGGATGACAGTCAAAGTCAATGTCAAATTATCACTCTGTATGTAACATGTGAAAGTTATAATTTTCTCTAATTATGGAAATAAATCGTCATGGGCAGAGTTTTACTTTCAATTCATTTCAAGGATTTGCTAAATCATTAATGTTCAAAAAGTTTTGTGTTGTTTTCAGCGCACATTATTGGGGGGCATTCTCGTATATGTAGAGCATTTTTCATTCTTACAGCACATTTGCTTGTCATATCTCTGATTTATTAATTACGTAACATAACTCTTGGCATTTGCATCTACGAGTACGAGTAAACAAGTGTTGAATAGTTTTCATTTATATTTGTGCGCTGTTAAGCTGAAAATACTCCATTGGAGCACAGTTGGGAAATGTTATGAAATGTTTTGTTCCCAACGGAAACTAAAAATATTTACCTAAAAGCTTAAGCAATTTTTCAATGCCTGCAGGACGCACCAAATATGTAGTAGAACAAGTAGTGTCGGATATCCTACTGGGCTCTGTGAATGCGATTGTTGGTTGGTACTCTTCTACCTCTCAATGGGAACTTTTTATTTCTATGATTTTCGTTGAAATTTCATGCACTGGGGCTTAAGTTTTTAGTATTCAACATGACATTTTAGTTAGAAGCTATGGAGGGATATTACAAAATAGGGCTAACGCTCCCAAAAGTTTAATTCTAAAAGTTTAAAAAAAGGTGAAGTGTTACTAAATTCACACTTCATATTATCGTTATCACCGTTTCTTCATAAAAAAGCTTTTAACTCTATTAAATGTCTTTATTTTAATAAATAAATTTCATAAAATCACTTTGAGTACTCAATCAAGTTTGAAATAACTCTGACGCACTGCTATCAAACCCATACTGAAAAGCTGATTGCGATTGTAGAATCTCCGAGGCAAATTTCGCAACTGCTTTGGCTCCGCGTAATTTTTTACCGTTGCTTTCATTAACACGCTTAATTCAACTTCTAGATTCTTATGGTTGTAGCTAGATTGCATATCAATACGTTCAACGCATAAGTTGGTAACTTGAAAATCGTAGTTTTTAGTTATGGTAATTTTTGTGTGGACGGCCTTAGTCACATTCCTGATGTTCCAGGAAGTAGCATATAAGTAGTTCAAGTTCAATTCCAAGTAAAATCTATTTTAAAAGGTTTAGTTCCTATACACTTACTATCATGATGTCATTTGTATAGTTCTGCTCTGACACTAATCAGGCTGCAATGAGTCGTCCTGAAAAGATCACAAATGACTTTTGGCGTCATCCTCAGGCCAAAAAGCACACGTTTTTGGACTTTTTTGAAATTATATTTTTTTTTAATCGAGTTGAAGAGCGTGAAAGTAAATTTTAAAGTTAATTTTATGTTGAATTTTATGAATTTTTTCAACAGTCACTTTTTAAATGTAAATTTGTTTTTTATTGTAATAGTTTGTGTTGGCAACTCTGCCTAGAGCAATACGCCAAGTGCTGTTGCATACCACCCGTTGAACAGGGTGGTGGTTGGTTGGTTGGTCGTCAATAAACTTTACACTCTGACACCATATTTAAATAGGCGGACATTTGTTTGTACTCCGAATGTGTTCGAATTCCAACTCTGCTTTATTGCCAACTGTTTGCTTCCGCACAAAATCATATGATTTTTTATGTCTTTGTTTTTTTCAACAACACAAATGTTGCCAACTGTTTTTCAGCCGTTCAGTTGTTTGTTTTTGAGCGTTGCTTTTGGAGTCGCTCGCTCTATTTTTTCATATTCCATTTTTATGAACCAAATGCTGGTCAAATATCATTTGTAAGCACTGTATTTTTTATTTATTCGTATTATGTCATTGTTTGCCGAATAAATGGGGCAACAGTGCAGCCAACCTACAGCAGCTGTCACTCGGACAGTGGTAGTGTCGTTGGCCCCCGTTTGCTCACGTTTCCATTGCTATGAATATGAATAATTTATTGTTGAATATTTCGGGTGATTGTTCAAAATTTGCATTGTTTTTTCCTTTGCCGTTTTTAATATTTTAATAAAAATCTTTTTTACGCGTATTGATAGAGTGAAATGTACCTGGAATTTTGCAGTTGTTAAATTGAATGAAAATTGAATCAAAACTGCACGTAACGGTGTTGAAAATAATCTGTACACTTCAATTTACAGACGAAATACTTTTGAATGAAATACTTTATATATCTGCTTCGGAATTAAGTGTACAAAATATATTGAGGACTTTTGAAGTAATCTAGATATACATCTCACAATGTTTATCGATACTAGCAAAATTGTTGATCTATATAAATTAATGTTTTAGGTTTTATGGATCCAGAATTATTCCTTGGTGGTGGCTTCAGTCTTACGATATATGAAAATTTTCCCATAATGGTGTGTTTAAGCTCCATTAGCGTATACTTTGTTTTAATAAATTAAATTTTAGAAAAATCACCTGTCTCCAAAAATACCCAGCTTAAAAAAACACTCTAGAACACGCTTGTGCTTATCAGCAAACTGACTTGCAAAGTAAGCACTCGGTCAACACCAAACCAACAGAGTCAACTGCAAATATTTAATTGCGTATTAAGCAACGCAGCGCAAACACAGCTGAAACAATGAGTGTCATAAAAATTTCCAGACAAAAAATCACCATTGTCTTCTTGGTAAGATAAGAACGCGCTTATTGGAAAACAAATTTCTTCTGAGTTTTGCTATTTAAATCAATGCATTGAAGCAGCTCAGTATCAGTAGTACGAGCACCTCAAGAACAATATCAAAATGAATTTTAAGTTGATCCTGACATTTTTGTTCCTGTTTGTTTTGGTCACTAGCACCATGGCACGCAAGACCAAAAAACCAAAATCAAAACCAAAACCAAAACCTAAGCCACCTGGATATATGCCATATCATCCGGATCACCTGTATTTTAGTGGATAAACAGCGATTATTTTGTACAAAAGATTTTAATAAAATATATTATTTTTTATATTAAAAAAAAAAAAATAAAAAGTTGTTTCATAATCTCTTTTCAAACAGAATCTTATACAATCAAGCAGACGAAAGTTTATATTAGGGGGATTCATTAAAACAACGGAAAATTCCGAACCTCGTATTTTCCGCAGTTTATATCAAAGTGACACTACTTTTTATGGGGAATTATTTCCGGTAGTTTCCGCATCGATTGAGTAGTGTAAAAATTGTGTAGAAATTTCTCAAGTTCGAACAGTTTGTGGAAAAGTACGTATTGCGGGATTTTCTTCTGGTTGAATGAGTCCCCCTATTAACTGCAGCAATTAAACAACATGAATAAATTGAGAGTTGTAAGTAAGTTGAGAGTTTTGATTTGTTCATGCTTCTGCAAAATAAGTATAATATTTTCAACGATTTTGTCCCAAGCATCATACTCCTAAAATCAGATATACCATTTTCAACAGATTTTCGTATCAATTTTGCTTTTATTTTGGAATCAAAACTTGCTGTAAAATAAAAACCACTCCCATTTGAATAAGGATAGCAAAATATACTATTTAGTTCCTTAGTAATTTTATTCACAATATTTAAATTATGGTTTTTCTTAGTAAAAAATAAAAAGAAATAATAATAACTATAGACAAAATTCAAAGGACACGACGAAGAGTTTGTTCACTTTCAGTGACGACAGGACACGGTGCGGCATGATACAAGCGAAAAACGATGACAAACAACTTTAGTTTAAAATAAATAAAAAAGTTCGTAAATTTATAACGCAGTAGCTGTCAAAAGCAGCAGCAGCATCAGTAATGATAACAAAAGTAACAACAACAGTGTTGTGCAACTTACTTAGTCCTTAAGAAGTAAAATATACTGTAACTTAAAATTGAAAATTGTTTAAGATTCTAAAAATGTATTATGTCCAGCTCAATATTTTCTTTAATTTATGAATTTATCATTAGTTTTACAAGAGTTATCGCCATTTAAAAATAACATAAATTACTAATTAATATGGGGTAAAACCTGGAGATGTGGCACCCCCAGGTGATATGGCACCCCTTTTAATTTCAATACTTACAGCTTTCCTAGCATTCAAATATGGAACACATTTAATTCAATTGCGCGAAAGACTACGTGGTTCGTAGTACCTTAAGCTACACTTGCAATAATTACTAGTATGCGGGACTTAAAAAAAAAATTGGGAATGTAAACGGTTAGAATTTCTTTGGATATAAGAGTATTTCGAGAGGCAGCAGAGCGGTGAGTATTTGAAACAGTTACCGATATATGGTGCATATCATACTTCTATATAAAATACAACGTCTGCCTGTCTGTCTATCTGTGTCTCCAAAACTCGAGAACCATTCGTCTAATTTCCATGATTTTTTCATTCCTTTATAGATATTTTGCATGTCAAAGTTTTAAGATACACTTAATTTCGAAATACCCTCGGCTCTTGGAAAATCCCATAGTTCAAAAATCAGTTATCCGGCTTACATGATTTTTTTGCTTTTGAAGACATACTATAAGGTGAGATTCCAGGTCAAAGTATAATTTGAAAAACCACTGGCATCGCCCGGAAAATTAATAAAATATGGCTCCGGGACAAATAACAACCGCTAGAATAATGTTCAACGCGGCGATACAAAAAAATAACATTCTGAGACTGTTGGACAGAGATGGATGAGTAAAGGGTATCGGGAATGAAGACGCTCCGGAGCAACTATTATCAAAATAAACAGAATTGAAAGTGTTTTCGTTTCGAGTGAACATGCTTATCCGTTTCGTGTCATTTTTATACTGTATATACTCGTACCAAACAGAAGAAATGGCACCCAATTACTGAGGGTGATATGGTGCGGATGTCATTTCTTCCTTTTGGAGGTTTTGGTTACCGTCACATGACGCTAGGGAGGGTCTGGTCCAGTGTCACCTTTTGTCACATAGGGGGGGAGGGGGTTCATTTTAGCCAATTTTAGCGTCACGGAGTTTATGGACAGCCCCTAATATGAAGGGCGTGAACGTGCAACCACCCCAGAATCGTAGAATTTTAGTCAGGTAGGACCATCAATGATTCTTTTTTTAAGTTTAAGCTAATTAATTTGAGGTTTCCTCTTATATATCAGAAAATTTTGTGGAAACTTTGAATGCAAATAACATCATGAATAGGTGCTAAGTGGAACCTCATATGTAGCAACGAATGCGAAAAACTCTAAGCCGGACTGAAAGACCTAGAAACAACGTATTTACATGTTCAGTTCAAAAATTTATGATTCCATGTTCATTTAATGCTGCTCATACGACATGTTGTAAGTGATTAAATCCGAAATAATTTTAAAATAGCCATAACTTTTGCAAATATTACGATAAAAAGTACTTTTTTCACAATTTTCAAGGTAAAAACTTAAACTTAATGAAAAAGTGTCAAAAACGTACGCATCTAACTAATTTTTAAAGTTCATATTCGGACAATAGTATTAATCTTCAAGAACAAAACTCCATGATATTTCAAGCACAGCGCTGTTATTAAAGACACGACATTTTAAAAGATATATTTTACTAAGTGATACTCGCACAAAAAACACAAGAAAAATAAAAAATGGCTGCTGCTTTTCGGAACGCAACATTAACTTCAGATTTTAATGTTGTTGTGTTGCTTTTGCATCTGCTTTGTATTGAACTTCAAAATTATAAATACACTCACAGCTAGTGGAAGTGTAGGTAGGTGGCTACTATGTGGAAGAGATTTTAAGTACACAAAACTCTAAGAAGATTTTTCGTAGCTCTCTCTCTCCCTCTCTAGCGCTTGATTTAAGGATGAAAGAAGTGCAGATGATCAGATTTTTAAGAAATGCATTTTACATATACATATCCCTGGTTCAAGTTTGCGTGAAAACAAGTAAGCACTACGTTGAATTTGCTCCATTTCAGAGATTATTTGATGCATCCCGAACTATTCTAAAAACCGGAAAGGTTTTCCGGAACATAAAAAAAATCTGTGTTTTAAAGTTAATGATGTTTAATTTTTTATATGAATTTTGAGCCGCTAAGTTCGAATCTTCAATTTATTTCTTTATAAGTTCTATAGTTTTGGGGACATTGGCCATTCCATTTCGTATTTTAAGTTTCTTCATTGAATGGATAATATCTTTGAAACTGTAGAACATACGGAGACAAATCGAAGATTCGATTTAGTGGTTCAAAATCCATATAAAAAGATAAACATCATGAATTTAAAAAAAAAAATTTTTCAATATTCAAGACCACTTTTTGGGTTTTAAAATGATTCAGGATGCTTCAATTTTTTTCTGAAATGGACCAAATTTTACATATTGCTTATGTACTTCAAAGAGAATTTAATGTCTTACACATTATGTGCCATAATAACACAGGCCCACAAAAAAAAAAAAGTACCATGCGCGAAAGATCAGACCACCTAAACTTTATGTTTTCGGGGTCGCTGAATCCGAATATGGTGCCAAAATAGCGAAGTTGGTTCGCGTTTTTTCAGAAATCAGTAATTACGCTGAAAATTTAAGATTTTTTTTAGCATTATTTCTGATTTCTGAAAAAACGCGAGCCAACTCAGCTATTCTGGAAGCATATTCGGATTCAGCGACCCCGAAAAGATAAAGTTCAGGTGGTTTGATCGTTCGCGCAGCGAATTTTTTTTTTTGGTTCTGGGCACAGACCAAAAAAAAAAAAAAAAAGTGCCCCGCGCGAAAGATCAGACCATCTGAACCTTATGTTTTTGGGGTCGCTGAATCCGAATATGGTGCCAGATTAGCGAAGATGGTTCGCGTTTTTTCAGAAACCAGCAAAAATCAGTAATTTTCAGCATAATTGTTGATTTCTGAAAAAACGCGAACCAACTTCGCTATTCTGGCACCATATTCGGATTCAACGACCCCGAAAAAATAAAGTTCAGGTGGTCTGATCTTTCGCACATGGTACTTTTTTTTTTGTGGGCCTGTGTAATCAATTATTTGACCAAAATAATTTTTTCAACTTAATGTCATCATCCACTAATTTTTCTATAAAGACAGTGCTCAATTTCATTCACTTTTAACAAATTGTCAACTAATTTATAATATGACATCACTTTTGAATGAACTTATTCCACGTTCAAAAAAAAGTGCCATGATATCTTTAGAGTTTCCACTTCTTATTGTTAAAAAAACCCTAGCAAAAGTATTGAAAATCTTTCGGTAAATGATCCGAAGCATACCAGGAAACTACATAATTTTTCCTCGAAAAGAGTAAAGGCGGTAATGGGTCATTTTTGATGACTTTTTGGAGACTTTTGATGATTTGCCTAGATAAATAACTCGCTTATCAATTTCTTAGTTTTGTAAATATTATATAGGATGCGTTAGACTAAACTAAACTTAACATATCATAGGTCAAAATTTAGTTTTTGGCTTCACTGAATAAAAGGCAAAATTCTGAAGCAAATGACGGCGACTTCGACTGCGTCTTATTATTTGCTACTTTCTTCGGCTATTTTCCTAACCAAGCATTTTTCTTTCATGTTTCTCTCTCTCTTTTATTTCTCTTTTTTTTTTTTGTACTTTTGCATGAAAATTCAATTTAAGCAGAATTTTTTCTTTTTTGTATTCACAAATTTCCCCCAAAAAATTTCATGTGGTTTTTCTTTTACACGCCACGATAATCATTTGATACGCTTTTCAAACATCATCGCCAGCAATATGACCCATCAATACCAAGAAGCAGCAGATACACGCACACACATACTTTTATCTTTATGTATGTATTATAAAAAAAGACACTCAAGTGGACGCCAATCTTTGGTTAAAACTGAATATCCTTATTTTTCTTCCATACAAATTGCGTAACCAGCAAAAATTCGAAACATAAAAAGCGTAAAATATTACGAGTATATGGATAGTTCAACCCCAAAAAAGAAAATTTCATATTTATGCTCGTCCTTATTAATTTCCTGATAAAAGTAACAAAAGCAAGTGAAAAGTGTATTTTAATATTTGAAGCATATTTTCAAGTATGGATTGTAAAAAAAATGCGCAAATTGGATATTTTTATATGCATCTGTGAGCATACATATTATAAACAAAATATTTGTGCGTTCTTTTGAAGAACCCTTCAGAGTAAAGCATTTATGCAATTGACACGTGTCATTATTGTGAAGGCGTGGTCATTAAAACTGAATTCTTCTTATGCACTCAATATGTATTCAAATTATTGAAAGTAAAGTGTCAATTTAATATAATTTCTATTTCAACTTTTTTTCGAGAATATTTTTATTATATTTATATAAAATTTGCAAAATTTTTTTTAAACTTTTATGTTTAACTTTTATTTTTTAAAACTCAAAAATAAAAGTTTTTTGTCTAAATGAATGCATTATAACCCAAAAATATTATCTTGGATGATTAATAGAATTTCGAAACGGTTTATTGAAATTTTTCGGAAATTTTAATCAATTACTGCCTTCATTTGATAATATAGTATGAGATGTTCACAAATTTTCACAACTATGGATTGTAGTCGAAATGGAAACTTGTTTTACACCATGCTTAGCTATGGTAGTAGTGTGGCTTTAGTTCTCCCAATTTGCTATGATAGTTCTATGAAACTTGACAGACTTCACTACAGCACTCATTGTGATTAAAAAACCGCTTTGATATTGCGATTTTGGCAATCGATTCTGGTAATAACCATGTAGACACATTGCTTCACATATAGCCAATTATTTGAAATTGCATCATTCCAATATTTGTTCAATTACAATAATACCAAGAAATTAAATGGCAACCAACAGCAATATGTGAAAGCATTACTTACACCGCACTTAATTCGGTTAAAATTCGCAATATGAAGTTGCATTTCAACTTGTTGAAAGTTAAAAGTTTACGATAAACAAAATAAGCAAAGAGAATATCGCAATGAAAATGCATGTTGCTGCTTGCACAGGAAGCGGAAATTTTCTTGCGGCCATGTCAGTTGCTTGCGACAGAAGGAGGACGTCAATTTTTGTAGGGTAAAGCATGCAAATTACACCAACTAAGTTCTTGCTATGTATTGTTGCTTTTACGTATATTTAAGTGTAACTGAAAAATTTCCTTCAGATGCCCATAATTTTCTCCTTCTGAATTGCATGATTTTTTAAGCTTGTAGTTTTACCTATGTAGGGTAGAACGGGATTAAGTCGCCACGGGGTTAAACAACCAATTGCCTCCAATTTTTTTTAATAAAGTCGAATCGAACGACCGTTGGTACAGTTCTGACGAAAGAAAGATTTGACACGTTCCACAATGCGTTGAGTCCATACAAAAAATGATCAAAAATAGAAGGAGTGGTTGGATATCGATGAAATTTGCTACATTAAATAATTTGGGGCTGCTGAGCTCAAAATTGATTTCAGATTTGTTGTAAACTTTATAGTTTTGCTAAAAACCAGGTGTTTAGGACGATTTTCTTAAGCCCAATGTATAACGATTTTTTTATTTATCTTTAAAATATGTGTTTTTTGTAAAATACGTAGTAGAAATAATGTTTTATGTACTTTTGAAACCATTTGTGTTAATAAAAACAAAAAAAATTTTCAACATTATTTTTATATTTCATGTAAATTTTTCATTTTAAGCATTTTAAAAAAAAATATTTGTAGGGAAAAGTTATTGACAGGTCCTAGTTATATAGAATCCGTACTAGAAGACTAAAAAAAACGGCACTTACTTTTATAGGATTTGTTTTTTTTTTTTTATCGAAATTTGTCAATTTCTGAAGTTTTTCATTTGATAATATCATATATTAAAACCACTACAATATATATTAAATTACATATCTTGAAAAATTTTTTAGTTCTATTTAAATTTTTGCATGAATTTTGTAACAAAGGGTTCAACGAACAAAGAACAGTTGAAATTTTCAAGTTATTATCATAAACAAAGTTTTTACAGAGTGCCAAACACAAAAGTGGTTGTTTAATTCCGCTCTACCCTACCTTAAGAAAATTTCTGTACGATTACCTTTTCAAGAACCTTGTCCTTTTGAAATATTCTTTGTCGTCTTATGGCCGTTTTCATCTATTGAACCTTTACTGAATTGGCGAAACGTAGTCAATGTGGCAGTAATTACAATAAGCGACAGCGGAGAAGTTCATAAAACTCTCGCTCTTAAATATAAAAATTCGGGAAAAAATTAAGATACCAGATATTTGTAGAATGCTCTTGAAGGGATGCATTCTCAATAACGTCCTGATATCACAAAACAGCTACACCGCCAAAATGATGCCAAAATAAACCGATCACTTGCGGTATGTGTACCCTAAAAGAAGCATGGCAACGTCGATGCAGATGACGGTACCCCATCGACAACTACATTGTCGTCGATAGTAAAGTCGCGTAACAGCACGAGTGAGTTGTTAAATTTAATTTGACAAAACAAAAAGAACAACAACAACATTTTGAACATGCAACATCAAACCCTAATGACAAAATGTACAAAAAACAACAACAACAACAACAACAATAGGAACAACTAAAACAAATATAACCGCAATTTAAACAATAACATAGAAACTTCATTCACTTCCTAACGAGCGTACAATGAACCATTTTGCAACGCCATTTTGTCTATGTGTGGGTTATGTGGTTTCTATTCAGGAAATGACGTTTAAGAAACTGTTCACTCAAAGCAAAAGCGGATACTTTTCTTATTTGGATAAGAAAAAGGTTAGTTCGAGCAACATTTTCTTTAGAAATTCACAGTAAACGCTATTTCATAATATCCCTCGTTATTGAGAAAAAATTGACTAAATTTCCGATATTATCTACTTTAAATCAAAAGCCTAGGATCAAATTTAAAAATTAAAATGTGAAAAATTTGATGCAAAAATTATAATTTCATCGGATTATCTTGCTCTCAAAAAATATTAAAATGATTTCCAACGCACAGACTGAGAGACAGACATCCAGACAGACATACGGACATAATTAAATCGACTCAGCGGGTCATGCTTGTCAAGAATATATATACTGCCAATCCTCCTTCTCCGCGTTACAAACGGAAGGGCAAAGTTAATATACCCCGGGGTGTAGGGTATAAATATATTGTGGCACAAATGCAAAATAATAAAAGCCTAAAGGCATGCAAAGAATTTTTGGCAACCGCTTACGTGAAAATTATAGCAAATGAAGGTTCATGTTGTTACTAAGTAAATGCGCCCTCTAAGTGTGTGACTAAAAATATTAGAATCAACTAGATTCGTTGCAAGATTTTTGAAGATCTTTCATAGAGTCTCCAACTTATACAACCAGGTCTATATAAGGCGTTGTCTATGAAAATGCAATTCAACTAACAGTTTGATTGTAGTGCATGTTGATTCTTAATTGACTTCAGTGTCGCTTATAGGAAGCAAGTGTTATCAAAATAACAGGTCAATTGATTAGAGCAGAAATTTTTGGAATAAACTTATAAGGAATTGAGTTGATTTTTTGAATTTTTACAACATTTTTGGGCTGCTTTCTTTATCATTCAAGAGCTTATACAACAATACTAAGTTTCAATATATTGAATTTTTATTATACATATATGTATAATAAAAATTCTCTATTTTTAGCAAATAATTAATTTAATTAAACAAAATTCAAACAATTAATCTTAAATTTCCAACCCATTTCCAACATTATTTCCATTTCACCCCGTTAACACACACTATTTTAATACAAAGCAATTTGTTTTATTTAAAGTCAAAAAAAAAGTAAAAAATTCCAAAGCAAATGAGGTTGACTCAACAACCAAATGCGCTATGGTATGCGAACGCACCCCTTCCTCTTTGCCCCACCACCCCACTTCTAATCAACCCACTTTTAGAATATGCTAAATTGTGGATTTTCGAATTTTGACACATGATGCATGCCATGGGATTTTCTCAAAATAATTGTCACGAATGAGCATAAATTAAATTTTCGTTTCCCAACAGAGTACAACAGAGAAATGGGCCGACGTCACCACCATTAACCAAAAAAAAACCCACACCCACCCACTCACAGGCAGGGTTTTTTACGCTCGTTCACTTTTGCGGCTGTCAGAGAGATGTCTTCATCAACGCATGAAAAATTCCAACTCGCCTGTTTACAGAGCACACTCAGCATCAGATAGATAGATGTTGTCCCAAAAGGCTTCCAGAAGCAATGTCACAAATATCTTCATTAAGCGCGACGCATGCTAGTGAGTAAGGAGTCAGCAGTGAAGTAGAAGGGGGTGGGGGTGGCATTTGACGCCTGCTGGCTTAGCAACAAAATTAATCGCCTGCAAACTGCGGAGGCACAATTAAAGCCTTTCAGATTATTAGTTAATTAAAGTAATGAGACACAACGGCGACGAAGGCGGATGTCTATAGCAGGGTTACCAGGTTATTGGAATTTTGAAGTTGAAGGTATTAATTTCTGGAGGAAACTGAAATGCAAAATTGAAACACAATAGAAACCAAAAATGTCTTAGACGAAGAAAGAAAGTACATAGTTGGCAACTTCACGTCGATAAAGTTGATGCTGCTGAGTGGCGGCAAAACTTAACATGCTTCATTGCAAATGAAATTTTTGTCTGTGTTGCCACAGTTTTAGAATTTAATTTTTGCTTCAAGTTGTTCTTTTATTTTCTGTTTCCTATTATTGCTTCCGTTTGTTTCGCTGACTTTGAAGCGCTGATTTATTGCGACAATTAGTTAAATGACAGACATTAATTTTAACTGGCTGACAGAGGTACCTAGTGAAAGACATAGACAATAAACGGGAATTTTATTAACGAAGGTACGAGTAGTTCCAGAAATCAAAAAGTTTGTTTGTACTATTGCTTGTATGTGCGTATGGAATGTATTTAATTTTAAGATTCTTAGGTTCTTTTAGTAAAATTATACATGAGCACATATGTTGTATGAACATATGAATAGCTTTAAAAAGGAAGGTAGTATTGTCAGCATATTTATGTACAATATTCTTATTAATGCCAATTATGAGCTTAAGTGTTTCCATTTTACCATGTTAGCATGTATTTTGGGAACATTTTTATAAAAACCATCGCAAATTTGAAGAAAAGGGTCTGCCGAACCCTTAACATTCGCCATACTTCGCTCAACCAGAAAATATACAAAGCTGGTCTCCTGCCCACCTTTATTTAGAGAGAAAGTAAAGAAAAAAAGTCTTATAAATAGCGTAGGATATACTGGTTTGCCGAAATGTTCAAAGTATTCCTGAAATTCACAGCAGAACTTTTGTACCCACTCCTCAAGCAAACCTGGAGAGAACTACGCAGAGAAGATCAAACACAACACTGGTCAAAATTTAAAAATACAATAAAGATAGGAGATGATGTAAGCCATTTCACCGCGAAGAACACCGCTAGGTTGCACTAAAATGTCGCGATAATCTGAAGACTGGACTGTTTCTTCGATCAAAGATTTATAATCAGATTGAGTTGAAATCTTACACAGAGAAAACAACAATGTCAAAAGTGGCAGAAACTTGATTTCGTTTATGGCAGTTTTAACAACGTGCGTTACTAAATGGGTTTCAACTACGTTTGTAGTAGTTTTCACAACGAGCGTTGCTAAAGAAAATACAAATGACAAACAAATTTTGAATTATTTATTAGTTTTTTCTTGTCAACGACAATGAAAACTGACTTTTTTTATTTTTAATAGCTTTAAATAAAAATTATTCCATTAGATCTTGGGGAGATTTGAACCTGTCGTGTGATAGACACGAACGTTCACAACTCAGCCACGGCCGTCATTATTTTGAAGTTGACTGAGAGTCTATTGGTTTTGAAATGAACTGATTTGGATTTAACTTCGTTTCGCGAGTGTTTTAATTACGTTTTGTTGCTGATTTGAGTTTGATTTCAATTTAACAACGCTTGGCAACCAGCGTTGTTGAATATGCTTCAACTAAGTTCGTGAGTGATTTAGCAACGCACTATACAAATATGAGCTTGGAGCGTTGTTAAATCCAAATTAGCAACGAAACGTAGTTAAAACACTCACGAACGTAGTTTTTTCTTCGCTCTATGTAGCTACTTTTCCTTTTTCACCAATATGTTTTGGTTGAGAGTATTTTTTTTTACTACCAAGGGTTCTTTAGAAATAAAGACTATGTTCTTACAAAAATTTTGGCGTTTAAAAATTATAATTTTTTTATGTTGATATAGGCAATATTCTCATCCCAAAATCCATTTTTTTGCGTTTTTCAATTACTCGGTCAAAAAAACGATTTTTTACTCAAAAGCGAGGCATCTAACGAAAAAAGTGTATGTGGCAAAAAATGCTTGAAACTGTTTAAAGAATTGTGTTTTCAGCTGTTAAGCTCACGTTTATCAGCAACATGCTAGGTTTACTTAAAACCGAGGCATCTACGAAAAAATTTCTTCAGAATTTTTAGAATTTTTTTTTTGTTTTTTTTTTGTCCGTTTTGAAAAAAAAAATAAAATAGATCCAAAAATTCTAAAAAAATTCACACGTATTCTTTGAACAATTTCAAACATTTTTTTCAAACACACTTTTTTCGTAGGTCCCGTTACTTTTGAGTGAAAAATCGTTTTCCCGATATTAAAAGGAAGAGGAAAATCAACTTTAGTTTTAGTTTAGGTAGGATTTAGCGACAGATTTGCAGATCTCATCACAGCTAAATCTCCGTTGGAAAGGCAATATAACACTGTGGATTAGATTTTTTAGTTTGCGGTACTTTAAAACAAGAGTGTCAGCGTAGAACAAAAGTGAGCCAATTTTGGCTCGACCAACAACAAGAATATTTCAGTACAACAATCACAGAAATAATTTTTGTTGTTATTTTTTGAGCTCGTCAAAATTTCGCGTTTTTGTTGTTTTTTTGCATACTCACAAAATCGTTCTCAAACCAACATAAAACAACAACAACGCCTACGTCGCATCAAAATCCATAACAAAGAACAATATGGGTATTAACGCGTTGATGAGTAGTTGAGAAAATGCAAGTTTTTTTCGCACGAACGCCAGAACATTCAATGTGAATATTTCCATCTTGAGAAATTGCAGAAGAAGTCCAAAATTTTCGGAAATATTTTTGTTGTTTTACTTATATCAAACTTTTGCAAATCGCACTTTCGCAACGACGCAAGGGCATTGCGCATCAACACGTGAATACCCCTAATTTTTGTGTATGTTCTAGTTCAAGGGTGTCAGCGTAGAAGAAAAGTGAGCCAATTTTGGCTCGACCCAACAACATCAATATTTCTGTACAACATTCACAGAAATAATTTTTGTTGTTTTTTTTTCACGCTCGTCAAAATTTCGTTTTTGTTGCTTTTTTTGCGTACACACAAAATCGAACTCGAACCAACATAAAACAACAACAAAGACTATGTCGCATCAAAAACAACAAACAATATGGGTATTAATGCGTTTATGCGCAGTAGCGAAAATGCAAGTCTTTTACGCACTAACGCCTGAATGATCAATGTGAATATTTCCATCTTGAGAAATTGCAAAAGTAGTGCGAAATTTTCGGCAATATTTTTGTTATTTTACTAATATCAAACTTTAACAAATTGCACTTTCGCAACGACGCAAGGGCATTGCGCATCAACGCGTGAGTTCCCCTAATTTTTGTGTGTGTCCTAGTCCTTAGAAATTTTGAAAATTGTTGAAGTATTATTGTTGTTGTAAACGAGGCATGAAAAAACAACAAAAAATTGTTTTTTTGTTTGTTGTTACTCGAATTTAAAGTTGTTGTAAAAGCAACGCTAACTGCGCTGCATGCGTTTGGCTCAGTGATTTGAAAACGCTGACACCCTTGTTCTAGTTCTCAGAAATTTTAAAAATTGTTTGAATATTATTGTTGTTGTAAACTTGCCACAAAAAAACAACAAAAAATAGTTTTTGTTATTATTGTGCTTTGAATTTGTCCTGCGCTTGGCTCAGTGATTTGAAAACGCTGACACCGTTGCTTTAAAAGAAAGGTAAATGCCTATGTTATTTTCGAGACTTTGTTTAAAGTAGCTTTTTTTGTCAAAAAAAGCGATGTAAGTAGGTAGGACTGAAAATCAATAGAAATAAAACAATACGGACTTTAATACTTCCATCTAGCATGGCAAGAGATGGACAAGTATAGCTTTTTTGGCAGCAACATAACAACTAAAGACGCCCATGCTAGAATTAACAAAGAAGTTCTGAAGGCTGAAACGTCCGTTTGCTCGATGCAGCGGAATCCCTGACACTTCAAGCTTCATTCTGCCAACGTCTGCAAATCATTGCTTTCTGTAAAACTCAATCAAAGTCACACGTATTGTTTAAAAAATGTTTGACCAATTAATTCTTTTCTGAACTTGTATAGCGCATATCAATCTCAAACAATTAAAATAACAAACCCCAATTTCATCCATTACTGAATTGTGCCAAATTATATAATTAGGGATTTTGGACATAAAGAATTTTGTCATTGACCGTGAGTCCTTTTGCAGCACACACACACAGAGATGTTGAATACAACATAACAACAAGAAAAACAATAAACAAAATTACAAGGCAATAAAATACAAGAAAAACAATATAAATTGAGTTAATTAACTGTCATTGATGCCGCAGAGAAAAAGAAAGTAAAAACAAGCTACATTAAGGAAACAAAACAAAAAAAGACCAAAGAATAAGAAGTGTCACCGAATGAGCAAAACAGCAGAAAAAAATCAATAGCAAAAATGACATAAATTAAAATTAACGCAATCCTTAAGAAAGAAAAAGCCAAAAAGAACAAAAAAAAAAAAAACAATCCTAATTTATGACCAAATTAATTGAGATTGGAAGCAGGACATATCGAAGGATAACATAATGGAGAGACAAAAATAGACCAGATAACTCAATAAATACAAATGGGGTTGAGCCGAATGGTTACTACGCCAAGAAAAGGATAAAGTCAACAAAAACGAAGTATAAAAAATATTTCAAGAGGAGTCCTTACGCCTGTTTGCTTTCATAAAAGAAATAACAAACGTACAAATGAACTCATAAATCTTAAAAAAGATGGTCATGAAGTAGGCTATGGCTCGTTCTCTCTCTCTGTCACTCTTTCGCTCTTTATCTGTCACTGTTTCGCTTTGTTTTTGTAACAAAGAAATAAATCCTGAAATTGTTTCGATGTTGCCGGAATCTATTTTGTGGTGTTTCTTTAAATAGTTAAGTTAGTGCTCTTAACTCGGCTAACTTGGTATTCAAAACCGGATTTTAAATAATTCCGAAGTGTTACTATTAAAGTATTCAGTTTCAGGTCATCCGATAAACTAGTATAAAGTGGTTGAGAGCTCCAGCTTGAAGTTTTCGTCAGAAACAATTTCTGAAAAAAATGTTTTCAGCAAAATGAATGTCAAAGAAATATTGAAGAGTTTCAAATGAGTAAATAAAAAAGCCGGATAACCGAATCTTTCCGTAGCCATATTCTGAAGTATTAGCTATCCTTGGCATTGTATTGCTTTTATATTAATGCGCTAAGAATAGCAACAACGAGATCAAAATCACACTGTACTTAAAGGACCAAGAATGGCACAAACACCACAAATTGCTACGTTATTAAAATTCAAAGCATATAAAGTCATTAAATTATATGAGAAAGGAGGAGGCAAACACAACCAACAAGCAAGCGCCAAAGGATGCTGGAGCATGACAGCAGGCATTGTGACACAGGAGCAGGATAAACAACACACTCCAAGAAAAAAAAAGAATTACCAACAATATCGTGAAATGATTAAGCAATCAGTGGAAATAGAAGTTAATGCAGAAAGTAACTACATTGAGACAATTCTTGGCTGTCAAACAAAAACCTTAAGGAATACATGAAATTTCAAAGGAGCTTATTTTTGTTCCTGATGCGAAGAAATACTCTTACAGCACTTAGTTTTTGGCACATTAATTCAGATTTGCCGAAAGTTTGAAAGATTACATTTCAATTGAGTAAATAATTCTTACGATGTAAAAACTTGAGACAACAATACGGTATAAACAAACAATGAATGTCCTTTTTATGCTTTAGTGAAATAAGTTGTTAGCTGTTTAATTTAGATTTGGCACAGTAGGCTTAACTTCCTCACGGTTGATATGTTCGTACGTCTGTTTGACAATAATCTTTTTTTTTAAATAATAACTACCAACTACATCGCGTCGGATATTTTTTTGGGACTGTTCTCGTATCTTCTAAAATGTAGTATACATCAAAATTAGGAAATATTAAGATCTAAGCATATATGTGACCTTCCAGTGGAAAATGTACCTTATTTTCACTAACTAAAATACTGTCTTTTTGCATTTTCTAAAAAAAAAAAAATACAATTTTGAACAACATGACTTCTCGATCACTGGACAATTGGCTGAGTTATGGTATTCTGAAATCGTAAAATGAAAATCTCAATTTTATAGATATGGGTGAATGTCACGAAATGCCGAAAAATATTTTTGGTAATGTACACACATCTCGGAATCAAAAAGAAGTCCTGATAAAGTTTAATCTCATGAAAACTACCAAAAATGTCCCTTCGCCATGGTTCTCTTGCCAATCATGCATTTTCCACGCTCGGTTTAGGCAAATACAATATTCCAATGATGTTCTGCGTGTAGACATATTTAAGTTTCATATCACTATGTATTGTCCCACGCATTTTTCATATTCCGTAGGTAATTCTAAGTTACCGCGGTTATTCCGCCGCATTAGACTTGGAGGGCTTCCACGCCGGGTTTTTTTCAAATCATTCAATACAAAAACCAAGCCCAACAGATGAATTCTCTCCAAATGTTCCCATGTACTTGATGCGGTCGAAGCAAAATGACAAAAGTACGGGAAAAAGTCGATTGTCATGGTAAAAATATTGGTGAGAAGTGGAATTTTTTTGGTGCATCATCATTGTGGAATGAAGGGTCTATCAAACTTAGTCGATTGTGCCCGTTAGCAAGAGTTGGCGATTTGCTTTGTGTGCTTAATGCTCAATTATTCATGAAATGTCCTCTCCGTCATGTGTCCCTTTTGTCATGATTTTGCGTTATTTTTATTTCTAGTGTTGGAAATTATTAAGTAGTCTGAAACTACTATAGCAGATAAACTTTATCAATAATATCATGTTTATAACAAAACTCAACATGGACGTTCCAATATGGCGTTCAAATATTCAATATGGTGGACTTTATTTAAAAGTAAACTAAGTAATGTGAACCAAATTTCGTGCATGGTGATTTTTGGGTCGCTAATCACGAATCCTGGGTCGGATTTACAAAATTCAAAATGGCTGATCCAAGATGGCGTACAAAATTTTCAACATTCAACCGATATTTTATAATACAATAACACAATGAGTTTTGCCAAGCTCAGAAATAGGTTGATAAATACATTTAATAAGGCAAAAAATTCGTCCTTTGCAGGTTTTTCTATCGTTATTTTAAGCACACAAAAACTTTAAACTAAAAAACACTGAATTTTTTCCAATGAATTAGACGTTTAAGATCTGATTTAACTTTTTTTAAAAAGTTTGTTTCTCGGTCTCATTTTAAGTGATCTATCAACACATTCATAAGTCCATCCCACTGTGCAATCGCTTTTTCGCACACTTTTGGAGTTGACACAATTTCCGATTTCACTGAAACTCCCATTACCATTGAAAATGCTTGGCACAATTTAATTGCGCTTATCGCGCGCTAAAGTGGAGTTGAGATAAAATTCAGCGCACTTAATGGAAAATGTTAAAAAGGACAAAAATAAAAAAACCAAGATGAAAACCCAAGGATGCAAGAAAGGAAATATTATTATTCACTTAATGTATGGGGTAAAAATGAAACGACATAAACAACGATACAACTGCAACACGACGCGACGCACGGCGCATCACATCGCATGGCAGCGTGTTGCGTCGCAATGCGCCAAGACAAATTATCCTGTTGATAAGCACAAAAAAGTTTTCCCCAAAGGTGTAGCGGGAGAATGAGAGCGGAAGTGGCGGGAAGGGATGATTTGAATTTGCTAAAGGATTTGTATGTTTATATCTGATTGTGACTAACTGTTTTGCTTTAACCCATTTGGATGTTGTTGCTTTGCAGCCGACAAGTCAAGAAGAGAGACAGAGTAATAAAACAAGCAAACAAATTGGTATACAGAAGGATTACGATCACAGAAGCTTAGGGATATGCGAATGCTAAAAAACTTTCCTAGAAACAATACGAATAAACAACTACAAGCAAATATTTAAGTTGTTCGTATGCATACGTATATGTCTCTTGGCGGTTTATATCAATTCGGAAACATTTTACAAGAATATGATGCTTGTGGATACCGGAAACATTGCCATAGCAAATAGCGTTAGAACATTTTTTGGAAATAAAGCCAAAATATTATCCACTCCAAATTTTAGCGCTATTTCTATTTGGCTTTTTTTCCAAATCGAAATGGAAATAAAGCCAGAATTTTGTGTGGAGACTTCTATGGAATTATTTCCAAAAATTTTTCGGCAGTCATTTCCTATTGCACTATTTTAAAAAAATCTGGCTTTAATTTATTTTGAGTAATATTGAATTAAATTTTTCAGTTGCTGAAAAGTGAGCGTGGCTCTTGTAGAATCCCGCCAACTTTCGTTATGCCTGTGATACTGATTGTCACTATCCGTCTACCAAATTTCTTCAAAATTTGTTGCGCCATTTGCGAGATATTACATTTAACGTGTTTTACTTCTATGGTAGAAGCCACGCCCACCGGTGATTTTTCGTTCATATATGGTGGTGCCTAATAGCAAGTAGACTCCAAATGATTAATTTCAGTAAGTATTAGTTTTCTTCTAACAGCGTATACAAAGTTTGTGGGCGGCGCCACGCCTTCCTACGAGTTCTCAGAATATAATGGCATTCACAAATTAATCATTGTTTCCAGTAGTAACATCCTCTATATATTGTTAAAAATTGTTAGAGCCTATTTCGAGTAATATTGATCCATTATTTGCGTTTCTTGAAGCGAAAAATTTAACTTCCGCGAATTACAAAGGGCAACCTTTTAGTAAAGAGCAAAGGGAAAAAAACAGAAATCAAGAAAATCAAACCTTTTAAAAAATTTAGGCAGTCATTTCGGGAGTTTTTATTCATACGAAATATGAGACCTTCCTCAAACAAATGTTTATGCTGCTCTCGTTTTTTTTTTTTTCTGAAATTTGCTTCTCCCTAAAGGTCGTATACGAAATTCGCCCAATTCACGTATTTTTTGTTCTAATGATCGTTTCCAAGATAGCCTTGGACAGCCACTTTTGTTACTTCCTCGAGGGTTTCACTTCAATGTTTGAGGATTGATCCCTAAACATCGCACCATCCCATCTAATTATTCGTTTTCTACAGTCTTGAGCCTTGGTCTTGATCTTGCTTCTGATAATTTTTCGAGGGCAAAACCAAGTCTTCAGCGGCTTGGTCTTGGCCTTTGTCGGGGTTTGGTCATCACTAAAGACAATCTCCACATAAAACTTCATATTAATTACTTGTTCGTCTCTAATCGTTTCCTTAGTGCGATGTAAAAGAGGTTTTTTAAGTGCAAAATGAATATTAAATATTCAAAAAGTACTTAAGGCAAGTACGTACTAAGCGCACTTTCTACCTCAGGTTAAAATTGATAAAATTCAAACTGCATAGAAAGTACTCTTTTTTGGCATTCCCGTTCAAATAACCATTTGTGGCAAGAAGGAAAAATTGAATTGAATTTCAATTAACTTTGTGGCTTTCAAATTGAAAATTTGACCACGTGACGAACACTTTAAACAAAAATAGACCAATAGACGGTAAACCTACATTCGTGAATAAAAAAAAAATGAAAAAACTAAAATAAAAGGTAAGTGCTGCTGCAAACGAACTAACACACAAATTTGTCCTGCATGCCACAACACAGAAATGTGACCAATGTTACAAATAAGGTCAACAGGCGAAAAATTGATTTCCAGCAATCGAACGAGAGAATCCATCAAAGTTTGAATAAAAAGAAAAAAAAAATACCCTTCATAGATCAAAATGTTGCACGTGCATCTGATACCAATGCGGCGGGCAAATCGAAGCCAATTCGGAACACTTTACTGCAACACAAATATGTCATTTTATTACTCTGCCGAAGGCGTTAAAGTACAACACACAGTCACAGAGCAGAAAGACCAGGGGAGGAGACAGCACGTGAAGGAAGTATGGGAGTGGCAGACCAAACTAATCTATTAATGCTGTGACAGCAAAATCAAAATGTAACATATAGGAATACGGATATAAGAAAAAAAAAACCTAAATAAATTCTTGCTGCAGATAAAAAACTATTAATTTTTTGTCCTGAGTGGAAAAAGTGTAACTGAAGTGGCCTAAAAGCAGTTGCAAAAAAAAAATTTACTGTCATAAGTTGGACTATAAATATACCCTACTAATCAGAAATTGAATATTTGACAACAGAACATGTTAATGATAAAAAAAGTGCTTAACTCATATTTTTTGCAACCTTTTTCTTCTCTCTCTTTATTTTGCGCACTATGTCTCATCCATCTAATGTACTGTTAGTAGCCAGTGTAGGGGCTGACCATTTTCTAAATGGCCCAATTCGAGACATTAACAAAATTATTTTAACAGTTGGTTCTGCGATCTGGCCATTTATGGTCTATGATACGGCCTATATGATCTATTGTCTATACTACATGAACTATGATCTGTCCTATATGATCTATAGTCTATAATACATGAGTTATGTCTTTTATGATCTAAAGCCCATAATATGTGATCTATGATCTTCCTTCTTGATCTATTGTCTATAATATATGACCTATGATCTATCCTTTATGGTATATGGTCCATAATACATGGCCTGTAATTTGTCATTTATAATCCCTAATATATGAAGTATGGTCAATGATCTGTCTCTTTTGATCTATTGCCGATAACATATGAATGATCTGTTCCTTATGGTATAGGGTTCGTAATATATGATCATAATATATGATAAATGGTCTCCCCTTTATGGTCCATGGCTACAATTTTCATTAATAGTCTATGGTCCGTAATCTATAGTCTATGTTCTGTCCTTTATGGTAAGTACACGGTCCACAACCTAAATTTGTTGTTAAATAAAATAAAAAAATAACGGGACGAGAGGGCAAAATTCAGGACTGTCCCGAAAAATCTCCGGGATGGTTGATCACTTTAAGCTATTGCATTCAACACTATGCAATATTTCCCCGGTTAGCGTATTTCTTGTTCCAGCGACCGCTTCCACGATGCCTTCGGACGAAAAGTAAAAGCATCAAAAAGTTCCTAAGAACTTCTCTTAACCAGACAAATCGCTGGAACTTCTGGGAAGTCTTACGTCCATAGGCCGTACTACTCAAATATCTGTTGGCTGGTCGGTCTAGTCTATAACTCCCCTTGAACGTTGATACTACTGGTTTGAGTAATTCGAGTACTCTACAGAAGTTGAGAAATTTTCGCTCATCCAGATTGTAAAAATAAAAGATACATATGTATGTCCGAAAATGCTTTGGTTATTCCAACTTCACTATGATCAATCTGAACAGTTGTAGGGCATATTTACAAGAAAAAATAAAGAGATACCAAAAATTAATTTAAGGATTATAAAGACAACACCCTAAAAAGTATATGAATGTAAAAGTAAATGTGGCTCCTACTGTTGTTGCCAATGCTAAGATGACAAACAAGAAACCAAAAATGAAAAAAGATAAGAAACATCGAAGTGCACAACAACATTTGGTGTACAAATCGAATTTCAGAAAAACAGATTCTTTGACTTTGAAAAAGTCCAAAAATGCTCAAGGGCCAAGAGATAAGCGCGCTACTCAATCTGCTTCCCTCAAGTATTGAAGTCACGTACGTAGGTAATGCGACACGTTCACTCATTGATGATGATGACGCGACCGGCGTCGACGACGTTTCATGACCAGAGACGACGAAGTGGGTGAACACAACTGGTATTTGTGATATCATTGCAATGTTCGGACGAAAAAGGAGGTGTATACCACGTGGTAAATTCCGCAACAACAACAACAACAATTGAGATGACTTCACTTAGTTGCTGTTTTGATGCAACGTGCTTTGTTTCCACATCCTTCGAGTGCCTTGCGGCTATAAAAGGACTCTCTAAGGGCGAGTGTTGGTCACTTGATGGCTATTGTTTTCATTTTGATGTATTTTTATTTAAGGTTTATTTTTTTTATTTTTCTATTTACTTATTAAAGCAACTTAAATTGATGCAGTGCACAGAGATGTCTTAAAATGTTCTGATTTTTATGTTTTTCGAATGATGGTCATTGAAAAAATTATTTTATTGTAAAACATCAGATTGAAAAAATAGTAAAACAAGATCAATTCTTAAAAACTACAGATTTTTGCATCCGCATATGTACGTCAAGATGGACAGTCCATCCGATTGATTGGTTAGTCGTGTTTAAATACCGATACTAGATAATTGGTGGAACTATAAGATTAGTTTATAGTCTATTTCCATGGTTTAAGGCCTAAAACGGCATTTTATTGTTCATGCAGCAAATCACCCCAATATATATCGTTTAGTGGCTTAAGTAAAATTGAAGCTTGGTAATTATCGAAGTAAATTTTATTGCAATTATTTTGCAATCCTCTAAATTGTGGTATCTTTTACGGTTTTCAAGTTATGAAGTTGTTTAATGTTGTGTTGATCATGAGTCGTTGGTGCACGTGCTCTACCATATAGAGTTGCCACCATCTTGATAGTATTTTTTTTTTTCGGTGACCCCAGTGAAATTTTTGCGCAGAATATTTTTGAAGAAAATCGCAACCCATTATAACCAAGTTTTTGGAAAAAGGGATCAAAAAATCCTATAAAAAAGTAATATAATATTTGTGAAGATGTTCTAGAAAATGGTTCCTTGCTTGATATGATGCTAGTCTTCTGAAACATCTTAACAAATTATATCGCGTATTTATGGATCCTTTTGTTTTCTTTTTTACAAAAACTTGGTAACAATGGGTTGCAATATTCTACAAACATAATTTACAAAAAATTTTACTAGTGGTGATCCATGGGTTATTTTCACCAATTCTATGCATTTGCGATTGCATGTAACCTGACCTGGAAATAAACTTTTTTAAGTTAAATCGGGCTTTAGATCTTAAAGCAGAGTTCGTTAGTACTCCTCAATATGATCTAAAGGGTGTACATTTTCTAACTCGTCCATAAATATCACTCAAAATTTAAAATTAATTTCACATGGAATGAAGCCTAATGCTAGAAGCAGAACTTTTGGAAATGTTTTTAGCTTAAGTTGTATACGATGCATAGATAGGAAACTACCCAGCTTGAGCTCAGGATGACGTCATAAGAACCAACGTTTTTCTTGTGATAGTACTATTTAAGGATAGTTTGAACATTTGAATAGAAATGGTCATCCAAATTCGAAAAAAAAAAATAAAAATTTGCACCCTGTACTACCCTGCAGTTAATCGGATTAGTGCATGACTAGCCTTTGACTACTTTCAAACAGAGCGAACGAGTTTTCATACAATGGACTGACGATTTTTCAATGTTAATGTCCTACGAATCGTCAATTGTCTCCCTATGTATTACCTTTTTGCAAGTCAAGAGACAATTGTCTCCCTTTGCATTACCTATTCACCAGTCGCGAAAGACAATTGAAAATTTTGAGAGATTCGAGACTCGAATTCGAGTATCTAAAAATTGAGCGATGTAATTTTATGCCCAATTCGTTTTTTTTTTTTTTTTGGTATGAGTAAAATAGCGTTTTGCACACCGAGGGCGTTCAAAGGCTGAAAACTTTCAATTTACGGCTGAATCCCATAATGAGTGAACCGCTACAACGATTTTTATGAAATTCGGTATGAAGATAGAATGTACCTTATATTGAGCAATGCCACTCCTCTGAAAAAAAAAATATGCTGACATAGTTCACAGTATTCAAATAAGATATTTTAATCAATAGTTCTAAATCTCCTGACCGAAACCTTGACACTTTTGTTTGCAAGGATCTTCTAAGGAAAGTAAAAAAAAAAAAATCAAAAACTCAAATAGTTATTTTCAATGTATTTGTCAATGCTGATTGCGAATCTGGTGTCGAAACTACTGTATCTCGTATGGTTTTTGAGATATCCTAACTTAAAAGTGCTAAAAAGATGGTTTTTGCCATTTTCGAAGCAAAATAACAAAGCAAAATTATTTTTAGCTATGAAACGTGGTATGCTGGCTTAAAGTTTCAGTATTTTCCTTTAAAAACTCAATTTTAGTTATATCGATATCTAAGTAATTTCGTCGAAAAATATGATCTGATTGTTTATTCTAAAGGAATAAAAGCCAAAAGATAGTAAAATGTTCAATGAGGGTATTATAGTTTCTAGGTCTGCATAAAACATTTAAATATTTTCCATTTCAATTAAATCTACTACAGTTCTTAAAACTCCAATGATTTTAAACGTCAAGTATTGTATATTTATTTACTCCCGTCATAACGCATAAAATTTTAAATTTTTCACACAGTCTGCTGACTCTTTCGAGTTATTGACCACCAAAAAAACACCAAACAAACAAAAAAAAAAACAGCCAAACAAAAATAAAACCGCCACATAATTCAACAATTTTCAAGGGCAATAAAAATTGAATTAAAAATAAATCAAAGTATTACAGAGTCGCTGGCGCAAACACCCGCACCGCACACACACACACACACACAGAGTCAGAGAGTCACACTCTTAACCAGTAATGCAAGAGGTTTTTAACTTTTAACCGCAAAATTGCAATGTGGCCAAAAACAATAACAACAACAACAAGAATAAGTACACGTACGTGCACAACAACTACTCATACACTAGGCAACAAACCACAAACAACTTTACCGGCAAGCTATCACAAGCAAAAAAAAATACACAATACAATGCAGACGCACAATGCTAGATGTCGCTTTTGGCTGTCATAATGTTGCTGCTGCCTGCAACAAACGAACGCCGTTGTAACAATTTTCAGATTTTTTTTTTTTTTTTTTTTTGTTGTTGTTGCTATAGTCGTCATTTAAGTTTTTTTGTATTTTTTTTTTTTTTGGTAATTTTTGGCCAGACACATAAATATTCTTATTTGCCAAAACAAAGCCTCGCTGCTTAAGGGTTGTCGCGCGCAATTATTATTTGTCGCAAAGGCAGGCAGCCAGACGCAGCAGATCCCATCACAAAGATACAAAATGCCGCGTCGCATATAAAATTTGAGAAAAAAAGAAGAAAAAGAATTCACTATCGTTGAAGTATTTCCTTCAATCTTCAGTTAAAGTGAGAAGATGCTCTTCTATGACACTTTAATTGGTTTTAAGGTGGAAATTGTGAAGGAAGGATGTTTCAAAATTTTTTGAATTCTACATTTTTTGAATTCTACATTTGAACTAGTGTTGTTGTCCTGTTGAGCCTTAAAATTTTTAGAACTTACTAGATTGTTGGCTACCTAGAAGTCAATTTTGACCCCTCTAGCTCTTCTAGTTTATGGGCTATGGCACTTTAAAATTTGGCAAGATTGACTCTTCTATTTTACGAGTTATAGCAATCAAATTTGTCACCTTTTTCCTGCGTTTGTAGGGGTCGTGTACCATATCTGAGTATATCAAATTTTTCATAAATTTGTAGGCTAATTACATATCAAATTTGACCCCTTAAAATTTTCAAGTTTGGAGATATTTGCTTTGATCACTCTAGATCTTCTATTTTACGAGTTAAAGCTATTTAAAGCATGTTATCTTTTTTTTCCGTTCATAGTGGTCGTGTCCACCTACAGGCCAATTTTCACCCTCTTCTAGTTTGTAAGATAAAGCGCTTTATCAAGGTTTTTTGTATTCTTTGTCTTTGGTCGTTGGTCTTTGGTCTTTGGTCTTTGGTCTTTGGTCTTTGGTCTTTGGTCTTTGGTCTGTGGTCTGTGGTCTTTGGTCTGTGGTTTTTGGTCTTTGGTCTTTGGGCTTTGGTCTTTGGTTTTTGGTCTTTAGTCTTAGGTCTTTGGTCTTTGGTCTTTCGTCTTTGGTCTTTGGTCTTTGGTCTTAGGGCTTTGGTCTTTGGTTTTTGGTCTTTAGTCTTTGGTCTTTGGTCTTTGGTCTTTGGTCTTTGGTCTTTGGTCTTTGGTCCTTGGTCTTTGGTCCTTGGTCTTTGTTCTTTGCCCTTTGATATATGGTTTTTGGTCTTTGGTCATTGGTCTTTGCTATTTGGACTTTGGTCTTTGGACTTTGGTTTTTGGTCTTTAACCTTGGTCATATACATAGAAAATAGACAGCTCGATTGAGCTATGCAGTACCGATCTTTGCAAAGCATATAGGGAAGAAGAATAAATAGAAAAATAATTCTAAAGACATTTTCTTTCATAAACAATCCATTCAAAGAGACTGCGAGAATCAGTGTCTTGTATAAACTGTGCAAAAAATTATTAAGTTTTAATAAGAAACATTATATTAAATAGCAATAGCTGGTCGGTATTTGAACGCTGAAAAAATTTTTTTCTTTATGTTTGAAAATGTATGAATAATGTTTCACAGAAATGCTATTATAACACTCTTAATATTCTTTATTGTATTTTAGTATCTTTAAGTATTTAAGATTCACAAAAATGCAAAATATTCTTATGCAGACCAAAAGTTACAACCCCACAAAAAACTTTAATGCCTGCACGAAATTTTTCTTCCCCCATTTTAATCAATGAAAAAGATTCACATCCTGTCGAATCATTAATTTTACGTTGCGGTCTTCCAAAATGAAGTTTCTATCGCCACTTGTCATCGCGTGTCATTTTTAGCGTTCGATTTTTCCCCTCTTTTTCGTTCTGCCTCAACAAAAACTCAAAGTTTGTGGCATCACAAAATGGAACTTTTAAAAGTACTCGCGTACTTTCTCCATATCTTTCCCCTGTCAGTGGCACGTTTTTTTACACTATGCACTGTAGAGTCGTTGTGAGAGAGAGTTTGTGACCCACGCAAAAGTCACATAATTCAGAAAAGTCACCAAAACAAGGAAAGGCAAAGGCAAAAAAAATGACGTCAAATATGAGAAAAAATGGAATAAGCGACATGGCGACGTCGCGTCTGTTGCAAGCACGAGTGCATGTTGCAAGGACTTCTTTTGCACCGTTTGCAGTTTCTTAGTAAAACGCGACCTGCAGCAAGTAGTTACTCCTTAAGGGCATATCTGGCTCTGGATGTGTTACATTGTTGGTGTATTTGTAGTACGTGTGCGTGTGTTTGTGTGCTGTTGACATTAAGTTTGAGATATCACCATTTTTGCAAGGATATCCTTTGGTTCTTTCGCTGTCCTTGAGGAACACTTACAAATAATAAAAGCATAAATTTTCAACTTCCTAAATTTGATTTTTTTTTTTTTTTTTTGTTTTTTCATGATGAACGCATTAATCTGACTGTGGGGTTTTCCATGAAAAGGTTTAAGGTTTTTTTTGAGAATGCTTAAGGTTTTTTTTTGAAACAACAGAAATTATTCTTCAATGCACCCTGTGAAGTAGCAAAACAAACAGAATTAGGTGAATTAAGCATGTGGTAAAAAAAAAACCTAAAAGTATGCAAGCAATATTGAGAGTACAGTAAGGAACAAAAGCAAGATGTATCACAAAAACAGCAACCAAAAGCGGAGAAATGATTCATTTATTGCAGGAAATCTTACATTTTATTTAGTTAATGTCAGAACCAGTTTGACTGCAGTGCAGTAAAGTTGTTACGTAGGCTTTTGAATAAAAAATCTGATACCCGGTAAATATAAATATCATTCTAGTGTAAAAAAGAATGAACAAAGTAGTGTTGTGAAGCATATAGGAGGATAGAATTTGGTTGGAATACAAACCAGGTGTCGATCTCTTGTGGACTAAATTTTATTTCAATTTAAAAGTGAATATTTAGTTTAAAAAATGCCTTGCAAAAGAAAAAAGCTATAGCGTTGCTCATGGAATTTATCTAAAGATATTTGTGAAATTATCCTCTTGTGGCAGGAATAGGAGAAACATAACTTTCTCTTTTAAAAGAGTAATTATTTTTCCTTATGTATAAAAGTTCGTATTTCTGCAGATACGCGTAACTGTTTTTTCTTATAAAACTGATATAAATTCAAACAAAATATTTGTGTCAGTCTGAAAAATATGGCTTTATCATTTAAAATATCATAAAATAATATGAGTGCACTAATAAGGTAGTCAATGATTTTCTTCCAATAACGAAGGATATTGACACGCTTCTGGGTGTGGTTTTACATAACAAATCCAAACTTTTTGATCTGTAACATAACCAATGAACAAGCACAAATGTGCAGTTTAGAATAAGAAAATTCAATTGATGGCTTTCATTAATAAGTATACATAATAATACATATCCTATAACTAAACCAACTTACCCAAGGGGAAACATGTCAAGCGCTTCTTAAGAAAGCACTTCTAAAGACCTTGTCTTTAGAGAAATTAAAAAGCACTTACACAATGATTTTTTGTAACTCTGCGGTAAGCATTCGAATATAAAATTTTGTAGGATGCGACATGTTTGTTTCAATATTTGAGTAGTAGTTTTTTGAAAAAGAGGAAGAGCAAGAGAGGAGTGGCCGTACCATTACGAGACAAAAGTAATGTCATACATATTATGTGCTAATCAGTTATTTAATCGGTATAATTTTTTCAACATAATACCATAATTTCCACATTATCAAGTAAATTTTTCGTAAAAAGAGAAAGCAATTTAAATCATTTCTAACAAAATGATACCCGATTCATATTATGACACTACTTTTGCCTTGCACTGGTACTTAGATCCTTTGGTACGGCCACTCCTCAATTATTTCTCTTTGATCTAGTTGTTTTTTAAGAAGTCTTAAACGTACTAAGCCCAAAACTAAAATAAAGTCGCTTAAATTATTACTTGTAACAGAAATGTAATGCTAAGTCGGTCATTTGTATTTTAAATGGTCCAAAAGTATTAGTAACAAAAGTGATCCAATTGAGTGTCGGTTGTGTCAGTGAAATAATAACGTTACTGACTACGTAGTGTTTGACTGTTCGTCCACTGAGATTAAGAGCAGTCGATAGTGTATCGGTCTAGTGACTTGCGCTGCGTTGAGAGACCTAAGTTCTACCCTTCAATCGGGAATTTTGAATTCTAATTTTTATAAATTAAACAAAAATTCGTCAGAAGTCTTTGAAGTGGAAAATAAAACACGTGTCAACATAGCCGAGGTACAAAATTATAAAAAAAAATAATGAATATTTTAGCCCGCACTGGGAATCGAAGTCAGATCACAATGTTTAGAAATATTTATACAGCAAACTCTTTTGCACATCGGCTGTATTGAGTTTTCTGGCGTTTTTGTGTGAAATTTATGTTTAAATGAAATTTTTTGAAATTGATTTTGAAATAATTGGTCTTTTTCTGGTCTAAATGTATTGCATAAGGAGGTTATTGGCGTTTTCTGATCTCAATGTTATTCATAAGGGGACAATGGCGTATAACCGAGCGGAAGTGCTTACAGCTGATAAAGAAACACTTCATAATGCCACTAGAAGCGCTTTTTCCCACTGGGTAGTAACTCTCCAATATTAGCAGAAATAAATGAACACAAAGATAGACCATATATGTACATAGTAGTAAGCATGACTTGAGGGATGTTGATTAAATCTAATAAATACCTTATGCCAAAAGCAAAGAGTATGCAAACAAACTCCTGTATAAAATGAAATATGTTTAAAATTTTATAGCAAATCATTGACACATTAATGATGACATATCCAAATCTTATGAATTTTTAATCCACGAATTTTGAATGTGGAATGCCCATGCAAACAATTATTAATGCATTCAGCTTTTTGCATACATAATTGAACGCAGACAGCAAACATCAAATGGCAACATTTACGAATTTTATTATTTATTAACAGTGGTGCCACCTGGTAGCTGCAATAATTTTTTACACATTTAATAAAATTGAAATGTTGAAAACAGCAGGAGCAGCAGTAGCAGCAGAAATACACCAACAGCTACAAAATGCTGCATGGCTTAATTTTATTTACAAATGAGACCACTGACCCGACCAGTCAATCAACACAGACATAAGCACACAAACACATGTGTAACCTTACATATTGGGGCATACAGTGGCGGACATGTAAATTCGAACAGTAAAATAATCACTCTGTGTAATATTTTGTTTTTGTATATGGAATAATATGGGAAATCAATTTACACTGACTTTAATGCAAAATAATGTTGCATCTTGTTGCAGATGGTCAGAATAAAGAAAAGAAAATCATTGGGAAGAGAAATATGTAGAAAATCATGCACAAATACATTTGTGTTACATAAAGCTGTTAAGGTATAAACACTGTTTTTAAGTAAGTGCGAGAATCATCGAGAAATTTTCATCATACGTCTCATGGTGGCTATATAAAGGCGCTTGTGTTTGTGTTACCAAATACAACAATTTGTGGAATATTCTTTATATCCTGGTAAATTCAATTAATACGTATTGCTTAACTTATTTCAAGCTCAAGATACAAAAGAGTTTTGCTTTACGGAACCTTTAATATTTTGGAAAATACAGCCACTTCTCAACCTTCTTAATTGGTTAATCAACAACTGACCTGACATAAAATTAAATGAAAATTGCTGCAACCATTTATTAAAGCAGCTTTTCAGGCGTGCAATACGAACTTCGCACCAATACACAGGCACAAATTAAAACATGGTCAGAAACAATTTAAGCCACTCACCCTCATTTCATTATTGATAAAGGTGTGCGTGTAGAAACATCATAGCAACCATGCCTCCTACACTATCATTACCATGCATATTGCATTTTACTGTTTTTGTTCGCGTGCTGCGTATCCCAGCAAACATTTGGAAGACTTTTGAATCTTTAAACATTTCCAGGATGAATTAACAATGCTTCCACGGGATTTTTCCATTATAAAAATTATCCGGGAATAACAAAAGATTCTCTTAAAACTCTTCTGAAAGATCATTAAAAAACAAACTTCTTGGGAATGAACTTACAACTCTTCTAGGCGGGTTACACGCAACAAAACAACAGCGCGAATAATAGAAAATTCTCTTATAACTCTTCAAAAAGTTCATTAAAAATCAAACTTCTTGGTAATGGACTTATAACATTTCAAGGCGAGCTAATAGAAGATTCCCTTAAAACTCTTCCGGAAGATCATTAAAAATCAAATCAATCTTTGCGATGAATTAACAATTCTTTCAGACGAATTTTTTGTCAAATTTCGAGAAATAGAAAAAAAATGTTATTCTAAAAGGCAATATTTCTAAGGCCTTTTTTCGAAGCAAAAATTTGCAATTTCTTATGAAATTATTTTCATTTCGCCATTTTATTTTTTTATTAGATCATACGGTAAGGTAACCGGCTGTGGGCCGTCACCGGTTGTGGGCCACCCCACGTATTTTTTGACGTTTATAAAATATATCAGATCTGAATATAAGGTTATGTGTACATTGACAATAGACAGTATTAGTGCAAACACTGAAGTAAAAGGACGCATCTGACCCGCATCTACAACAAAACAAAAAAATTTACGAAGAAATTTTCAATAAAGTAATTTCTGAAGATTTTGCGAGTGTGATAAAGCGAAGTGAAATATTGCAAAGAGGTGAGTGCTATGCATTTTTATGCAGTATTGGTGTTAAATTTTCCGATTTTATATCGAGTTTGCTCCAAATTTTCGCCACGAGAATTTTGCCAGTCACTTTAGGGATGGCTGCCGTTACCGGTTGTGGGCCACCTTTTGTAATCGGTTGTGGGTTACCATAAAATAAATAAATCGACTTCTGTTAGCTGTCTTTTCGATGAACTTGGCCCCTTGCAAGCCGCTTCACCCAAAAAATCATCAAATCGCGGCCGAAAGCTAAATTGCGAATCCGATGAGGATGATTAATAATTTGAAAAAGTCACATTTTCTTGATGTTTTTTCGCCACTAGAGGCTTCATTGATAAATAAATTTTGATAACACATATTTCTTTACTGGTTTTTCTCTTTACAAAATTTGTTAAAAAAATTTTTTCTTGAAAAATTATAAAAAAATTGTTTCTTTTTGGTTACCTACTGCCTCTAGCTTTCCATTGGTACCCACAAGTCCGAAAAATGTATACTTGAATGCAAGTTACGGGCAAAAAACGAAACCCGGCCCACAACCGGTTACCTTCCCCTATTATTCTCCTCCGTTATTTATTTTTTCGCTTTAAATTTCATCTTTGTCTGCGGTATCTTTCTGGAGGTACATCTTGGAGAGTCACTTGTGATTCATTTTGTGAAGTTATTTTTGGATTCTTTAAAATGATTTGACTTACGTGGACAGTTTCTCCCATAGTCGATTAAAATGCAATTCTTCCGCGATTCAAAATGTTTGCTGGGTATACAACACTCACATTATGCGTGTGTATACGGTTATTCATCACGTTGCCGTTTAGTACTTGCAATTGGTTACGTCACATAAAGTCACATCACGTAAGCAACTACCATAGTTGTAATTCGTTTAACAATCTGATTATTTGGTCGTTTGTGCGGAACAAACAACAAAAACTGCAACAACAACAACGTTACCGAAATAATCGAATAAATTATGTACAGCTTAATTTGATCATCTAATAAACTTTGACCTAAAAACTTTTGAGCAAAATTTTGATCCACTGTCATAGAGGGAGCTTAAATTTATTGATTGTGCAAATTAGCGTAATTTATTGTAATTATTAAGCTAAAATGTTGTAGGTAAGGAGTGAGATCGAAAAAATCTTAGCACACGTTTTACCTAATAATTTTTTTTGGGTGTAAAATTTAAAAATTTCTTTGATCTAGTTATCTTCGAAAAATATGCCAATTATTATTTTTAATGACAAACATGTTGATTTGTTGTGAGTTTGATCAAAATGTGTGAAGAAAAAGAAGTATGTCTTAAAATTATTAAAAATTTTCAAAAAAATCCAAATTGGTCTTACAAAAAATTGGCCAAAGAATTGAAGGTCTCCCGTCAAACTGTTTCTAATGTTATTAAGCAGTTTCAGGAGAGTTTGACCATCGACAGGAAACCTGGTTCAGGAAGACAACAAGGACCACATGATATTGGGAAAGCCAAGAAAATTGAAAGCATATTGAAAAGATTTCTAAACACATCTGCTAGAAAAGCTGCCCGGTTAGCCCAGTGCTCTGATTATTTGGTGCGAAAAGTTAAGGCCAATGCAGGTTTGAAAACATGCAAAGTCCAAAAAGTTCCAGACTGGAATGCTGCAAAAAATTTAGACGCAAAAAGTAGGGCTCGAAAATTAAAATCGAATTTTATACAAAAACATTCATGTTGTATAATGGACGACGAAACGTATGTACTGGCAGATTTTACGCAGCTTCCGAGTCAAAATTTTTATGTTGCTGATGGTCGAAGAAATATCGAAGTACAATTTAGAATCCAAAAGCAGACAAAATTTCCTAAAAAATTCCTTGTATGGCAAACTAACAGCAGTTGTGGCAAAAAGCAAGTGATTTGTTACATTGGGCTCTATAAATACCGAAATATAAGTACATCAAAGAATGTTTGAAAAAAAGACTTCTTCCTTTCATAAGAGAGCACAATGTGTCCACATATTTTTGGCCCGATTCGGCATCATGTCACTACGGCAAGAAAGCTCTGGAGTGGTACCAAAGTAATAACATAGTTTTTTTACCAAGAGAGGCCAATCCTCCAAATTGTCCGGAGCTAAGACTTGTGGAGAGATATTGGTCTCTTGTAAAAAGAAACTTAAAGGGAGATGGGCAAACTGTTCCAAAAAGGTGTCTGAAACAACTATCAAATCTCTAATGGAAGGCTTACCACAAAAGGTCCACGTGTTGATAAATAGTGGCTACAACAATAAAAATTATATTTTTCTGTAATTTGTAAAATACTATCAATTAAATAAAAAAAAATCAAGACTCTAACATCAGCCGTTTAAAAATTATTGAATTTTATATATGTTAAGATTTTTTCGATCTCACTTCTTACGTATATAATTAATATAACAAAGGTCGTTTGAACTCGGCTACATCTCGAGGTCCTACCACACCATGTTTCAAAAATATTGGCCAATATGTTGAAAATAAACTTAACGCTAAAGTCTATAGCCGATATAAAGAATTGGTTATAATTTTTTGTTACAAATAATAAAGAATTAAAAATAAGTAGAAATAAACTTAACGTAAAAGAAATGTTTTTCGAAGAAAATAGAAGAAATTCCCCGATTTAGTAATTTTTCAACAAAAAGTACCTTTCCAAGCATTGACCTGCATTTCGAGATTTCCATAGATCGCATATCAGCAAAACTTAATATTTATAAGAAACAAATAACGTTGCACATATGTATATATAAATATATGCTTACATACTTACTTAAACGTATATTCTTTGAAGATACATATGATGTAATTTTTGTTTAGTAAGCAAATTAAACGTGTTAAACAACATCATCAAAATAAGGTGATTCCTGTAGCCGAAAGCAATAAAAATTTGTTTGTATAAATAGTTGGCTCAATTGTTAAGCATTTCATTAGCAGCTCAGCATTCTCACTTACACGATGCAGTTCAAGTTATTCGCAACCTTTTCACTTTTGGTACTTTTTGTCGCCAGCACTATGGCAGGTGATTCCTGTAGCCGAAAGCAATAAAAATTTGTTTGTATAAATAGTTGGCTCAATTGTTAAGCATTTCATTAGCAGCTCAGCATTCTCACTTACACGATGCAGTTCAAGTTATTCGCAACCTTTTCACTTTTGGTACTTTTTGTCGCCAGCACTATGGCAGGCGGTACCAGGGAATACAATCCTCAAAGGGATGGCGTACCACAGCCATCAACGCAAGAATATCACCCGGATGCACCAAATCAACCAAGGCCAGCTCCACCTGTATACCATCCAAAAACACTGGATGAGCAGCCATCTTATCGATTTTAAAGTTATTGGATTCATATAAATAAGTTTGAGTTTAAATAAAGTGAAAAATTGATTAAAGGTGATAACTACAACTTGTAGTTTATATTTATGGCGATAGAGCACCCATTTTTAGAGAGTGTTTATTAGGCCGGTTCAATTTGTTCGGGAGGCAAAAAATTGGCAAAGAGTATAGCAACAAAAAA
This sequence comes from Calliopum simillimum, assembly GCA_951812925.1. Taxonomy (NCBI): domain Eukaryota; kingdom Metazoa; phylum Arthropoda; class Insecta; order Diptera; family Lauxaniidae; genus Calliopum; species Calliopum simillimum. The sequence continues at coordinate 9,692,791 of OX638372.1, forward strand.
ATCTATGGAAAGTTCTAAAAAACTTTGCCCAAGAAACCATGGGACTAAAATCAATATCGAGCCGCCGTAAACTGCGTTGAAATTTTGATGTACTACTTTGAAATACAATAAGAAAAAGAAAAAATTCAAATTTTTTTTACTTGTTTTTGCTAATCAGTTTTATGAGACAAGACTACTAATGCTTTAAGTGAAAGAAAAAATTGCTTTTCTTTAACCATTTCCCAAAGTATTCAACCTAAATATGAAGCATTATTCTCAAAAATTAAATTTTTTCGCTAACTTCAAAATTTACTCAACTTTGAGAGGCTGTAAAAACCAAACCACTTGCCCGAATGGGTTCAAATTTTCAAATCCTTTAGCTCCGAATATTTTTCTATCTGATGGCAATATCAGATTTGTAAAAGGAACAAATTCGAAATTGATTTCTTGCAACGCCTTTTCGAAAAATGACGTCATGAGCCACAGGTTCCTTGATGAAAATCGTTATAACTCATAAAGCTGCAAGTAGACGCAGCTGAATTTTTTTATATTGTATTTAGAATTGTTCAGTCTATTTAGTTTTAGTAGTCCGTAAGATATCTTTTGCGAATGTTTTTTTGAAACTCCATTCGAAGTTGAAAAAAAGAGTAAAAATAGTGATTGAGAAAAGAACAGAAACCGCAGACTTAAAAAAAAAAAATCATTTATTTTTAGTGTTACTTGATAGCAAAAAAAAACCGCTTATAGCATAAATAGAAAAAAATTAACTTTTCTTTCATAATTTGCAGAAAAATTAGAACCACATATTGAAAAAAAAAAAAAATAAAAAAAAAAATTACAAGCTCGAAAAAACCATCGACTTTGACCAGCTCTACAAAGCGAACTATTTTTTCAAATGAATTAAAATTTTACATCTTTAAGCACTGATCATTTGTTTATCGAACTGCATCATTAGATTTGCAAATTTCTACCACACCAAAATTGATTTTTGCAACCACTTTTGAGAAATGTCGCCTGTGTGCGGTGTTTGTGTCTGAACTCCTCTGAAACGGTTCAACCGGTTTTTATTAAACTTTTTGTGTAAATATGGATGGTATGCGAATCGGTTGCAAAGTATATTTCATACCGCTAGGGTGTATATTTTTGGTGATCCTCATACAAAAATATTTTTTAAAACACATTTTCTCACAGACGGGTTAATTGGTTCACATAAATTCTACACCACGTGGCTTTTATATTAAGTGGAACAGCTTTGGCTATAAAACTATTTTTTAGGGTGGATATTTAGGGTGGCTATCATACAAAAATATTTTTAAATCGCAATTTTTCAAAGACCAATAAATCGATTTATTTGAAATTTACAACAAGGCCTTTATATAAAGGGCATCTATATTTAAGGTGGCTCTCACACAAAAATACTTCTTAAGATTATACTGCACTGATTCACCGCGAAACGCAAAAAACTGGACCCTCAAAAAATATTTTAAAGTTTAGGTTACTTCAAAAAATTATTTAAAAAATATTCTGTTGTGGATAAAATTACTTTTGTCAAGAATTTATTCACTTTCCAATAATCCGTAAGTATGAAAATATTTAAATATTTCTAAAATAGACATTGCAGTTTTTTAAAACTTTATGAAAGATCTTAGAATGGAATTTACAGAAATAGAAAATTTTTCTTAGAATCCTTTAGAAGTTTTTCCAGCTGCAGAATGGATTGTTGGGCTGCGAAGTTGTTCGGTCTTTCAAAGCACTTACTCCAAATGGTGACAACAGAATTGCAGGAAGACACGTCCTTGCAAACATATATAGCTTCATCCGTCGAAGAACTTTAGAGTGGGCTTCACATTGTTTGTAAAACTTCAAAAATGCATTTTGTACAATAAGATTCATAATCGCTGCCCATCTTGAAGACACCGCGTGTAACTAACTTTATAAAATTGGCTGAAGACCTCATATGTGATTTGCCGCATTGATTTTTGAGTACAAATCTGTGGCGTTTTGACAAAAGAACCTAATATGAAATTGGCAACTTTTCAGGAAAAGTAAATCTTTTCTTTTAAACTTAAACTGTCAGCTGTCAAACTGTTTTATTTTTTTAATTGACAACACTTTATTGCATAAATGGCGGCAAATTCAAATATTACATGACTTATATTTTTGAAACTAAACATCATAGACATAGGGATTACACCAAAGGAATCGTATTTAAATTATATTTTCACGACTAAAATCCTGAGAAATTGTCTTATCATGGTTGGTTCTTTTGTCAAAAGTCCCCTAAAATATACCTAACTATATACCATAATCTAAATCAATTTTGGGTGTTTGGATTAGTGAGGCTCTATGGTGTTTTTTTCTGGACCTCGACATAAATTTTCAATTAAAACTCTGATATAGACAGTAAAGATGGACATCATCCATACTTAAATCATCGCACAACCTGAGAGAAATGGCAGAACAACGTGTGCCGGGTCAGCTAGTATATGTATACATTTCATCCGGATTTTGGCTAATTTCTACTAATTGGCATCCCTTAACTTTTCCAATTCTCTTTAAGTGTCAGTAAAAACAAAGCAAATGAAAGATAAATATGAAAACGAAAAGGAAAAACAACTTTTACTTTCCCGCTTCTGATATTCATTGTCATTGTCTTTTTCGGCCTGTGAAAATGGAGAAGGATATAATGACGAGATTTATAGATCGTATGACAGCTTAATCTCGGCTGGAAATGTAGGTATTACTTAATCATATACATATGTTTATGATTGTGTTTTGTCAAAACTTAATTGCATCAATTTAAATTTAACTCTTTTTAATCTTAAACTAATTTTTTTTCTAAAACAAATGTACATACATATATCCGTATTTATGTATACAACTATTGATGCAGTATCTTTGCCAACATTTTTTATGCCACACAAATCGGGCCAACTTTATGTTGATTTGAGACGCAAGGATAATCCAATCAATTTACGACATTTATGTGCATTTTGTCAGTTGTACTATTTTTATAACTTTGTTTTCAACTTACAATTTATTTTCTTTATAAATTTTTCAAACGACGACATGTAAAAAAGAATCAATCTCATAAACCGTCCTTCTGTCTATTTGGGGCATGATGGTTGGTAAGTAGTCAGTCACTATTTACTGACTAACAGGCTGTCGTCTGTCTATTTTTCTTATCAAATCCAATCAAAAAAAAATTTTTTTTTTTTTTTTTGAGTCACATGTTTATGCTTCTAGAGTTTTTAGCTAAGAAGTCTGGAAGTTGCTGCCATTTAGATTTGCCATGTGGGTGCATATTGCACCCATTAAAGAGGTTGCACAATGCGCAACGCTCATTTATTGGTAGTGTTGGACTTAAGTGGATGTATCATAAAACATGTCATGTAGAAAATAGACATCTTGGCAACTTGCTAAAAGCTCCAGTATTCAAAATATTGAGAAAAAGTCGAAAAATATGGAGAAAATAGCAAAATATTGAAAGAATCAAATTTGCTGAAAACATCAAAAAAATGTTACTGGTTGAAAGATGTTGCTGTGTCAATATAAATTGAAAGTGTAAAAAAGTGTGCAGAAAGTCAATAAATATTGGCCAAAAAGTAATAACATAAATAAATTTTTTATTAATTAGGTTAAAATAATTATATAAATGAAAAAACTTAATATTAACTGAAATAAGAAATTTTAAGAAGACCCCAAAAAAAAACGGGTCATTTAATCGGTTGGAAAAGGGAGTCAAAGTTTTCCGCTTCGTATTAATATTATATAGAATAGATTAGGGTGGTATGGAATCATGACAATCGACAAATATTGTTTAAAGGTTTTTTAACCTTTCTTGACACCGCAATCATAATCTTGTAACGAACGCCGGTTTCTCCGGTTTTATAGCTGGGTTATACACAGCCTGTCCGAGATTCAAGGTCCGAGTGATTACTTCATTTTATAATTGAAGATTTTTTTATAGTTTGAACAATCGATGAAAAGATCTGATTTCTAATAAAGACATGGCGATCTGGAACAGAATGAAATATGGATGAGGAAAAATTAAGCATTCGGCGAATGGTCTGATCTCAACGAGAAAACAGACGAGTTTGGAAAAAGGAAAATCGGATAACCGACGAAAAGATTTGATTTCTAATAAAATCGAGGTCGATCTGGGACAGAGAAATATGGGACAATTGACTCAAGACTTTCTAATACAATGAAAGGCAATCTAGGACAGAAGAAAACTAGGATGAGAGAAAGTTAACAGTTCGACGAAATGAGACAAAGTAATATGAGACAATTGACCAAAAGGTTTTTAATAGAATCAAAGGCGATCTGGAACAAGAGGATATTATGATGAGGAAAAGTTAAGCGTTCGACGAACGGTCTAAACGAGAAGACAGACGAGTTTAGAATTAGGAATATTGGATAATCGTCAAGAAGATATGATTTCTAATAGAATCAAGGTCGATCTGGGATGGGAGGAAACAAGAATGAGAAAAAGTTAAGCAATCGACTATTTGGGACAGAGAAATATAAGACAATGGACGAAAAGGTCCGGTTTCTCGCAAATTCAGAGGCGATCTGGCACAGAAGTAAAGAAGCATGTATTTTATTTCAGTTTCAAGCAAAATAAGATTGTGGAGTGGAGTTATGATACTATTACTTACCTTAACAGTCGTTCATAATCAGTGGAATGTGGCATGTCTACTGAACTGGAATAACTCGAAAGTGGTAAATTTTACACACCGATTTTCTAAGCATTCTGACAAGCTGCAATTTTGAATTTAAATATTATTAATTACAAAGCACAACAATGAATTCGTTGCAGGGCAGCTGAAGGTAATTTCTGCAGGAACGTTCTGTATAGAATCCAAATTCGAGGTCAGAATTGGCCCATCAACTCTAGATTTTGAGATATTTGAGGTTAAAATAACAAACACAGGGATTTTCGAGGTTCGATGCAAAATGCACAAATCTTTTCTAATTTTTGTTTTTTTTAATAATTCATCACGTAATACTCTTTCTCTTCAAAATGAGCACTTAAAAAGTGTCGTACGATAATTTTAAAATATAACTTTTTCGCATGTCGAAAACTTAACACAACCCAACTAACCATTGAATCGTCCTCTATTGCAACATTGAAATCCATGTGAAATTTCATTTAAACGTCTGTATAGGTATATGACATGACATGGTTATTATTGTTGTTGTTGTAAATCTAAAGATATCTTTTTTTCACTCTTGATACTTCATAGTTATCGTTGTAGATGCTGTTGCCAATTTAGTGCCTCTGCTGCATAATTTCTGGCACAACTGAAGATACAGTAGCAGCAGTGGTACTCTAAACATACGACTCCTTCGCTACCTTTCAAATGAATACAGATCGAGTTATAACCCAAGTACTGTTTGTAAGTCGTAGATACTAACGTGTATGCTTCTATGTATCCATACGTACGTATATCTGACGACCAGTTCGTCTGTTGCATGTTCATGTTTAATATTGCATCCTGCGCAAGGAAATTGCTTTCTTCCTGCTTTCATTGGAAAAAGACAAGAATAAAAAAATAAAAATTATTTGATTTTTATGCATTCACTTAAGGATAATGGCAGGAGACAGTTTCGTTTCACAGTGTGCACAATATATAAACATAACGTTAACAGTTGTCTGTCTGAACGTCGGAGTTGGCTGTAACGTTATTAAGCCTTAAACTTATTTTGTTCTTTTTTTTTACGAATATTGAAGGACTTTTTGTATTTGTTGTCTGACTTTATCAGTAAATTTTGATAAGCTTCGTTGATGTGCATTTATTAAAGTTGTAAAGAGTTACTCAGACTTTTGAGAGTTAAGTATTATTTGTTTGAAGGAGGGCATAGATCCTTTCGTTAGTATTCATTTGTTATGAGATTCGATCATCAGTGATAATTAGTGCTGAAAGTTCTCACTAGTGGTCGCTAAACAAAATACTGCTAAGCATTCGTGATAGTTATTACAGTTAAAAGACCAAAAACTCTTAAATTTCTTGGGAGAGGTTCGGGGTAAAACTCTTTGTAACTTTGGTATTTGCTCTACGTTAAACTTGAAAAGTTTATTAAAAAGTTTATATTTAGATCCCAAAAAAATAAATTCTGCAACTGAAGAATTATATTATTTCAACTAGATCGACAACATGGGAACTGAAGGCCTTCAACAACCTTATAAGAAATTCCCAGAAGTTTCAGTTAAAGTCTTTTTGAGGATTCAGATACCAGTATAAGTTTGTGCATATATAAGTCTATTGTTTTCCACCATATCACTGATAACTATTCACCTAACAAATAACCCATGACGATGTAGCGTGTGCTTGTGTCTTTCTTTTTATTTCTTTCACGCACATTTGCTGCTTAATAAATAAAGCTTTCCGACATATCTCTGCACATGTGCATGGAATTCTGATGCGGCTACTAAAGTTTTTTTTTTTGTTTAAAATCGTTTCCTTAAAAGCTCAACAAACGGTAAATCGCATTAACAGATGACATTCTTCATGCTTAATTCGAAAAACTCAATTATGCATGGTTAACACGAAATCTCAATAAATTTTAAAATATCATTGAATAGGTGTATGTTGCTCTAAGTATGTGTATCGGAGAGAATAGGTACATATGATACGATTGTATCCTTGCATGCAAATGTGCTGCTTTTACAGTTTTAACAAAACAAAATGTATTGCCAACTCTTATAGAACAACAAAAGAGGACACAACAAACTGAAAGTGAGAAACACAATGGTAAAGTACTGATTTACACCGTGCGGAAACCCTAAAAGCACAAAGATAAATGAACACTTTGATACAAAATACATCAAATTTAAAACGGTACACAGAAATCCAGAAAGAAGCAGAAAAGAAAAGAAAAGAAAAGAAAAGAAAAGAAAAGAAAAGAAAAGAAAAGAAAAGAAAAGAAAAGAAAAGAAAAGAAAAGAAAAGAAAAGAAAAGAAAAGAAAAGAAAAGAAAAGAAAAGAAAAGAAAAGAAAAGAAAAGAAAAGAAAAGAAAAGAAAAGAAAAGGAAAGAAAACAGAATAGAATAGAATAGAATAGAATAGAATAGAATAGAATAGAATAGAATAGAATAGAATAGAATAGAATAGAACAGAATAGAATATAATAGAATAGAATAGAATAGAATAGAATAGAATAGAATAGAATAGAATAGAATAGAATAGAATAGAATAGAATAGAATAGAATAGAATAGAATAGAATAGAATAGAATAGAATAGAATAGAATAGAATAGAATAGAATAGAATAGAATAGAATAGAATAGAATAGAATAGAATAGAATAGAATAGAATAGAATAGAATAGAATAGAATAGAATAGAATAGAATAGAATAGAATAGAATAGAATAGAATAGAATAGAATAGAATAGAATAGAATAGAATAGAATAGAATAGAATAGAATAGAATAGAATAGAATAGAATAGAATAGAATAGAATAGAATAGAATAGAATAGAATAGAATAGAATAGAATAGAATAGAATAGAATAGAATAGAATAGAATAGAATAGAATAGAATAGAATAGAATAGAATAGAATAGAATAGAATAGAATAGAATGGAATGGAATGGAATAGAATAGAATAGAATAGAATAGAATAAAATAGAATAGAATAGAATAGAATAGAATAGAAAAAAAGATAAAGAAAAGGAAGTTTCATTTAAAAAAAAAACACAAAAAAGACCAAAACAGATTTTTTTGAAATTCAAATACGGGTATTTCCATAGTGACGTAACTCACCATTTGTACGACAGTACAATAAAAAAAGAAATGAAAAAGAAAAATTTTCAAAAAGTTTTTTATATAGGTATTTGCGTAGTTAGTAAGTGGCACTATATTCAGTGTGTTTTGCTCATAACTGTTATATCTGCACAGTGCATAAGACAGAAAATTCTTAGAATCGTCCAAAGTATACGGGAGAATTTTCGAGAAATTTTATACAATAATTTTTTAGAAACTGGTCAAAACAAAATTAAATGAATAAATTTCCAAAATTTCTGAAAAACGTGACAAGCATTTTTTGACTTATAAAACTTTTTTCGCAAGATGCCTTGCTTTTGAGTAAGAAATCGTTTCCAAACGTGTAACGGAAAAGTGTCGATTTTTGGAACCGAATATCATCCCTATACAAGTGAAAAGTACTAAGTCAGTTTTCCCGAGTTTTGATTTATTTGGTATTTCTGTTCAAAAATTGTATAGTTTTTAGTTTGATAAAACCCATTAAGCCATATTTCTGTTTAAAGTTGTTATTTTCAAATATCTCAAAATTTTAAAAACTTACTTAGTACTCTTCACTTGTATAGGAACGATATTCGGTTCCAAAAATCGACGTTATCTATACTTAAAAAATACGTATATATATTTTTAACGCCAAAATTTTTGCAAAAACGCTATCTTTATTTTTCGAGGGAAATTCGGGTATCCACTCTGTGAAGCATACATTTTTTTCGCAAGAAAAATTAATAATGCAAACATCGTTTCTAAGAGCCATTCTAACTTCTGAGAAGGTGTTGAGTTGAGTCTAAATTTCGACCCTATCTAAGGTACAATGAAAGCACTTTCTGCTTTTAGGGACAAACACAAAAAAAGTTTAAGCACTAAATGCAAATTTCCAAATACCCCATTCACTTGAGCTTGAAGCTCAACATGTGAACAAACGAAAATTTATGGTGTTCAAATATCGAAAATGATAAACCAACCAACCCAACATGGCATGGCAAGTGAAGAAAAAACTCAATGCAAATATAAAGTATAAATTACATAAGCCTTGAAACAAAAACAACAACAACATTTGCAAAAAAGAAGCAACAATTACTTACATAAAGAAAATATTTATGTGAAAATCTGAATAGAAGCAACAAAACGTTAGGGAATGAAAAGAAATTCTCACATACACAGAAGCAGTGAAAGTGCAAACAAATGCATATGTAGGTAAGATGATGAAGTCTTACCAGCTGCCACTGCCACTACCTACACACGCACACAAGTCTGATGGGTGGCCTTAATACTGATGACTGCTGCTGCTGGCTAGTCCTTAGTAAAGCAAATAAATAAAATAAAGCAGGAGTTCATGCACATCAGGCAATGAAGAAACACCGTGTACCATGTGACAAGTCATGCAACACGCCATCAGTTGGATACCAAAGGATACCGGAAGTGCAAGCAACAGGATTCCATAGCGTATTGCGCTTTGCATTTTGTGCAATGCGAGGACAGACGGATGTACAGGACCCACTCCAATGATGACGCATCGTTCATTGTTATTCGGTGTCCAGTGACCAAAGAGGACCACGTCGCATACTCACCATGTCTACCCACAAAAGAATCGCATTCGCATACTGCGGATGTTTGTCGCACATGCCACTTTGCACACGACGCGACATTGATGTATGTGTGGTGTAGTGTAGTGCAGTGTATTGTGTTTTGATAAGAAGTCAGAGCACGCAATGCTCTCAGATCAGATCTGAAAACGGAAGTGCAAAAAAATTCCACTGTTTCGGTATCAAACCAAATGCAAGTGGACAACGAATTCAATGAGCATAGTAAGTAGGGTGTACGTTGCTTGTTGCACTGATTATATGGCTTTTTTATTTTTAGTTGTGGTATACGGTAAGGTAAGCAAAAGGTGAAGTTGTTAAAAATTTGCTGAGAGACTTTTTAATTTTTATGGACAAATCAGATATGAATTGTTATATTGGAATTTTTGAATAAAATCTTACAAGTTTTTTACCAACTCGACGTTCCTTATCGCAGCTTTAAACTACTCGTTAAATTCACCTACTCGCTGCTTTCAGTCGTAGCGAGTTGACATAACATTATCACAAGTTCTCGTTGTTTTTTTTTTTTTCACCACATTCACACGGTGCACTCTAGTTTATTTTGCTAAAATTATTGCTCAGAAGCCACATAATATGCTTTGCATGCTTTTAGGCTTTGAGTAGTTATTTTGCGTTTGAGCTAGAAATATAAATTTATAAATAGACAAACGAAATCAGTTCCGCCCCTGTTTCTATCACTTAATCACAATATATTCGCTTGATTTTCTTTTTGTTGGAAATTTTCCTTTTTTTTTAAGTGGGCGGTACCAAGCCATTAAAAGAAAAAAACGTTCTCACAGCCAAACCGATTCATTGATTTTTATGAAATTTGGTATGGAGATAGGGCTTATACTAAGAAACGATAACATAACCCTTATGTTTTGAAGTGGGCGGTGTCACGCCCTTAAATAGAAAAAAACTTTCTCACGGCTAAACCACTGCATCGATTTTTATGAAATTTGGTTAGAAGATAGAGATAACACTAAGGAACGATAATATGAACTATATGTTTTTAAGTCAGCTTCGCCTCTCTCCGAAAGAGAAAATGCAAAACATAGTTACTAAAGCGAATTTGTTTACTTAAGTTAACAGTTGGGTGATCTTTTTAAAGTCAAATTGAAATGTTCGAATTTCGGCCACAAGGCAAACTCTAATTATACGAATTATCTTGTAAATATTGTGCGAATATTCCTTAAAAAAGAGCAACTGAAATCTTTTTTAAAGTTTTAACACAGAATTTTTAAAAATTTTAATTTTTTTAACGTTAGAACAATTCACTTAATACACAAATACGACAATACATCTATTTAACTTAAGTTTAATGCACTTAAACTTCTTAAGCTACTTAATGTAATTAGCATTGTTATTAAATGCCATTAATTAAGCTCTCAATTACATCCCTGTACATATGTAAAGAGGTCAAACGCATGCATACATACAAACGATATCATCGAATTTGCTTAATTTCTTTTGTACACAACCATACACCTTCCTAACGCCTGAGTGACCTGAAAATTGTGTTACCCAATTTTGTCGCCAGCTCTCGACTTCTCAGTACAGTAAATGTAACCGGAAGCGATCACATGTGTCTATATGTGTGCTGTGCGTGTGTGTAAAAGTACGCGTATAGGCGTTACACTACGATGCCAAGCATTGGGAGACAACACTTACAAAAATAACAATGGATGGATGGATGGTCCGGTCTGGTCATCGTTCACCACGCAACATTGCTAATTTTGTTTCAGAAGCCATTAGCCATTAGTCCGCAGCAACAAATTAATTGAAGTAATTGGATTACACAATGCGTTAGCGCAATGCACACAAACACACACACACCGGCGCACAGAAATACGCATTTATGCTGAAATAGATGAGTAACGAACTTACGACAGAATATTAGGGTGTTCCAGAAATTTAGCTATATGCTTTTTAATTTTAAATGTCAAATCTTGTTGAAAATATCTATATTTGTGTAGAGAGTTCTTGAATATTTTCTCCTTTCTCTCCTCTCAGAACATAGATCATCCACAAAACTTCACTATTATGCATATAATTGGTTACAATCTAAATCAGCTGTCGGCAAATTAAAGAGAGGGAATGTATGTTTGAGAGAAGATAGATAAACAGAGATAAATAGATTTTTGAGTGCACAACTGTGGAAATGCCGATCACTCAGCTTTCAAAATCACTGAGCCAAGCGCTGTCAGCATTAAATTTTGGTCGTCTACAACAAACCGAATATGTTCAAAATTTCACGGAATTACAACACACATGAAAAATATTTTATTTGTTTTTTTTTTTTCATACACACAAGAATCGAACTCAAAGTTGATGCAAAGAAGTAGATCATCAGTCGTTGTTGTTGGTTTATGTTGGTTGCTTACAAAAAAAAACAATTTTTGATGGGTGTTGTAATTCCGAGACATTTTGAAAATTATTGAAATATTGTGTTTGTTGTAGACTAGAAAAAAAACAAAAACAATTTTTCGTGGGCTTTGTAGTTCTGAAAAGGTTCGAAAATATTGAAACATGGTGTTTGTTGTAGGTGAGCTAAAGTTTTCTAATTACACAGGGCAACACTGATTTTGTGGCATAGGTTTTTGCAGACGATTTCAAGTAGTCATGACCTACTGAATACGAAAATAATATCAGATTTGCCGAATTGACTCTAGCTCTCCAAATATCCTTACTTAAAAGTGCAAAAGTAGCTGTTTTGAGGCATATTTGAAGTAGTATAACTCTTACAGTGAACAGTGTAATACGTTTTTGCTAGTGAAATCGATTAGTCATAACCTTTTTCATTAAACCTTATCTTTTAATTTTTCCGATTAGATCCTTACTTTCCGAGTAATCAACCATTGAAGTAATGGTATTTCAACTCCATACAAAGAACTAATTTTTTTTGCCGCCTTAGTTTTTTTGAGTTAATCTAGATTCACTGAGGTCATTACATACTTAGGGTTTGATTTTTTTGTCTGAATTGACTTTAATTCTCCAGAAATCCTTGTGCCTTAAATTCTCTTCTGCATTTCCTATACTTTGGAATGGATTGTCATTCTTAATATTATATTTACCTAGGTTGACTTTCAGGCATACCTCTTTCGAAATAAAATTAACTTTGGTAAGCTTTCGAGCAATGTTACCAAATTTGTTGGATTTCTGTCTATATTTAGTCGATTCAGTAAGAATTTTGAGTAAGCTAAAGTGCTATGTAAAATATGAAATCTGCAACTGAAGGAAATCTGGAGATATTTTGCATAAAGGGTGCAAATTTGGGAGAAAACACTAAGACTTAGTACATTGACTGCCTTCGTCTGCTACTAAGTATGAGTTTATACTCTGTTCATTGCTCTTAAATCGAAGGGTCCACCCTAACTGACCTAATGTACATGAGGTGGACAAACATTGATGATAGCAGTAAAGAACTCAGATTGCTTGCAATTAGATAGAACAAGGCATTGCGAGTGTATGCGTGTGTTCATGTGGGATTGTGAGAATATGTTGGCGTTTCGGCGTAGATTCAACAAGTAAGCAGCAACTTAGTTATTGATTAGGCTGCCTGATAATGTAAACGTAACTCTTAAGTGGTAAACTCAAAGCCGTCATCCAACACAAACAACGCCAGATTTTAAGGCTGACAAGCGAGTTGGAGGATTGCTCTTTTCGCAGCATAAAGCGCTCATTAATCTAATCCCAAGGTTATCAATAAGGCTGATTGCCATCAATGTAAGGACGCCTACAGCAGCGCAATGATTATGACACAAAGTACTAAAACCTCAGATGAAATCTATTTCATAAGATGTCACATTACTATAGTAGTGAATGATGAGAACTTAAAGTGGTTAACTATATATGTGATGACAATTAAATTGCTATATGAGCTAAAAATATATATGCACCTGCTTATTTGACTTTGATATTTATGGCGCCTTGTTTTTTATGTGGATTCTTAAAAAAAATTTGTTTTTTTAAAATCCAAAAGTTCCAATTGAAAGCGAAAAATATACGATTACCTATACAATTTTAACATCACTAGTCAACAACCGTTATCTCTGTGTTCATAATACGACAACATATTTCACTTGTCAAATTGTACTACTATCGGCCTTTCAAAAAAAGATAGATAACCAATGTCTGACTCTATGGAATTTCTCTTACTATTCCATCTACCATATAAAATATTAAACAACATACTCGTACAACATGACTACTGATCAGGTAGTGAAACGAATAATTTTAAAAGAATCATGAATTTTTTTTAATAAAGTGACATAAGACAATATGGACAAATTTTGAAAAGTCGTAGAATATATATTCAAAACAATTGAAAACTGATGAAATTGAAGGCAAGAAATTTAAGCCAAACTTAAAAGACTGTTACATATGCCACTGCCAAAAATGGACTCTCCTTCAAAGTAAGAAATAAAGTATATATTTTGAGTAAGTAACTTAGTTTATTTGATTATTGTGCTACTTCCAGCATACTTTTTTTGTTCCCCAAATAAAGCACATTGTGTCCTAAGCCCAAAACAATTTAGTTCAGAGTTTCCATGCAACATTTATTAAGCCTTATAGCATGCAATGATTTTTGGCTAGAAGCATCTGCAAAAATCATAGCAAAATAATTTCGAAGCACCCTGTTATATTACTCGCAGCAACTACACAAACCAAACATTATGAGATGAATTTAGCAAGGGGTAAAATAGCATCAATTAGAATCATGGGAAAAATTCTGCTGTAATTGGTCGCTGAGTCATTGGTGAATGAGAGTTTTTGATTTTGTACTGCATAAAGCTTAACTGTAACTGAATTCGATCTGGAGAAGTTTAGAAATCTATATAAAATACAACGTCTGTCAGTTTGTCTGCGTTCCCATGAATCGTGAACCATTTGTCCGATTTGCATGATTGTTTTTCTTTTATATTTTGCCTTATGAGAATGATACATTTAACTTTGAAATGCCTTTGGCTTCGTCCCTGTCCGGTCTGGTGGAAATTCTTATTACTCCAAAATTAATTATTCGACTTGAATCATCAGTTGAGTTTTCATAACTCGAAAACCATTCAAGCGATAGATAAAGCTTAAGGTCATATTTTATTTAAAAATTTCTTCCATTTCGCCTGCGATATTGCAAAATGAATTATTTGTCGGTTTTTCTCTGCGTTTATATACTTTGATACAAGAATATTTTTATATTGTGTAGGCCCTTGGACTACTTCGTATCTCTGAAAATGTTTGACAGAGATATCAATCCATTACACCATTATAATGTTGGCTTGAATGCAGTGCAATAAAGTTGATTTTTCAACAAATAAAACAAAAAACCGACTATCAGAAAAATATAAAAAAGTGTCAGAAAAAATCTACTGCTCTAACGAACAGTTTATCTATATTTCCAGTTGTTCGAACAACTCATATTACTTACCGAACATGTTTACTGATTATTTACTTATCGAAAGATAACGTAAATAGACTTCATGGAATTCTTTGTTCTTTCAATAGTTGCAACCAACAATATTAAAAATTGATTCAATTCTATCATGGCTTCGGATCAAGTAACACTTGTACTTGATAAGGCAAACTTACTCAGCAATTGGAGTTCACCGAAGAGCGATTCTTCAAGTAGCAGACTAAGGCCACTACTAGCCTTACTATTTGGAATTATAGTAATCGTGTTGTTAATAACTTTTCTCCAAAGTGACTTCACACAGCTGGAACCCGACACACATATAAAAGCAAATACAACCGATCAAACATTGGCTGAATATTTGGAGCATAATGTGCGCGTACTCTGCTGGATTATGACAAGTCCTGGAAATCATAAATCTCGCGGAATACATATTAAGAAAACTTGGGGTAAACGTTGTACCAAACTGCTTTTTGTAACAACACAAAAGGATGATGAGCTCGAGACATTGATCGTTGATGTAGAGGAGAAGTACGAGAACCTTTGGGGAAAGACTAGAAGTGCTTTCAAATATTTATATGAAAATCATTTGGATGATTATGACTGGTTTATGAAGGCCGATGATGATACGTGAGTAGATTTACTTGAAATATCTACAGATACTCTAAAACTTGTGTCAAAACTTCATTTAGTTATGTATTCATGGAAAATCTACGTTATATGCTGTACCCATATTCACCAGAAATGCCAGTATGGTTTGGATTTAACTTCAAATTGGGTGGCGGAAATTCAATGCATAAAGTAAGTTGGCCTGGCAGATCGTTGCTGATTTATTTAATTTGTATTATTTTTACTTTGCAGTCTTACATGTCTGGTGGTAGTGGTTACACATTAAGTCGCGAAGCATTAAGACGTTTTGGTAGCGTTGCTTTAAATTCTCCGACGGGTTGTAAGCTGCAGGATAATACTGGAGCTGAGGATGCTGAAATGGGCATTTGTCTAAATAACGCAAATGTGATTTCTGCTGACTCACGTGATAAAGCACTGAAATTTCGTTATGATCCATTTATGCCTGATGGTATGCTGGTGTCAAATTTATGGGGAAATGATTTCTGGTTTCAAAAGCATAGCTTTTTCCACGTTCATATGGTGAGTATTTTGGAGTTATTTGCGAATAACATCTTTTCTAAAAAGTTTCTTTTAAAATTTAAACATTTAAAAAATTAACTTCTGAAAAAGACGTAAGCTCAGTTTTCGTGTCCACTTTTATCTGATTTATCCGTTTTGAAGACGTCCGTTTTTGACGATCCCGTATGATACAACGAAAGAAAAATATTTAATTTTTTTTTTTCTCTTTTTAACTCACAGGGTCGCGAAGTTTTATCAGATTACGCTGTAGCCTTTCATTATGTAACACCAGAAGAAATGCATATGTTTGAATATCTAAAGTATGAATTTGAAGCAGTTGGCTTGGCACAGCCCGAAGAATCTCTACCGCGAAAATTACGTGATGATGAAATTTTGGCACCAATTTCTGATAACGAATTGGGGCACGATTAACGATTAAACACTTTACTTTTTAAGATCTGAAAAGAATTGTTTCACTAGACTTCATGTTATTGTGTTGCTACTCTAAAAAAAACTATATATGTACTACATATCGTCCCTATACAAGTGAAAAGTACTAAGTCAGTGTTTCAAGTTTTGGGACATTTGATGTCCAAAAAATTCAATGTTGTTTTTATGAATGGAAATCGTGAAAATAGCCGTTTTCTAACAGAGATATGGCTTAATGGGTCTTATCAATCTTAAGACTATAATATTTTACACCAATAACAACAAATAACTCAAAACTTGGCAAAACTGACTTAGTGCTGTTCACTTGTAAAGGGACGATATAGAGAACTAATCAAGTGATTCAAAAATTTTATTAATAATATTAATTACTTATATTAAAATGAATTTAAATTAATACTATAATGCATGTGTTATATACTCGTATACTTAGGTACTAGCAATTTTTTAATAAAAATCTTTAAACCTTTAATACTTGTATGAGCATTACGATTACTATTAAATCATATCAAATTAACATTTTCACTAGTTGAATTAACATAATTCTTTTAAATTTTTGACTCATGATTTTTATTACAGGTTTTTGTCAGTTTTAAGGCTTAAATCTCTAGTGCGCAAGAATATCTAATTAGGCAAAATGTTACTAAAACAAAAGGAAATAATGTTTTGTTCTAGCATTTGTATAATTCTACCTTATAAGGACACATGTGACAAAAAATCCTTTTAAACACCTGTGGCCATATCAAAAATATATTTTCGACCTCTTCTCATCGATTCGTGCATTGATTTTTTTCTTTTCCTCAAAAATTTGCTGAAAACGGTCATTTAGAGCGGTCGGAAATGATTTAAAAGTTTAAAGCCTGACTTTACTTTAAAAAAAAGTTTATTCCAAAGTCTGTGGAAAGTGATCCAATCCTACCTTATATCCAAGGAGAGTAGTGCAAAAGGTTCACTTTTATGGAAAGCTCTCTGATCGCAGAATGTTTATCTCTGATTGATAGTCATCATAACTGCCAATATGACGTCAACTAATGCGGGAGTGCAAATAAAAAGTCCAGTCCATCAGATAATTCAGAAAACTCATAGACAGAGCTGTGAAGCGTCCAGAATTTTTGAGTATAATTTTCAATCGTATAATCTAGTAAACATAGTATATTATAAAGCATTTTCCATAGAATAAGCATTATGGAACTTTTTTTATTTTAAAAGTCAATTTTAAGAAAATAAGGATAAGCCAATGACATTGCTTTAAGTTTTGTGAACAACTTAAGTGAGAAGTCTCCTCCACCACAGTTTTCCTAACAAGCCAATTCATGTTGCAAATACGTGTCCAATTGTCTCGGAATGCATGGAGTCTCTCGTTCTACCAATAAACAACGCGACGTTCATTTATTATGAATGAAGCGAAGAGCACAGCACATGGGAATGTTAACAACAAAATCGACTTTAACAACAAAAACTGTTTTTTCCTCTTTTTTTCGTATGTTGTCACTACCCTTGCGATTCGTTTCAATTCATAATGCAAACAGAAACTGTTACCCCCAATGTGCAAGAGAATCCTTGAAATCCTTTGGAGACAATTTATTTATACGCTTCGGGGGCATTATAGAAGCTCAATTGCAGTTGCAACATATGGGTCGCTTGCTGAATGCTGGAATGTGCAAACAACAACAACAATAATAATAAGGATAATAATAAGGATATGATGCACTGGCGGAAATTATACGCTGGCAAGCTGAATGCGCCACATGGCATCTGAAAATACTTTAAAACGCCGCAATGTTACTTAAGAATGTGTATTTCGGGATACTTTCTTTGTGAAATTGTGACTTTTGACTGAAGAAATTAAGAGTAGGTAGGTACATGAAAAAAAATTCTGATAATATAACGAGATAAGATACTTAAAAGTGCTTTGATACATTCGAGAAAGTCAGGACTACAAACAAACACGTATTGCCAATAGCTTGTTTCATACATCCAAATAAATGGCGCAATTAAGTATATGAATCAAACAACATTTGGCTTAAACAGTTTATACTACAAGTATTTACATATAAAGTTTTAGTATTGCCATGAGAATAAAAAATTCAATAACAAAAATAATGCTGCAATTGCACGAAATTTGGCAATGAAAATAGTTGAATTCAATATATATTTCATAAATAATTTTTATTAAAATATTCTATGTACACAGTTATAAACGGGAGTTGTGTAATTATAGGCGAAATAAATGTCCAAAATATATTCAAAAATATCTTAAGCAATAATTTTCTTTATACATATTTTGAGAAGAGAATAGTGTTCTAAATTGTTTCAATTTCTTTTTAAATCCGAAACTTTTTCACTACTCTTTTTGCAATACTTA
Organism: Calliopum simillimum; assembly: GCA_951812925.1. NCBI lineage: Eukaryota > Metazoa > Arthropoda > Insecta > Diptera > Lauxaniidae > Calliopum > Calliopum simillimum. The sequence continues at coordinate 9,711,461 of OX638372.1, forward strand.
AAAGTAAACAATCTATCAATCTTACCAAGCTATACGATATTTGCCGTACTCTGCAAACTTCGTACATCTTGCAAAATACTAATTTGTTTTAGGTAGTTAGGCCAATGACATCATTATTATCATAGGTTTTATCACAACGTTTGCCACTGTCAACAACATCGTCATTATCATCATCTTCACCATCACCATCATCGATGGTTACATCAATATTGCAAACTATCAAATCAAAGCTGCTGTTAGTAGCATTTTGGGTAAAAAAAAATTTGAATATAAAACTAGCAAGTGTGTTACCTTTGGTCATGCCAAACATGGAATACCCTACACTGTAGACAATGGGCATTTTCCTGAACTTGTCTAGACATAGCCTCTCGAGAATATATTCCTTTCTCGAAGATCTTTGCCATCATGAATATTTTCCTCCATTTTGTCAATAATCAACTTTTATAGTTTTTTATGATAAATTTATATTGAACTAATTAAATAGTCATTTTGCAATTTTTCAACAACAAACGCAAACAATTACATATGTTTCGGCTATTTCCACATACATATCTATATATTTTCATATATGTGACCTGGTCTATGAAAAGGGTGCTTAGGTGTCAAAAAAAAATTTTTCCAATTTTTTGCCGACTCGCATAAATTGACCTTTAAAGTTGTTTTGAAGCTGTTTTGACGAAATTTTTTTTTCCCAAGTAAGCCCCCTTTTCATAGACCAGGTCACATATAAACATGTATATAGCCTCATCAGATCAGTTTTTAGTTGATTTTTGTTAAAAGCCACACTCGAACCCTTGTCTACGGTTTTATAATGAAATAAAGCGCGGTGTTTTAACCATTTGGCTATTGGGCACGGATAAACTTCTCTGTACAAGATCGCCATATGCATAGATCATAGGGCTCACTAGCGATGTCTGTTGTGAAAAACTGCCAAATTGTTTTTAGTTGGTAACACACTCTGGTTTTGAGATATGCTACGCTAGCTACAATTTATAGTTTTTGTTTTTTTGATTCTAATACCATTGTTATTTTAATTTCCATTTTGAAATTTTGAAAAATTGGAAAAAATTACATAATTAAATTCATAATGTCCATTTTTTGAAAAATTTTAAAAAGTTAATTTTCTCAGGCACATATTTTTTTTTATTTAGAGTTTCCATGATTCATACCTAGTACTATGAAGTTGGTTCTTGTATATACTATGAATTCACCTTTCTGTTGTGTAGAACTATGTGTTACAAACGTATAAAGTGAATATAAAACACTCAATGTAGGGTATAATGAATTCACTCCCGGCGTATATCCAGCTCGCGGCAGTATTTGCATGTCATCATCATGGATACACTGCCATGCAAGCAATGCAACAGAAATTGGAATAGAGATATGTAGATATGGGAACATTAGATAGTATCACCAAAAAAAAGTTCGCCATAAGCCTCCCATTTTGAAAGTTTATCGGTTTTGATTTTTAAGGAAAAAAAAATTGTTTTCGACCACTATGCTATCGCTCCGCCATTTGACGTTCGATCATCAACTATAGTATATTGTTGTAAATGTGGGCTATATTTCATTCATAGAATTAAATTATCTCAAATGCTTTTTTCGAGTAGTTGTACTCATTATCTCAGTTTCTACCACCCTAAGGTGAAGTTAATAAAAAATCATAAAATTTATTTCCATAAAGTTTTCCAAATTGTTGAAATTGAAGAAGTTATAGCGAATCTAACACTTCAGTACAAAATATGAAAAACAGGATTTTCAAAACCAAAATCGGCCCCTAAAACTATGCAAGATTTTCTTTTTTTATTTATTTGCATACTGTTTGAAATGTCAAATGTTAAAAAAAAGATTATTGCATAGTTTTAGGGGGCGAGTATCTAAAAACAAAAATCGATATATCAAATTTTCTGACCTTTTCCTATTCGAGAACATTTTAAAGAGCTTTTGTGCTTCGAACAAGTGCATATGTATAAATATAGCGGATAAAAAAGACAAATATAGCGACCACCTGTTCTAAAGCTTAACAAAATATTCGAATTTGCACAAGTCCTTTGTATAAAATTTTGCAGGTTTTTTTACATTTTTTTTTGTATGCTTGTTTGATATAAAACCGAATCTAGCTATTTGCATTTGATTTAACAAATATTAAACGTCTGGATTTTAAAACGTTGAGAGGATAAATTAAAAAAAAAAGTATTCAGAACCTCCAAATGAAATGTGTCAATTTAATCTTGAGCATTCACGGAGTATGAAAAAAAATCGTTTCAAATTCAAATATAGACAAATTTTTCGAATGGAGTTTCAAGACACATAGTTTATATGCTGGCCCAAAACCTAAAGAAAAACAAACACGATTTATTTGTAAATATTGAGATATCCCAAGTTAAAAGTGTAAAAAAACCGATTTCCGAATAAGAGTTTTTTTGAAAAACCATTGCTTGATGCGCAGTGGTATGTGCATTTAAAATGTTCCCAGGCTCAACGTTAGATCACTAAATTGGAGCAAGAGTTACTCCTTATAATACAATTTAACATTTCAAACACTTTAAAACCTACTTACTTTTTCATATTAGAACATGAAACCTAATTCAGAAAATTTACCCACAAAAGTAGTTCGTTCATTCAATTTCACATTAAAAACTTGGCCGAAAATGTAGGGAAAACAAAATGGGTCGCATAGCTATGTATGTATGTGATGCTGTGTGACACAAATGTCAAAAATGACAGCTCTCTGAGCCGCCTTAACGCACTATTCACATCCCGTATACGAGGATGTATACACTAAGCACGTGGTGGTGCTTTAAGCGCATTAGAATGTCAAACAAATGTTGATACAACACGCACTTAAGGCTTAATATCGTTAAGCCTGAAATGTACTCTCTACTCCGACAGTCAAAGTATTTTGGCCTACTCAGAAATATGTAGGTTGAGGCATGGAGGTACACTCACTCGCATCATGGAATTATTATTGTCCTTATTTGATGCGACATCAAATGTTTTTCATGTGGCAAGTTGGTTTGTCTGTTTATTTAACTGAGTGTTTAAGAGGGTCTTATATATTTATTTTTTTATTTTTCTCTCCCTGACATATACCCTTTTTTTGGATGATTTTTTCTGGTTCTCATAAATTGATTTTTTTTTATTCTCTCTCTCTCCTTTCAAAATAAACAAGTGCTTTCTTTTGTCGCACTTGACATTTATGACAAGTGAATTTTTGACAGGAAGCTTAAAATTTTTGACAAAGTGATTGAATTAATTTTGTGGTCAACAAGAAACTTTCAGGGTAAGTGTGTAACTAAGTATTTAAAGATTAAAAACTTTAAATGGAAGAACAATATGTAAAGGAATTTCGGACACATTTATTATATGCTACAGAAGTCTTGAAGTTAAACATGAATGAATACATCCTCTGGATTTCTTTAACAAGTTTACACAACATAAGAGAAATCATACAACCCACAACAAAACCTCTTTTAGAGTATTGAGTGGACTTTAAATATTTCCTGATATTTCTATTTTATTAAACAGCATTCTACTATATTCACGCGAAATCGCATAAATGCTGATAGACAAAGTATTTAAATTAACTACTTATGACCACCGCATTGTTGAAGGACATTTTCGTTAAGTAAGCATTTAAGAAATACAAAATGCATTTACTCAGCGGTTATCACAAATTGAAGCGGTTTGTCTCTGTCGAGGCAATGGGCTTCAAGTGAAAATTGTTAGACTGCGGAAATCACGTTCATGAGGTTTAACTCCACAAGCCGCAAATGTCTGGTAAAAGACTTTAAAAGCCACAAGAGCAAAAAATCTTTAAAAAAAAAAAAACGAATAAAACTAAAATTTCTGTCTTTTGTATGACATGATTCTTTGAGTGTATTTTGGCTTTGTTTATTAGCAACTTTATGACAAAAAAATTAAACAAAATATGAATATAAAAACGAAGCCCTAATATCCCGGTGGCGAATATTGTCACGATGATTCGCCGATGACAAATAGTGACAATATTAAATCATAGGTGACAAACGGAGACATTTGTTCGACTCATGGATGAACTTTTCAAACATAAGAACATATATGCCAAAATTCACTGATGACTTACGTATACTGATATCGCCATTGAGTCATCAGTCAATGTCATGCAGCCGATGAAACATTTCAAACGTTCAAAGATATTTAAGTGACATTGTCCGATAGAGTTTGCTAACTCTCAGAATTTCTCATTATGATTCATCGATGAAAAAATCATTACGGAAATTTTCTTATAAAGTGCACTATATTCGTGTTATTGTCTTCATTATTCATTGCTGACAATATCATAATAGAAGATGACGCTTAAAAACTCCACCGGATAGGATCACATAAAAAAGTGTTGAAAATATTAATAAATGTTAACAAATACGAAATTTGTATGCGGAATAAGTCGAAAAATTTTAAAAAAATCAAAATTAAAAGTTTAGAAGACAAAATATTGATATATATGTGGGAACGGAGCTAAACGGACGACTTGGCAACATTGACAAAATGAACGAGACTTTAACGAAACAAACATGACGAAAAGATTTGAATAAACTAACAAACGACAGTTAAACTGAAGAGGAGTTGATTTTAGAAGTTGAAGGAGACGGTTGTCTGCGGACATTAAAGAAGTAAAAAGACAAAGAAAAGAACAGAAATAGTTTTTAAAAGATGTTAAAGAGAAACTTAAATGAAAAGAAGAACTAATGTAAATAAACTTGTAAAATAAAATAATATAATAACTAAAGATGTGTAAATAAAATGTAAATAGAAACTAAAAGGTGCAGTGTGTTGTGTTGTTTTATTTAAAAAGAAGAAGGAAAGCCTACAGTTCCTACATATATTTTAAAAATTTTCAAATAAAAATAAATTTCTGAAATATCGAAAGCATTTAAGAGTAAAAAATTTCGAATTACATTGGCTTAACATATGTGTACACACATATGTTAATATCATGTCATACAATACTTAGATAGAAATATTTCCTATTGGGTATGCCAGTTTAAGTTTATTTGAACGTTTTCTCAAGTCTTCATACAGTTTCAGACTGACTGACAGCTGTACACCCATATACCGAATCGAATTATAATCTTGTGGTGAGCTTTTAGCTCGAATAGCTATTACATCCGGTCAGGTCCTTCTTTCTTGTCCTTGTACATAAATTGTTTCTATGTATGTGACATTCTACATATCGTTCACTTGGTTGGCACTTGCCTTAGTTTTTAAATTGCTTAGCCAATATGCCGAATTATAGTTGGTTTCTATTTTTTTTTTTTTTTTTTTTTGCTTCTTTTCATCGTTTTATGGTTTTTGTCGTCCAACTTTTTTTTAGCAAATACGTCAGTCAACTCAATCAAGGCTGGCAAGCAAATACAGTACGACCGTATGTTCAAAATAGTTTTTGCATCTTTCTTTCCGTTTTTCTCAAGTTGGCTTATCCTATCATTACATATATGAATGTTTGAAGTTACTATTTGCATGTCTTCTGATTAAAAAGTGACCACATCCGGTTTTAAATTAGCTTTCTTTTATCTATGATGTCCTTTGAATTCGATTGCGCAAGTTACAAAGTTTACAGTCAATTTAAAGTTTTGATGATTTGAAGAACAAATTATTGTTGTATTTTGCCAAAGTGTCGGATGTTGCAAAGTTGGGTATGTGAGAATGAAACTGTTTTGTGTGACAGTAGTAAGATAATTATAATGTAAGAAAATTTTTTAAAGGACATATGAAAAATACTTAAGTGAATGCTATTCAATAGAGCATTTGGGTTTTCAGAACACATGTAGATATTCGCGAATTATGAAAAATGTTGATGGTTTTGTGTAGTTTTAGCAAGGAATAGAGATTTCTGCCGCAATGTCAATGAAGAAAAGTTCTTAATGTTTCTACAGGTGGAACTGAAGTTAATGTCATGATGTGAGCTTGCAATAATTTTTTCAAACAACGTCAGAAGGGTCTGTGCTTTGATATTTATGTTATTGATAGATAGTAAAATTGTTGACTGTAACCAATTACCAACTAATTGGAGTCAAATGTTTGCAAGCAGCACTTCAAAATGCTGTAAAAGGAACATAAATGTACATGAATTAAGGATGTAGTCGCAAAAGTAATTTCATAATGTGAATATGCTATAATTTTTACAATTATGTTGTTGAGAAATTATTAAAAAAAATAGGATCAGCTATTTTGAGCCAATTCAAAATGCAGTAGGTGATGATTTGATTGATATTATTGTACTTTTCCAACATAATGTCATTAGATTTAAGCTTTCTGATAAGCTTTCCGTGGAAACAAAGCTCAGTTCTTTTCATTTGTAACGAAGTGGCAGCCAATTCACACTATGACATTAATTTTGTCTCACCGTTGAAGCATACTTTTCGAGTAAATGTGTAGGAACTACTAGCTACAAAAGCTACCTTTTTCATTTTCTACGTCCTTACACCGACCCAAACATTTTAACCTAATGTCATTTTTGGAAGATGTATTCAAATTGGGCTGGGCTGAATCGAAAAACGAAAATCATTAGCATTTTGGTCTAAGTAAATAACTATAATAACAAAAAAAACCATAACACTCCACCAACAGCTGGAAAGCACAAAAAGCTTTGCTTAGCGTTTGCACAAACCAATAAGTCATATGTGTACAGGGTGTTTTTATTTTTTCTATAAAAAATAATATTTTTTCTATAAAAAATAAATGCAACAAAGCAACTAAAAGAATTGAAGGTAATGTTTTATTTTGGGAAGACTAGATATAGTTTCTTCTGTGTAGTGTCATGATTTGACTGATGGTCTTATCAAGGATCATAAAATTGAAACAAAATTTTCAAAATACCAAAGTTTCTATTTTAAGCACTGAACGCTAATAAATGCGCTGCGTAGAGAGTTTGACAGAAAATGCCCCAATTCAAACTCAATCTCAATATTTTCCATTATTCAATTTTTAATTGCTATTTCTGAGACATCTGACAAAAATATGATGTTTTATACTTTTTAATGAAATTAAAACGTTTCATATTGAATGAATACATAATGAATCATACTACTTTTCGTAAAAGCCATTGTCCTAAATTTCACCTAAAATTGGTATATACAGGCCTGTTCCGTAATCCGCGTGGTTTCAATAACTTTTCATTTAGGAGGCTTTTTGATGAAAACGGTAAAAAGTATCACAGAATCTTTTTTTTTAGAGAATGACAGGTTCTGCAAATAATATTGATTTGCACTAAAGAAAAAGTAACCGTTTAGAAAATATACGATAAAATCAAATTTTTCGACTTTTTGCGTTTTTTTGAAAATATTTCCTAAATTATTACATTTTCGATGATGCAAATTAATATCATTAGTAGATCCTGTAATTCTCCACAAAAAAGATTCCAGTACTTTTTATTGTTCGACTCACTGTTTTCATCAGAAAGCATCCTAAATGAAAAGTAATTGAAATCCCACGGAACAGGAATGATATTTTCGGTACAAAATCCTACTTTTCGACGTTAAAACTTGCTTTCCTTTGAAACAATCTTTTTTTTTTGTCAAAATTGTACTACTTTTCACCGCAAGAATCAATGACTACCTAGTTTTCGTAAGACAAAAGAAGCACCCTACTTTTCGAAAAGAAGACAAGTCAAAAATTATTTTAGAGTAAAACAATATTTGTTTAACTATTTTTTGTAAAATAATTTTAAGACATAAAAAAAACCTTTAATTATTAAAAACCCGCAATAATCGAGAATAAGGAAAGGCCAGAATCGAAAACTAGATTTTTGAGGAGTGATCATAGGTATACATACTTTAAGTAGAAGATATATTTCAATATAGGTTAAACTCCAGAAAAGCAATTTATTTTGCTACATATTATTTGAAATTTTGGAAAAAAATTAATACACCCACTTAATGAATCGTTCTACTTTTCGGAAAAGGCATCGAAATGTTCTAGTTTTCATTTCATCTAAGTTTTTAGGCATGAAATCTGGAACGTCCTATTTTTCGATATAAAATTACGAAAAACCCTAATTTTCTATAATTTATAATGAAACACCCTAGTTTTCGTCAAAAAGAGGATAAAATATCCTACTTTTCAACTCAAGAATCAACTACAACCTAGTTTTCTTACAAAAATGAATCATCCTGCTTTTCGTAAAATGCATCGATATATCACTATAGCTTTGTTTAGTCGGATTTCAAAGAAATTTTCCCTCAAGAGAATCTACTGTAGGGTTTTTCAAGCGGAAGAATTAAGCGTTAGAATAGCTTAACAGAAATTATCTTTCCTCGAGAAGTTTTCACAGATAGTCAGGATACTATCAAATCGCACAACTCAGTCTTGTTAAACTTTTTTGCTTTGGCTAGATGCCAAATATTTCTATGTTAAGTGAGATTGCCAGTGGAATCAAACATAATATGAATAACAAAGAGGTGAATATAGCACTTGCTACCTGTAAGTTAAACATTGAGAATGAGCCCCAGGAACTAGCCAATGCTAAATTGCAAAAGGTCAAAAAGTCTCAGGGCATTTGGTAGTTTCTTTTTGAACAAATTGGTTGACAAAGTCAAAACACAGAGATAAGTGAAATCCACTCATTTTTTAAAAATTGAAAGTGGATTTGGGATTTCCAAGTTAAGTTTTATGAAGCATCGATCGACTTGGGTCTTATTGGGGGTTACCGTGAATCAAGATTCCCGGGGAATTTTCTTAAACTGCAATAGAGAATGCAAGGCAGTCTGAGAAAATTCCCCGGGAATATTTATTCACGAAAACCCCCATTGTGTCCAAAATTTACTAAATTACTTCTTGTTCGTGTTAAAATACGATTATTTTCTTAGTATGTTTTTTATTATTCATAATTAATGTAAGTAATTAAAAGTATAAAAATACACTTAACATTAAGTTATCACATTATACAATATAAAGTAATTAAGCAATTAATTTAAATAATTATATTAATGTTAAATAATTGAAAAATAACTAAATAAGTTATGAATTAAAATTTATTTGTGATGATTTCTATATCTGTAAAATAGCCCTATTACTAAAACATTTAATCCTAGATTTATATAAGACAGAATGACAAGTTGAATATCTTTGAAGTTTCAATGTAATGTCTTTTGGTAAATTTTCTTTTTACACTAATTAATGTTTTGATGAATAATCGCATGATCGAATGTATGTATGTAAGTGAGTAAATTTTTGAACTTAATTATTCTTCACAAGAGGAATGTATAGGTGTTCTGTCAGATCAGCAAACCAACCTTTCATTAGCACCAAAAATACGATCATAATTTTCGATCAAAACTTTCGCCAACGTATTCATACGCGCTATATCATATTCAATTTGATTAGCCGATAATATACAAGGACCCCAGACTATAGCTAAATTTGAGGCAGGCATACGATTTTCAGCGCTATAAGTTGCAACGCTGTAAAAAGAGAGAGAGAAAAAATATATTAAAATTCATAAAAACTCCATTTAGAAATTTTACATTCTTACTTTGTTAAATGTTTGATAAGAAATTTTAATGTCGAACGATTTGGTTCACGCATTTCCTCAAAAGCATTACGCAGCGTTTCGATTGCCGCAGGATCTGTTAGATTTCGCCCTAAACGTTCGTATGTCTCCTGTGGTATCAATGGTGCGCCCAATTCTCGAAAGAATTGTTTCAACAGACTTGTCAACGTATGAATATCATCGGTTACTAACAATTTCGGATCATATATATAACTTTCGGAAAGCTTCTGTTTGAGTTCATCGATAGAGACTTTATTGCCAGAGGCACGATATAAGCCATCCTGTTGTATGCAGTCTTTTCGTTCGATATACGCAACACAATCGACAACAAAACGTGGCACATTCGGTTGCGTTGTCTGATTAAGTTCTAGATTATCCAATGGTGCTCCAAATATTGGATACTTTGGTTTCATACCATCCTCAAGATATAGACTAGTTGCTTCGGCACGTCGAAATTTGCCGCGACTTTTCTTTTCGCTCTTTGGTGAACGTACGTTACTGAAAAGAAGACAAAAGAAAGTTAAATTATTTTTGTGTAAGAGACAATGAACTATTCATCGTAAAAAAATTTAAAAAATATAAAAAACCCGGAAAAATCGAGAATGAGATAAGACCAGAATTGAAAACTAGTTCTACAAGGTGTGATCTATATGATTTTGAGTAGAAGATATATTTTAAAGAAGATGAACAACAAAAGCATTATATTTTGCAATATATAATTTTGAATCTTGGAAAGAGATCAATACATCCACTACTTGACATGTTTCTATCTCACAAGTAGTCCATATAAGTTCCGAGTGTGCCAGACGGTTCAAATCTCCGCTTTTTTATCCGTTACGGATCCGTTACTGATCCAAATGTTCATGATTTATTAAAAGTTTTGTTACTTACAGTTTAAAAACTCCACGTTGCACTGTAATAAAGAAGAGAGAAAAATAATATTAAAAATAGATGAAACTATTATTTCTATATTAAAATTATGATATATGTAAATTGTTTTGCATTATTGTTACTTTTTTAATTTGATTGATACTTAATTCCAGCTTCCGCGAATTCTGTGAATAAAAAACAGGCAATGACTAATCTTGAGCTAAGGCAGCATTACTGGTCTCTCATAGCACAATAAGTTGTATGGACTTTTATGGTTTGTTTTGAAAACTCACATATTGAGTATTATCTTTTGATTGAACATGTGCCGCATCGAATGAATCATTCACTCTCTTTATGTAGTATAATAAATTAGTAAGTTTGTTGTGATTCCAGAATTACAGTCAGATTTTTAATGGAAATGTTTATCAGATTTCTGAAAAAATTACATTTTCAAAACATATGCACAAGTATGTTGCGGGAAAATACCGGGAAAAAAAAGTTGTAATTAGGAATAACATTTTTTTTTGCACACGAAATATCATTTTTGATCTTAGAAAAGTCTTTTTGTTGCAAAAGAAAGAACAATTTTTTGAAAATTTTGTCACTTAAATTTAAACAAAGGTTTTGGAAACTTCTGATCCACATCTCAGTATAAGACATATTTTCAAATCATGACCGCTGAGCATCGATCGAGAAAAGTACTATTTGAAATAGAAGCATTAATTATGAAATTTGTTGCGGATCGTATAACATTAAATGGACCCTGGTTATATTCGAAATTACAGTGGCGAAAAAATTCTTTACAAAAACTATATTGAGACTTTTTCTTATGATTAATTGTTTGTAAGTTATCGCTGTTCAAAAAACCAGTAATTTTAACTTACATTTATTTCGCATACGCTCCGCTATTGATTTTTTATCTTCTTCCGTTGGAATATCCACCAGATTACCAAAGGAAGCACTTTTGAAACGCTGCAGGAAGTTCAATTGTTGATTTTGTCGTGTGTCTGGATCTTCTTTACTCTCTTGGGCGCGTATAATTTCAGTTTCGGAAACGATCTGTAAAGAAGTTAAATATTATATAAGAGATTATTAAAAAATTTACACACATGTATAATTTATTAAAAAATTCTTTTTAAAGCTATAAATATATTAATAAAAATGTATTTGGTTTAGTCTAATGTTTTTATTATTTTTATACTTTTCATTATGGTTTGTTTGTTTGTTTGCTTATTAGAGATAAAAAGGTTAACAAATTGCAAATGTTCCAAGATAATTTGCGAAAATTGTACTATATTTTTTAACTGATAAACTTAGTTGACGCTTTTAAAATATTTGTTTTGGTTTTTTTAACAAGAAATTCGTCTTATATAAATTACTTGAAAATACAAGTGCAAGATAATAGCAAAGTTCGCGATATACAATTGAAAAATGGTTTGGCACCTATATCAAAGAAAATTATTTAAAAAAATGGCAATAAATTTTAAAATATACTTATCAGATAAGATTTGAAAATGCAAGGAGCATGCTTATTCGGCATAATTTATTAATACGAAATAGTTTTGTTTAATTTAAAATGTGCAATTAATAGGAAATTTTAGCTTTTCCCCACAATTTTTGAGAGTGGATGGCATAGTTTGATTACAACAAACCTCAAACAATCTTTAATATGCACTTCCTTCGGACTTAGGATATTTTCCTGCTAGCCGAAACTTTATTTTTATAATGCTGTTTCCAAACTTTGTGGGCGCTTTAAGCAGTTTGAGAATTTGTGGAAATTAGTGATGCGTAAAATCAGTTTTTATCTGAGTAAATTTTTGGGACCAAGATCAAGACAAAGAGGGTATCAAGGCCCTATGTAATCCGGCATATTAAAAATCCAAATCCTTTAAAAAAAATGATGTTCGGGAATGGGTGCTGAGTATTAATCCTTGAATTTTTTTTTTTTTTAAGCTCAAAATGAAGACCAAGGATAATATTACTATCCAGAACTTTTTTTATGTTGGGATTTGAAAATGGAAAACATTTTGATCAATGACTCTTCGAGCTGCCTGAAATAAATTTCTTTCCTTTATTTAATTAAATACTTTATATCATTATGACACTACATAAAAACTGAAGATTATACCACGTATCTACCGAAGATTTAGCAGTGATGCAATCTATAAATCTCGACGTTTAATCCCAACCGTTTCCACCGGCCGAAAGAGATACATTTAATGCCAATTGTCAAAGTTTAGGAGTGCCACTTGGGCGAGAATATCCAAAATTGGAAGTTCTGCTGAGATTTATGTGCAGATTTAAAATAATTCTCGGCAGATAAATCACATGATTTACGCCATGATTAGTCTCGAAAGAAAGAGTAAGCAGCATATCAATAGTTTTGGAACCTCTCTATATAAGTTAAAAAAAGAAACCGAAAAACTCCACATCCCTCTCCACCAATGATCAGATGTAAATAAGTAGGTTTCGAATGATTTTTTCAATTTGTGGTTTTTTATACCCTACACCCAGGTTATATTACTTCATCCTTCCGTTTGTAACGCAGAGAAGGAGGCGTGACAGATATAGAAAAGTATATAAATTCTTGATCAGCGCCACCTCCTGAATCTATATAGCCATGTCCGGCTGTGTGTGGAAACACATTTTTTGGGAAAACTGAGCAAGATAATTCAATGAAATTTAATACACTGCCTCCGTCGTTAAAGTTACTAGGTATACAAATATGAAACCGGTGATTTTTATTTAAAAAAAACACGTTTATTTTGCGAAAATAATTCTCCTTGCTAGCTACACATCTATCCCATCTTTCAGGCAATTTATGGATTCCTCGCCAAAAAAATTTTTCGTTTTTTGAGGTTATCCATTCATCGAGCCATTTTTGCACTTCCTCGTAAGAATTGAAGTGCGAATCGTTGAGTGCGTGTCCCATCGATGAAAACAAATAGTAATCGGACGGCGCCAGGTCCGGTGAGCACGGCGGGTGGGGCAGGGACTCCCAGTTGTACGATTCTACCAAGTTTTTATTGACCGCTGCTCAATGTGGCGATGCGTTGTCATCTTGGAATACAATTTTGTCATGGCGAAGTTGAAATTCGGGCCTCTTCCGACGTATAGCACAGTTCAAAGCGATCAATTGTTGATGGTAGCGTGCACCAGTAACTGTTTCACCTGGTTTTAGTAGCTCATACCAAATAACACCACGCTGATCCCAGAAAATACACAGCATTGTCTTTCGGCCGAAGCGATTTGGTCTTGGCGTTGATTTGGGTCGTTGGCCGGGGCTCAAATATGAATTTTTTCGTTTGGGATTGTTGAAATAAATCCACTTTTCATCGACAGTGATGATTCGATGGAGAAAACCTTTTCTTTTCTTTAAATGGAAACAGAAAATCAATGCTTCCCGCAAATGAGAGTTTTCAGGCACAAAATTCGAGCGGAAAAAATGCGTTGTTGTATGAAACTTGACAAATTGTGAACTGAATATTGTTGACAGATGACAGAATGAACAATTAAGACATTTGGTACGGTTCGGAAGCTCATACATATACGGGTATCGACCGCTAGATGTCATTACCGGTTTCATATTTGTACACCTACTAGCGCGTGCGATTGAAAATGAGCAAAATCGGTGAACGGACACGCTAACAGCCCATACGAAGCATATGTTCAAACCGCAATATTAGGAGCATTATTTGCGATAACGCAAGCAAAATACTCACAATTACTAGGGATACTAAATACAAGCTCTGACCAAAAAACAAGGTGAATTCGGGTAAGAGGGCGTGGTACCTCGCATATAAGCAAAAGGTTCAAAATGTCATACTGAAGGCGTTTTTAAAGATAATCTTACCAAATTTCACTCGAACACTAAAAACATTACTTACGAATTAAGACTGGGGGCGTGACACCTCCCATATAAGCAAAAGTTTCAAAAAGCTGTACTGAAAGCGTTTTTTAAGATAATGAAACCAAATTTTTTACAGATACCTGGAATAGTTAGTGCAAAATCTAAACAAAAACTAAGTGAATTCAGTCAAGAAGGCGTGGCACCTAACTTAGAAGCAAAATTTTCAAAATATGTACTAGAGTGTAAGATATATTATTTTTTGACCATTCCAAAAGTAGCACCCTTACTAGATTTATCTTGAATATGATTTATTGCTTCTCACGAATATTTACATATTTTTTTATTGCTTTTTTACTTTTTTTAAAGAGCAATATATATGCTGATATTAAAATAAATTGACCAAAAATTAGGTCACATAAAATGATTACATAAATTTAGTGTAATTGAATATGAATCATAATTGTAATCAACATGAGTAAATATATAATACTTAGATATAAAAGCGATAATAATTTTAGGTCAAGGCTGGTTTTCTCTTTAAAATTAAAGAATACTTTTTAAAATACATAATATTACTAAAGAGAAAACTGTGTTGAATTTCAGTTTTGTCGAAATTTGTACATAGTTACTTGACATTGGCTAGCTTAGATAAAACTGTTCTTTTGTGATAAGATTTTTTTGTTTTATCTGAAGCATACCTTAAAGCTTTTAGAAGGAGTAATATGTAGATATCAAGTAAATTCTATTTATCTAGCAATATAAATATATTCAACAATATTTACATGTTTAACAATAACTCATCATTAGCGTTAAAAATTCAAATTGCCAATTCCAGCTGGCAATTAGTTGTTTATTTCATGGTTAAAATAGTTTATGTTTACGACGCCAACAAATTTCCTTTTAACTGTATTTAAGTTCCTTTAGGGTCCCCCTTCATTAGTTAATTTGCAAAATTAAAATTTATTTTTATTTGATTTTTTAAGGTATTGGGAATGGTATCGCTTTAAAATTTTAAATTCTTAATGAATTAATTAGTAATGGGATGGACTATTAATATATGGTAATATAAGAAAGATATCTAATAAAAAAACTGTGATGCCCCTAGGTGAAACAGAATTGTTCTCACGTAATGACATAATTACAAAACACCCGGCTTAAAATTTTATAATTAAAGAGTTAATCAGATTTTTTTCTTTTTATTTTATAATATGTCTACTAAAAATATATACCTGTATATATGGGCGATAATTGGCGAAAAGTGAGCGGAAGTGACTAGGAAAGCATCAATAATTACTGATACGTAAGTATACTAGATATTTTTGAATTGCTTATTACAAACTTTTAATTAGCAAGATAGCGGATCCCATATGATTAAATAAAATTAAAAAATAGTAATAAAACAGGAGCTATTAGCTTAAAAACAAATTTTTGTTTCTTTTTATCGCTTTTTAATGAAAATCCAAAAGTTAAAACTAAAACATGTAGTAGAACATGTTTTAGTTTTAAATAAAAGTCTTTCATGGAGTGTAGGGTTATTATTTGTCAACAAGGCTGAATTTGAAAACCACAACTACAAAATTTCAGTCTAGAGTAAATCATTAAGAAAACTAAAGTCTGACTAATGACCAATTACTATTGACAGTTAAAAACAACAGCGAAAAATTCTCCACTAAATTTGTCAATCACATACTTAATTTGTTGTTAATGAAAATTGTGCTTCAAGGTTAATCTTGTCACTTTTCGACAAAACGCAAATAAGCACTTGAACAGCGGAAATCCAAATTAATGTTTATTTAATGATATTATGATTACCCTGTGAAGAAGAAATGTGTTCAGTAGGCCGGGTCAATTTGTTCGGGAGGCAAAAAATTGGCAAAGAGTATAGCAACAAAAAAATCTATGGAAAATTTTAAAAAACTTTGCCCAAGAAACCATGGGTCTAAAATCAATATCGAGCCGCCGTAAATTGCGTTGAAGTTTTGTATGAAGTACTTTAAAATACAATAAGAAAAATAAAAAATTCAAATTTTTTTTTACTTGTTTCATATAAAATTATTCAAAGTATTTGAATTTTTTGATTTTTTTTATTAAATTTTAAAGTACTACATACAAAACTTCAACGCAATTTACGGCGGCTCGATATTGATTTTAGACCCATGGTTTCCTGGGCAAAGTTTCTTGGAATTTTTCGTAGATTGTTTTGTTGCTATACTCTTTGCCGAAAAATAATTTGACCCGGCCTAGTGTTCAGTGTGTTCAGTTTGTTGAACCTCTTAGAAAATTTGTTTACAAATATTTACCAAAAATTGTTTCCACAAAATCCACAAAACTATTTAGATTCTCGTTAAAACGCAAATCTTTTATTCGATATAAAACAATTTTATATTGAAATATCATGCCGTTTAATGCCTCGTGCTCAACGTGAATTTCGCCGTATTGCGCTGAACAAGGTTATGCTGATAAAAAATTTCCTAAAGTGTAAACAAATCTAACTTAGCCCCTCCTCCCCCTTAATATATAAAAGTATGTAAACAGTATATAGCCCACATAAGCAATTCAAAGTTGTTTGCGCTAAATTTTTATTTAATTGCTCGATTGAATAAATAAATTTAATCGAATTCAATAACAAATCCATTTCAGTTTGACAGTTGCGATCAAATGTGTGTGCATTAACTTTCATGGTACATACATGTATCTGAGTGCCCCAGTGTAGTAGCTGAAGGGTGTTTTTTCTAGACATGATAGTACGTATTCTGAATTGCAATAAAACACTTTTGTGTGTATTACATGATTATTTAGCTCTTATCACTTAAACGATCATATAATCAAACTTAGTATTCAAATATGGTTTTTTCAATTCAGATATGACAGATTCTACGTGAAAACAAATCAACTTTCAGGTCAACCATCACAAGGTCGCGTTGATATTGTTTTTAGAGTAGCATTTTTCATTTTGTCAGAAACATGATTTTTTGGCCGATGGGCCTTGTCACAAAAAATTGGGATTTTGAATTTCCGAACTTAAAAAAGACGAGCGCGGAAATATGCTCATAGCGTCAGTTCCTGAAGTCCAATTATGGCAATTCTTCCTACGACGTTAACGTTTTAAAGGCCATAAGGTCTATCTCATTATCTTGTATATCCAGGGAGCGATTTTGAATCTGAACTCAAAATATATCTAAAAATACGCAGATTTTTTTTCTTTAAAATTAAGAATTTTAACGTAAAAAAGGTTTTCAAGAAAAACAACTTTTTGTAGCAAGTAGTAAGCTATTGAAAAAAAAAAATAATAAAATATTTAATATAGACCAAGAAATAAAATAGTATTTTTTTGGACCAACATTTCAAATTTATTACTGGAAATCAAAAATTTATGCAGCTTCTCCACCTCTGAAAAAAATTATAAAAAATATGAGGGCACTTTCCGCGTGTCGAGGAACTATATCCCAGAAAACAAAGCAAGGTAATCGATATTGGTTCAAAAGTTACGTGCATTAAGAATAAAGTGTGCCTCTCAACTCTTTTTTCGGTAGTGGAAAATACAAGGCATTTTAAGGAAAAAGTGCGTTTAAAAAGCTTTTTCTTGAAAACGGTAAATTATACGATAAAATGTGTTCTGATTTTTTGTTGAACATCTTATGCTCTTCAAATAATGATCTTAGTTGTAAACCAAAAAGTAAAAGTTTATCATATGTTCGAAAAAAGTTATATTTTGACTGTTTTCCGGTTTTTAAGGAATATATTTCTAAACGGTAATTTTTTTGCATTCACAAATTCATGTTATTTGTAAAGAAGCATGTTACACTGTTCTCATCAAAAAGCTTTCGAAATGAAAAGTAATTGAAATCGTGCGGATTCTTGAATGGTCCTGAATATTGTTTTAAATAAAAGAGAGTTCACAGTGCAACTTTCTAGAGTAGATAAGTTAAGAAAAACTAAAAGAAAAAACTCCGTTTAACTCTAAATTGAAAAAGTTTGTTTTATTTTTATTCAAAAACTATAATTCTTTGTTCATATACAAATACATTAAAGAAAAAAACTAAACATTTTCGCCGGAAAGTGCATAACAATGAACACACCAAAAAAAAAGGGATTTCCAATGAAATCAAGTTTGCATTTTTGTGATTTACAAGCCACACTCAAAGGAATGCTTACGGAGTGACTCAACTTTTAAAGAGAATTCAGAGCTGGACTACAGTACAAATATGGTTTAGATAACACTTTTATTGCTTTCATTATTTACTTTTCTCAAGCTGCAGCAAAATATGCGTATGATAACATTTCGTAAAACATTTCACTAAAGAATAGCGCTCCCTGGTACTGCCATCTTACAAAAAAAAAATATGAATTGAGGCATTATTTATCGTAGTGTCTGGGTTAATGATCTGCAATTAATTTGTTGAATGATATCAGTTTCCATGAAATGTTACGGTTGGCAGCGCAAAGCAAAGGTGGTTTTTTCGCCAGTAAGGTAAACATTTTTTTTATGGTTTGTTGATTCGAGCTATGTAGAGTGGGAAGCTTTTGCAAGATCTATACGAAAGTAGTACTTATTCTCACTTATGTGCTAATTTCTTTACTAAAGGATGTGATTTTTAGAGGCTCCGGATTTTCGATAGAGATTTATTTGATTTGTAGGCAAGGCTAATTGCTCGTAGTTTATTCAAGCAATTAGAACAAATGCGGTTTAAGACTGATGCATTTTCAAGATGGTGCGTCACTGGAAACACTGGATTAATGCTTCAAAAAGAAACCACTAAAACGTACTCATACAATATGTTCTTGCAAACCAGTAACAGATAGCAGGTTTTTATTGCATTTAAGAACTTTTCAGGAACGTTCTTCAAGAGTTATTGAAAGAATAAAAACTGTAGGCTAAAGATATTATAAATTACTCTATTATGTTGAAAAATTTACTAAACATGATTCAAAAAGGAAGAAAATTTGTTGATATGTTTTTTCTATCTCTATCGGAATATCAAGCCTAAAATTCTAGAAACTAGAGTTACGAAGAGATGACCCGATTGATTTGGAAATTCTGCAGTTTTTGAAGAAAATCGCAGTATGAATGTGCCTTGAATAGGTCTTGCTAGCAAAAAACATATATATGTTTTTTGTTGCTAGTTCAATACGGTTTTCGTCGCCCTCAATATTCCAGTGACCAAAAACGAATACTTAAAATCGGATGAGCGCCTTCGGTTTGAAGTTGAAAGAAGACAGCTAACTTTTCCAAAATAAGTAAATTGTGTGTGAGTCTCATGTAGTCTGCCGGAGAGCTAGAAAGTTCGAGTGGCCAAAGACGTAGCTGTGATCATAATGTTTTAGTATCCAGCCGTCTTCTCTGAGCTTGCACTGACATAAGACATATGTTTTACTGAATGCTGTAAAAGCACATTACCCTGATTTTATTGAGCGTTTTTTCGATATTGATAGCTTGCACGGGCTAATTTTGGTAGGTTCTTTAAAAAAATGTTTTTTCTGAAGTTTGGTTGCGATCGGAGGAGGGTAATACTTGCCGCATCGGCCCCAAAGAGCTTTAATTTGGTATAAATTTCAAGAAAATAATTCATAGCTCCACGGAGCTGATCTCAGAGGGGTAAACTGTATGACCTGGTCCAATTATTTTTTCCTTTCAATGATTTTCTCCTCCCAAGCATTTCCTTCTAACACATTTAACCCCTATCGGCCAATTTTCTGGGGGCCCCTACAAAATCCACTTATCGAAAATTCGCTGTAACTGTTCCGTGATTATTCCAAGATAGTTCAAATGTATGAGTAGGCCCTATTATTTTTTTGTCCCTAACATTTCCATTGACATGCCTATCTCCTATCTGCCACCGTTTTGTGAGCTCCCCTACAAAAAACACAAAAATTAGAAAAAATTTCGAAAAATAATTCGTAGCTTTCCCGGGGTTGCCTCTGTAAGAATAGAATGTATCACCAGGTCCTATTATTTTTTAAACCCACTATCTGCTTCTCATTTTGGGTGTTTTCCTACAAAATCCACATTTTTAAAAATTCGATGTAACTATCAGGGATGAGCCCTAGAAGCATCAAATATAACACCAAGACCTATCATCTCTTGAAACATACCTCAAAATAACATTTTTCGAATGTCTAAGCAAATGCTTTAATCCAGAAATGAAAATGAAAAAATCTTTAAGCAAATGACATGAAACTTTTATTTGAAGATCTCATTTTTCAACTGCGATAATGAGTTCAAACGTTGAATACCATTATTTACGCCTGAAAGAGTTCCTCCAACTGGCAATTGAATGCAGAAATATGCATTTCTACAGATCTTTTCACTTTGTTTAATTTATACTAAAACTAAATTGCCACACACATATCTTTCATTGTTACAATATTGCCGCAGCAACAACACTCACCATATCTTCTTCATCTTCCAAATAGTTCACATCCAAGAGCATAAATTTCCACGCTTGCACTGAATCCGCTAACAATTGTAACTTTGGCGCCGTCGATTTTGTTGCTAACGGCAACGACGGTGGCGCATGACTTTCACCGCCTGGGAAATTTGACTGTGCCGTTGTTGCAGTTGCCGCCGCCTTTGTTTTCGATGAAGCAGCACTTGTTGTACGTGGTGGCGGTATGGGCGAACGTTCCAATTTTGGTGATGATTTACCAATTGGGACTTTTGTCGTTGCCGCCGACATTGTTTGACGTTTTGCAAAATACACCGACGCATGCACGCGATCGTAATCGTAAATAATTGCACGCATTTTTCGATCAGTTAAACTATAGAAAATACCGACATTACGGAATAAATGATGCATAAGACTTGTACTAATGGCAGAGCCCATGGTAGTGATACTGCTGGCATCATTTGTGATGGTGCTGCCAGTAATGGAGCTACCGCTACGTGTGGAGCGCATTGTTGAGCTATTTAAGCTGCATGCATCAGCGTCAGCATCATTTCGAGTTAGCTGCGTGGTAAACATGAATTCATCATCTGTCTCCCATTCACCATGATCTTCAACATCTGTGGAGATTAATATGTTGGGTACAACAGCACCACTTGAATTGGATGATTTGGCTGAAGGGTCGTCTAACTCAAAGTAATCGGCATCGGTCTGATAATGTTCCTGCACTTCACCGACAGTTTTGAATTTCCAAATCGGTTGATAGATATCTTCTTCATCGTCATCATCTTGGTTGTTGTTGTTTGTGAGTTTTGTTGGTGTCGCCGCCGACGCATTGGAATTATTTGACGGTACGGTCATTTTTGGAGATTCTCTTTTAGCTGGCAATGGTGGCGTAGTTTCGTTTGTTGGTGTTGTTGCTGCTGGTGGTGTAATACAAGTCTTTGGATCACGTTGCGGTACTTGCGGTGGTTTTATTTGGTTATTAGCAGATTTTCGAGATTCTTTGAGTTCGCGGGAATTTCGCTCAACAATTTTTTCTAAAACTTTAATTTCACAATCTTTTACTACATCTGTGCTTTTCTCAACACTTCTTAGTTTCACAGTTATTTGCACACAATTCGCTGTGCCTACACTTTCACGATCACTAGCAGAAGAAATATCTGCGCTTTGCGTCACTTCTTCTGACTCACTGACTGGTTCTGTTTTTGGTATTTCTAAATTAGGGAGCAGTTTTTTATGGTCACACGTTATTTTTCTCGTAACTGTATTATCTTTGGCTGACGATGACAATCTTTCATAGTAATTCACAAATCTTTGGTACTTCCTCACTAAACGTTCCGGCGTCCAATGCATATATTTCGAACGATACAGTACGCGATCATGCACACTACGCAGCAAAAAGACACTCAACTGCTTATCGTAATAAATAACAATTTTGTTTAGAGAACGCGATAAAGTCAGATCGCTGATAAGTTCCACAACATTAAATATTTGTTCAATCGCGCGATCAGTTGTCGCTGATGGTGATGCAATCACGTTTGGTTGCACAACAAAAACAACATTCTCACTGTACAAACAAGGCGATGGCAACGTTGTATTTTGTTTATTCAGTTCACGATCACTTTGTTGCTGCTGAAGATCATTACATGCCCGCGGTGGCAGGTCAGACGCGGCGGCCGCGTTCAATGCTGCCGTATTGCGCGCAATTGTGCCAATTTCAAGCTTTTGATTAACCTCCTTCCCTTTGTTTGGGTCAAAGTGATTGTGCTTAGCGACAACTTCCGTTGATGCGTCAACTGCCGCTGTATCGCGACTCAAGAATTGCTCAAACGCGCTTAAAATATCATTAACAAATTCCGAATCGCGCTCGTAAATACCACAACGTTTCCCGCTGGTTTGAGTTTCAGTTGTAGCGTTCGCTAGTAAAGCTGCGCGTCGACTGGCAAGGCCATGTTCGGTAACAAACTCTGAGGCTGTTGTTGATGGCGGCGAGTAATTAACTTTAGCATCAGCATTGTTGTTATTGTTATTAGTACTCTTCTCATTGCTCTCATTGTTTTGGAGTGTTTCGTCAGTTTTCAGGTAGATCGCTTGACGTTTAATGCGATGTTGTACTGCATTTGTTGTTGTTGTTGAGTTTCTTGTTGTTATTGTTGGTGTTGTTGTTGTCGCTGTTGTTTCAGAGAGCGCCGCCATATTCTCTCTTTGTTGCGTTTGTTTTGCCATTAAATGTTGTTTGAATTCTTGTACCATTTGTTGTTCCAATGTCTGCGGCGCAACAGGTGATCTTTGCTTGAACTTGCTGTTGTCGTTAGAATGATGTCTCAAGGTAACTACCGCTGCGTCACAATCGTCGTCATCTAAATCGTCTGGATCAGCGCTGCTATTGCCACTTGAAATGTCACTATCGCAACCACCCGCCGACGTTGATATTTTGAGGAATTTCTCTAAATTCTCAGATTTCTGTATTATGTCAATGTTAGTCACACTATTTGTACGCGGTGGCGCCTTGCTATTTAAACAATAACTCAGCGTATTCTTTGCTGGTATGCTCTTTGGATTACACAGCCCGATTGTGTCGTCGTCTAAGCCAAAACTTTGATAATAATGAATTTCATAGCGTAATGATGTCATCCATTGACAAACGTTGTCGACCAAGTAAAGCGATTGTTTTGCTTTTTGCTTTGGCTTAATTTCAATGATCTTGCTGTGGGTTTTAAAGCTTAGTAAGCGCGCCTTAGAGATTCTCGGCCGCTTCTTGACCAATGGTTGTGCTGACTGTGTGCTAGTGTTTAAGCAATCAGCGCTAGCAGTTACAGGTTGCTCTTTTAGTAGACTTTCCGCTTTTCCACACAGCAATTGATCATGTGATTGTGAGAGCGTGGGTTCCCTAAGCAGCTTAAGTCTACCGTAAATATGCTGTTCACTACAACTTGTCTGACTACGTTTTAGCTCGCAAATTTTCTCCAAGTCAAATGTATCCTGCGTGCGAAAAACTTTATCATAACCCTCAACATTATGCACAATCTCAAGGCGTGAACGATTTAGTGGCGTTTCGCTGGGTGATATTGTCGACGTTGATGTGGTCAAATTAGACTTGACGCGGCGCAACGAACCGATAAGACCATGAAAAAAACGCTTTTTATCACGCTTACCAAGTGATTTGGTTTTTTTTACTGCCGTATCATGTGGTATCGCTTCGCAAACTTCGAAGTGTGTTTCGGACAATTGTTGTTCGCTTTCGTGTTTTAGCAGCGCGTTCTGACTGCAATCAGCACATTCATCGCTACTATAGATGGCCGAACATTTTTCACAAATATTCTCATAGATATTACCATTTGTAGATTCTGCATCTAAGCGCTGTTGCTCATTGCTTTTCAACGAACCGTGTACGACGTATTGACAAAAGTTACAGAGACGCCCGCGTGCTTCGAATACGCCATAACCGCAACCGGTACAAAGATTTTCATAGGCCGCGTAATTACGTTCGGTGCTGCGAAAGAATTTTTGTAAAATTAAATTTTTACTCAAATTCAAATGGGAATCTTGAAAATGATGTTTCGACGACAATGGTGGCGATATTAATAAATTCTCGTAAATAACATTTGCACTCGTAGGTGTGGTTTCTGTCGATGAAGTTTTTAACGAATTGTCACAATGTTCGTTTGTTCTAATTGACGGTGCCGTGTCAAATGCCTCACTGCCGTCAACGACAACACGATACTCGATATTAAATGTTTCATTTGGTATCTGTTGGAGTTGTAGCGCTGCGGCGTAGTGTTCGAGTTTTTTGTTACTGCGGGTGATGGCGTCGCAGGCGGTTGTCGGGGTGGAGCTCATGTATTTGGCCTCTTCTTTGCTGACTTCGTAGCACTCTTTGTGCGATCGTTTGGGCATTTTGTTCTCAGTTACGGAATTCTTTTCACTTATTTATCGCTGTTTTTATTTTGTTTCAAAGCTTTTGGTATGATTTTTGTGATCTCTGGAAATTATCTTTTATCTACACTCTCTATATTATGTTTTTTAACTTTTTTGTTTTTCTCTCTCACATTTTTCAGATTCTCTCGTTTCTTTTTTCGTCTATATTGCCTTTTGTGTAGTTAATTAAATGTTTTGTTTTGCTGTTTTCATATCTCGTTAATCGGTTTTTTTGCTCTTTTCTCACTTTGCTGATATTTCTGAAACTTTTTTTTATGCTCTTTTTTTCCACATTTTATTATTGAATTCCATTCATGCATATTTACTTGATACGTCAGCCACACCACTATGGATATGGTCGGAGTGAATCATCTGACTCACTTGTTTTCATACACGATCACTCCAATGTTGTTTTATTTTTTTCATTCATTTGGTTTCGATTTAATGATTTTTTTGTTTTTTGTTTTAACTTAATATTTTTTTTTATAAAAATTTATTATTTACACGAGATCTCAACGTAGTAAACATTTTGTATTCAATTTGTTTTATATTTAATTGTTTATCTGCGTTTATTTTTCTTTTGTATTTTTTTTACACACCCCATATTTTTTCTTTTTTGTTTGTGGATTTTAGTAAAACACATTTCACAGTTGGTTTTTCATTTTTCATTAACAAAATGTTGTTAGATTTTTGCAAAACTTGTAGTGATTTGTCTTTAATAAAATTAAAAGTGATGACAACTCTTTTTGCCGATCCTCATATTTGTATGTGGGGTTTGTCACTATAGTAATCCAAGCTGAGCTCAAGACACATTATTCTTTTCATATCCTATTGCATGTAACGTAAAACACAGCTGATAAAAACAGTCGTTAAGGCTTATCGAATTTAATGTCATTAACCCGATGCATTCAAGTCATGAAACATTCCGGGAAATCAGTTATTTACTGAATGGTATATAAATGTGATCCGTCACGAGAAAGGGGCCTTAACTTGGCAGAGTAAAAATTTCTGTACATCACAAAACATGAGCTTGGATCAAAATTTGGGAGTTTGGGTATTTTGCACCAAATGCTACCTACATAACTCAAGATCAACTGACAAGTAGAAAAATTTTACATTTTAGCCGCTAGATGGCATAAAAATCTATTTTTCCAAACCTCCACCCAAGGAACAAAATTGACCTAAACTTGCCAATGTAATTCTTATAGTATCCCCCGTTAGAAGCAATTTTAACGAAATTTCGTAGGCAGGTGAAGACCTTGAATACCATTGATTGGTAGTTTTCTTGGACACCCAAAGTTTACCGAAGGTGAATCGAAGGCTTCATAGTCGAAACGAAGAATATTTAGGCATGCTAGAGGGCAAATATCTATATAGGACTATTGACTTGCCTCAACTGATGGTTTTCTGGGACACTCGCACGTTCTCGAAGGTCACCCGAAGGTTTCATAGCTTAAACGAAGAATATCTAGATATACTAGAGGAGAAACATCTTTGAAGGAATATCATCAATCTTTAATTGATTTATTTTCTGAAACACCCAAAGGTTCCCGAAGGTTTCATAGTCGAAACGAAGAGTATCTAGATATACTAGAATTGACTTGTTCCCTAGGATACCCGAAGATCACCCGAAAGATTCATAGTAAAAACAATCAATATCTAGGTATACAGTTACAAAATGGGTTTCCCTTGAAGTTTTGGAGAAAAAATCTGGATTTTTCTGAACAAGGAATTTAAATTCATTTAAAAAGAAAAACAGTTCAGTTTTTTATTTAAACAAAAAGGTTTTTGTAATGATTTAATTTTTGGCAACAAATATTTCTACATAATTTGCTTAACTTTATAAATATTGGAAAATAGCTGAAAGCAGGAAATAATGAAAGCCATTGAGTTGGCACATGAGGAACACGATTTCTATTTCCTAAAAGTTTATATTTGAATATCTTAATCATTTTCTCAATGCGACATATTTTTTTGTGTCTAAGCTCTAGACTCATAATTTTATTATTATTAATTCATAACTTTTGGCGACTCTAACTGGCAACCCGAAAATGTTTTTATAACCGTATCCGTTGGCATACTACCTTCATCTCTCTTTAAATCTATCTAATGTCTATCGTGTATATTAAAGATAGGTCGAGGAATTGAAAATATGTGCATACCTATGCCTCATTTCTTATACAACCGATGAAAGTTACAGAAACGTTTTTTTCCTAGAAAAATCGTAAGTCAGTGCAATTTTATTTAGAAGCTATATTGTGTGAAACCTAATTTATTCTAGAGTCAGTTTTAACACAACTCTGGTATTGCTTCCAACTATGAGAAACTTCCAAGACCAAGACCAAGGCGGACTTATATTTACAAAACAGCCTTGGTCTTTGTTGTTAGGCTTGTAAGTTTTGAATACTCAACAATTTTTAGAAAATTTTTTAAGACAGACCCCAAAACCGAACCAAGACTGTTATGGTCTTGGTCTTGATTTGGTCATCACTAATGGCAACATGTCATTCTGAAACATGCCAGAGCTTATGATGCTTATAGCAACCATAATGTTATATTGGACTTCAGGCATCAGTTTCTGCCACAGATGCGACGAAAAACTCTGCTAACAATACTGCTCTTCAGGAGGTTTTATATGGTGAGGTGTGGAATTTAATAAAACGTGAATTTCTGTTCACCTTTATAGAAAATTTGAAAAACAAGGTATCTAGAAAAGCTAAACATAGTGTTGACATATATTTTTTGCAAGCAAATATAGGTAACTCCAATTAATTTTTTAAAACCAAATACACAGGAACTCCGAGTCACCAGAGTTTCAAGTCACCAGAAATTTTCTGACATAAACCACTTTGCACAAAAAAAAACCATATGTGAAATTTGCTTCGAAATTTTTTTTTTTTATTTTAGTTTTTTACATTTGCCGACAGACGTTGGTTATTTATATCACTATCAATGTTTTATTTCCGTAAAGGAATTTAAATACGATACGATTCGTTTCATTTAAATTAATTGATAATCGAAAAACGCCTGTTATTTAATTATTTTTTTTTTCTTTATAATTATTCATCATCATTTGGAGATAACTTTTCAAATAATAAGCAACAAGTTTAGTTTCAAAGACCGGCGGCGACGACGATTTCTGTACGTTTAGTCATGAACGCGAATTTGTTGATAACTGAACGGAACCAGATGCAAAACACTTTTCACCGCATGCAAAAAAAAAAAAAATAATAAAAAAAATAAAATATATAAAAATAAATAACAGAACAGAAACATCTATTCTCTCTCTAATCCTACTCGGTGAAGTTATCTGGCAAACTACCGCAAAATCACCATGCCAGACTTTTAATTCTGACTTTGATATGATGATGATGTTTCTCAACGACACGAACTCGAACAACTACTTGCCGTACTTTACTGATGATATTTAAAAGTTGATCTTGTTGTTCAGCGGTACGACGAGTACATATGGTATATTGCAAGATAAAATATATATGTATATAGTATATATCAAGTGATATGACTGCTATGCGACATGCGTCTGTTGGGCGAGCCCTCATCAAGATACATGCTAGTACGCAGCAGCCAGTTTTTACGCTTATTAACAATTAGTGATGGCAAGAGTTTTAATTAACTTAGGCGTTGGGTGGTTTTTGACAAATACTTGGTAATCACTTTCAATGAAATTTTTTTTATTTGAAACTCTGCATTTTTACGGCTTATTAAATTTTTCAATAACTTCCGACAATTCTCGACCTTCGTAAAACTTTAGCTTTAACAATCTTTCGGAACTTTTTGATTTTCAGAATATTTTTCGATTTTCTCAAAATTTTCTAATATCTTAAAACTTTCTTATATTTTGAAAAACTTTTTTGGTTCTTATTTTATTTCAAAATTTTTTTTTTCCAACATTTTTCGAATTCTTCGATATTTTTCAAATATCTCAATATTTTGGAAATTTTCAGATTTCGTAATGTTGTGAAACGCTACTCTAGAACCCAGCTCCGTCCTTGTTACCGTATTTAATTCAAAGATATACCCTAAAGCTATGTGAAGATCATTTCCGTAAAATCGTTATTCCAACCTTTAACATATCTTCTCAACTAAAATCACTTGTCATTTCTGACGTAGAGACATGAAATAGTCGAATTCAATTAAGGCTTTTCAATATGTACTTGCAGCGCTTTTTCGAAAGTGGATTAAGTTCATAAAGTAATGGCATACACAATATGTGCCACAATAATCGGTTTATTGACCGCTAACAATTTTCAACTTAATAATGGCAATTTTCTTGATGGCCCAATCCGGGACAGGAAAATAATTTAAATATATGACGCTAAAGTAATAGTCTTTGATCTGTCCCTTTACGATCTATGTTCCGTAATCGTATATGATCTACGGTCCGTAATCATGCTCTGTTGTCCACAATATATGGTCAATGATCTGTCCTTTATGGTCTATAATCTATAACCTATTATCTTTCCTTTATGATCTATGATCTTTGATATGTCCTTAATAGTCTATGGTCCATAATACATGGATTATGATCATTGCTTTATGGTTTATGGGACATAATATTTGATCTAAAATCTATATCCTTTAGTCTTTGATCTAACGTTAATTGACTATGGTCCATAATATGTCCTTTATATTATAAGGTCTATACTCTATGGCCTTTGAACTATCCTTTACGGTCAATATACTAAAATTGTTGTAGAAAAAATAAAAATAATTATAAAATATAATGTGCGTCCATTTTAAATCTATGACAGTTCCGAGACACACATGAAAATCCCGGGCATTTTCGGGACGTTTTAGATTTTGAGGCGAGAGGGCAAAATCCAGGACTGTCCTACAAAATCCGAAAAGGCTGATCGCCCTTACTTAATGTTATCAATTCTACATTTTCAAAGAAACTTTTTCGAAAAAACAGAACCCAATTTGATTCATCTCTAACAAAATGTCAACCAATTCATATTATGACATTATTTTTACCACTTTTGAACATTTACTTAAAAAATGTTCGGTCTACCGACTTTTTTAAAAATTTCTCGACTTACTATTTCGATTCTTTTTCTAAAATTTTCGGTTTGAACATTTATGGAGATTTTCTCTTTTTTCAAATTTTCGTTTGAAAATATTTTTTAGATTTTTTTGATTATATTTGTGGAGTTTGTAAGACATTTAGTTTTTTTGTGAAGATTTTCAATCAATTCTGAAGTTTTA
Source organism: Calliopum simillimum (assembly GCA_951812925.1). Taxonomy (NCBI): domain Eukaryota; kingdom Metazoa; phylum Arthropoda; class Insecta; order Diptera; family Lauxaniidae; genus Calliopum; species Calliopum simillimum. The sequence continues at coordinate 9,741,240 of OX638372.1, forward strand.
AACATTTTTTGGGCAGGTTTCCCTTTCCAGGTATCAATATTGTCATTCTATTTTAAGGCTTTTCATATGAAATTTTTAGTTTTTGAGAATTTAATTTTACCATTTTTAAATTTATGGTCGCATTCAACTTTTTTACTTTTTACCATCTCAACGATTTTTACTCAAAACCGATTACTTGTTTTATTTTATAAAATACTTTCATCGTTCACATCACTGATTGCACATACTTATTTGTTTGTTTGTTTATCAGTGTATATATCACTTTCTTAATAAATTTTCAACATAATTTATCAGAGCAAATATTGCCAAAGACCACAACTTATGTCAAGTAGAAAAAAAAACAAAAGTTAAGTAAAGTACCAATACCCCCCATATACAAGAGCAGATTCAGATACGACATGACTACTCGTATAATTTCTGTTTAATTCATATTTTATTACTCTCAATGGTTATGAATTAATAAAATTCTACTCCTCCTTTTAATGCTACGACGCGAGTGTGATGCATGGAAATTGATTTTAACTCGTTACACAGTTACTTTTTGAGCAGAGAGAAACATCCATCCATCCATCCATCCACCATGTACCCAAATTGTACATACTAGTCGTCGTCGTCCGTACATAAGACGCGTCTGTCAGTTTTTATCAGATCTTTAATGTTGCCCGCTTTGTCTACTGTGGATTCCAACTTGAATTGGTTGGTGGTGGCTCAATAGCTTTGTCTTCTCATCGTTAGATATTTAAGTTGTCACTACAAGTGCAATCACTCAAGTCCATATACAATTTGTTGTACGATTCTATGAATGCGATATAGAAAAAAGCAGCATATTCTTGAATGAGCTCTGTGTGAGTGTGCCAGCCAGCGAGCAAGTCATACTTTAAGAATCATCCAACAATTCCGATCATTGTATTTAATTAATTTAGTTCAAAGATCATGTGCGATGCGATAGTGTGTGTTTTTCGTTGAAATTAAAATGAAATGTGCAAGTACAGTAAGCACTTGATATCACCCAGTGTGCAAAACGGACGCGTTTCGAATCCGAAACAGGTTCCCTTTCTCGTATTTTTTATCCGTTTTGAAATCCGTTACGGATCCGTTAGTGACTCGTTTGCGGGAGAAATTCCTCTGAAATCTCGGATCCGTTTTGAATTCGAGTTTACGCTATTCTTTTTTTAAACATTTGTCATTTCAAACAGTATGCAAATAAATAAAAAAATAATCTTTGCGATTTTCGTTTTTGAACATCTTGTTTTCATATTTTGTATTTATTCAATTTCAACAATTTGAGGCAACTTTGTAGAGATGAATTTTATGATTTTTTATGGGCTTTAATTTTATGAAGTGTCATTGGCACCTTAGGGTGGTAGAAACTGAGATAATGAGTACAACTAGTCGAAAAAAACATTTCAGATAAACTACTTCTATGAATGAAATATAGTCCACATCGAGAAATTTTTTTTTATGGGGATCGAGACTATCTTATCAACACTTTAAATATATCGAGGTCATACTGTATGTATGCAAGTATTTGAAGAATGATTTCATTTACTCATTTAGCAATGTTATATCTTTTGTTGGATGGGTGGTGTTGTTGTTTGAATTTCATTAAAGTTTTTCTCCATATAGCTGTCTTATGAATTCAGTTTTGTTTGGAAAGGGATGGGCTTACGTATTTGTGCTTGCGTTTTCATTCAAAAATAATTTTGGAGTTTTTTTAAGAAAAAAATTTTTCTTTGCTGATAATTTTTGACGTTTAAAATTGTTTGACAAATTTTGGCACAATTGTTGTTTACTTTACTTTAACCTTAGGATTATATTTTAATCTGTATTTTGCATTTATTGATCTTTCCAATGGACTTATAGAAACAGAATATAATGCTAAGTTCTCATTACCATATGCTTGGAACTCAGATTAGTTTCTGTGCGTGTGTACTTGTAAACTTGTTGATAAAATCTTCAATTTCTAACGGCGAGCTCATTAGTTTGTACTTTAATATGTATTTAAATTGACTTTCCTTTAATGAATCAACCAGACCCAGCAAATTATTGATACATTGCTCTATGTAATTGCTTTAATTGCCCATGTTTATGTTTCCCCCTTTTTTCGATTTGACTGTAACTAAATAAATTAACGCGGTACAGCAACTTGTTGTCATTTCTTTTGATTTGACATTGCCAGATGATGATGATTTTAAAAGAAAATTTTTATCAAGTGGAAATGGTAAAAATGATTTATGTGTACGAAATTTGTATGACCAAATAGGATGAAATAACATAATTTGTAAAGAGAATTTAAAGAATTAAAGAATTTAAATTCAAATGCGTTGGAATAGACTCTTTGTCCTTCCGAATGAAGGACGAAATATTGAAGAGAATGACACCAAAAGCTACGCACTAAGTGAAAAAGATAGCTACATAAATAAGAGTTGAACAATATTTTATATAAATTTCGCATGCTTGTGTAAAAAATTTAATTCATCTGGCAGCACTAACCAATGCTAAAATCGAAACTCCACACATTAGGTGTTGAAACATTAATGTTAATGTTTTTTTTTGTTTTTAATGACCGCGTTCAGAAATCATCTATCAAATAATTTATTTTTTATAAGTGCTTCGCTTTCAAAGCTTGAATATTTTTATATTTCAATCTCGCTAGACAAAGATAGACACTTAATATAACAAAAAACTATAAATCTCGAGTGCCTCTGAATCACTTATGAAAAACAAGCTGTTTGATAAGCGATTTCTGAACACGCTCAATAAAACAACATTCTTCACTTTAATGTTTTAACACTTTCAACGTAACGACACATATTATATTTTTGTAAATCTTAAGGATTCTCATATAGAAGATTTATAAATTTATAATCACTGGGTACACTAAGAAAAGAGTGTGTTTGCGTCAAACAAATATTTCAGAAATATTTACTAACAATTAATAAATTATGGTAGATAAAAACAAACTTTTGATTGGAGTTCATTGTAGTATAACAAACATAATATTACATTGAGGAGATGTGGTTTGTTCAAAAAACAATGCATAAATAAATTATATATGATTTTACTTAATTTATATTGTGATTCTCTACATATTTAGTAAAAAAAAGGCTCTATTTGTGAATGGTTTGTTTGGTTTATTTTTTTGGTATCAAAAATAATGATATAATTGTTTTTCATATAAAAAAAAAAAAAGGAACTTTATACTAAACACTAAATTTGTACCGTTATATATGGCTTAAAGTCTTCCTGGGGAAGGGGGGTTGAACCCCCGAAATAGCTCCTGTGTGCACGGGTCCGTCGGTTCTTACTTTTATTGATACTTGTGAATAACGAAGGTTGCTACAAAAGAATCTTCTTCCATTGAATATATGATTTAAATAATATAAAATATTTTATTTGGTTGTATGAAATATGTATTTGTTAATAATTTCCAAATTTTGTTTTATACAAAAAAATCAAATAATTTTTTCTGTGTATACATTTGCTAAGCTCAAAGTTTTTGCATATCAATTTGTTTAAGATCCTTTATCATTTAAAGAAACATAAAAATGCCGGCAATAAAGTAAGCCCCATGATAATAAAATTAACTTTACAATGATGAGTGACATACAAAAGATGCATGATTCATCTTATCTGAGTAATTTTATGCAAAATAAGCGAAACAAAAGTTGACAAGTTAAAAAAAAGAAACTGAGAAAAGAGTTATCTTTGGGTCAGACCAAAGAGTAAGTACCCTTCAGTATAATTGTATTTTTGTGGGAGTTTCGCAAGACTATTTCTGATTTGATTGGTATGAATATTTTGATGATAGTTGAGTGAAGATCAACTTTCTCTCTCTGAGTTTTTCAGTTGTTTTCCTAAAAGCTATTCATTTGAACCATGAACCATGAGAATGAAATGCCTTTGGAATAGAGAAAGGCGTAAATTGTCCAAGGCATAAATATGATATTGATTGAAGCGTTGTTTCATTTTAACCAAACCATCCTATGCAAAAAAAGTAATAACTGTGGGCGATTATGCACAGCTGCAAATGGTCTTCTGAACCACAGTGCACTGTATTGTTTTCTGGCTATGTGACATATGTATGAAAATGTAATTTCAAGATTATTTTATTGCAATCTTCAAAAGCACACCTACTTTCCACAGAAAAAATACTGCACCCATGTGTTAATTTCACATTTTAGCACGTGCGCCACATATATCATTTCGCGCCTTAATTTGAATACAAATCACCTACACCGTAACATTAATGTATATGAAGTAAAAGTATTTACTTCATTTCCAATTGCACTACTTGTGAGTAAAAATCGTAATTTAGAAAAATAATTTCGAAATCTTTCGTAATATTGGAAGGTATGTAATTGATGTATTTTCACACACTGGCAAAAGTTTACAAATGGGAGGGGCCAAGCCTTTTTTGTACGTTAATTTCTCTTAATATTTATGTAGAAAAGAAGGAAATATCTCCTTTTATCATATTATCATATTTCTTGGTGGACTTCATTTAAGAATGGAAAGGTATGAAATTCAGAAAAGCCGTATAACCAGTGCATTCCGTATGTATTTTAAGAGCGATTCTCTTGCTGTAAGCAACATAAGATTTTAATATTTTTTTTTTAAGTTAAAATAATTATTATACCCTACACCCAGGGTATATTCACTTTGTCCTTCCGTTTGTAACGCAGAGAAGGAGGCGTGGCAGGTATGGAAAAGTATATATATTCTTGATCAGCGTCACCTCCTGAGTCGATATAGCCATGTCCGTCTGGCTGGCTGGCTGGCTGGCTGGCTGGCTGGCTGGCTGGCTGGCTGGCTGGCTGGCTGGCTGGCTGGCTGGCTGGCTGGCTGGCTGGCTGGCTGGCTGGCTGGCTGGCTGGGTGTGTGTGGAAATACATTTTATGGGAAAATCAAGCAAGATAATTCAATGAAATTTGGTGCACAGCCTCTGTCGTAAAAGTTAGCTCGGGGGATTGAAAATGAACAAAATCGGTTAACGGACACGCCTACCGCCCATACAAAAAATATATTTAAAATGCAAAAATAAGAGCATTATTTGCAATAACAGAAGAAAAATACACATAAATACTAGAGAAAGTAAGTATAAGCTCTGAGCAACAACTAGGTAAATTCGAACTAGAGGACGTGGCACCTCCCATATAAACAAAAGTTTCAAAATGTTATACGGAAAGCGTTTTTTGAGATAACCCAACCAAATTACACTCAAACACTCGGATCTATAAATGCAAGCTATATGCAAGATCTAGATAAGCTCAGACAAGAGGGCGTGGCACCTCCCATATAAGCAAAAGTTTCAAAATTATATAATGAAAGTGTTTTTTGAGATAATCCAACCAAATTTCACTCAAACACGAAGAACATTATTTGTAAGCTATGAGTTTAAAGTAGGCGAAGTAGGATCAGAGGGCGTGGCACTTCCCATACAAGCGAAAGTTTCAAAATGCTATACTGAAAGATTTTTTTAAGAAAACCTAACCGAATTTTACTCAAACACTCAGAACAGTAAATGCAAGCTCTACGCAAAATCAAGGTAAGCTCGGAGGAGAGGGCGTGGCACTTCCCATATAAGCAATTTGTTCTTATAATCTCCTAATAATATACTTGCAGTGTAGGGTATTTAGTTTTTGGCCAGGCCAAAGATACCACCTGTTCCCAATAAAAGGATTAAGTTTTAAGAGCTGCTACTTTTCTTAGTATTTGCGCTATGCGCTTTATTATTCAGAAAAATAATATATATTAACTAATTTAAAAAGCAGACGCAGCAGCTTTAAAATTCTTAAGTGAACAATAATTCAATTCCTTAACCACTCGAAGTTAATTACAAAATGAAGTTTTTTAAAGCTCTTGTACGAGCACAAGAAAATGAAAATAAAAGAAAGTATAAAGAAGTGTCAAAATTGATGATTTCAGCAGAGTTGCAAATTGTCTGCAGGGTTTCCGTCTGCAGGCTCATGTTGAGTAGCAGTATTGTGCGTAGTGTTAGTATTTTTCGGTAACATTGCTCCCCCCGATAAGTGACCGTCCGGTGAGAGCTTATCTTCCATATTGCCGATATCCAACACAGCTAATTTAACTGCAGGACGTTCAAGAATACCGCACGATGTTTGTATTTTGGCTCGACGAACTTGGCCATCCTTTGCCAAAATCGTTTCGACTACCCTTCCTTTCAGCCAGGTGTTTCGTGTGAAGTTTTCGTCGATTATGAGAACAATATCTCCTACAGCAATTGGCTTAACATGTTGGAACCACTTACTTCTACGTGTAAATGTAGGCAGCATTTCAATAAGCCAACGTCGCCAAAACATATTAGCGAAGGCTTCGCTTTGTCGCAAACACATTTTGTAGTCGATGTTTTCTGGATCGCAAAAAGGCTTCGCGCCGTTCGAACTGCCGAGGAGGAAATGGTTTGGAGTAACTGCTTCTTGATCTTCAGTCTCGAGTGAAACAAATGTAAGTGGTCGTGAGTTTATGGTCATTTCGACCTCCATTAATGCGGACCTCAAACTCTCATCCGTGAATCGCTGTGACGGTGATATTTTATACAAAACAGCTTTAACGGATCTGATCATACGTTCCCATGCTCCCCCCATATGGGGAGCCGCCGGTGGATTAAATTTCCAGCTGATGCCCTTGTGAGCAAGCTCCAATTGTATTTGTTTCGCGTTGAGATTTTTTAGCTCCTCTCTTAAAATTTTTTCAGCTCCAATGAAATTAGTGCCATTGTCACTGTATATTTCGGTTGGGCTACCTCGCCTAGCGATGAAATTCCGTAAGCACATGAGACACGAATCGGTGCTGAGGCTGTGCGCTATCTCAATATGGACTGCTCTGGTAGTTAGACAAGTTATTAAAACTCCCCATCTTTTACGATTTTTTCTGTCCACTGTTACCATAACTGGTCCAAAATAATCGATTCCTATAAATGTAAATGGTCTCATAAAAGCACCCAAGCGTGCTCTAGGTAACGGTGCGAGGCGTGGTGGCTGAGGTTTTGCATTATTTATTTTACAAATTTGACATTGTCGTCTAATAATTTTAAATAATGGTCGCAATTTTGGAATATAATAAGTTTGCCTTACCTCATTGATGGCTGTTTCGTGATTGATGTGATGAAACGCTTGATGATAATATCGAACAATGAGTCGTGTAACTGGATGTTGAGCCGATAAAGCGATGAAATCCGGCTGCTGTTTAATATTGCTTGGTAAATATGCTGCTCGGTTCTTGACTCGAATAATTTCATCATTGTCCAAGTACAAATTCAGTTTCCCTAAAGTTTGGCTTTTCGACACAATTTTTCCTAATTTCAGTGCTGTCCATTCATCATTATAACTTTCCATTTGAATTTCTTTATATATGGCAGCTTTCGCCTGGATAAAGTGTTGAACCGTTAGCTGATGTGGTAGAATGTCTTTCTTGATTTTTTTGCGTAATCGCTCGATGTACAATATCCAATTCGCCACAGCGCGATAGAGCCTATACCAACTTGAAAAATATTCGTAATTTATTTTTATTTTAATTGAATGCCGTATGTGCATAAAACGAGGTCGAACTTCGCATGTATTTAAGTCGCCCAAATCTGGATTTTTTGGCCATTCGCTCTCATCCTGCATTAAAAAATCAGGTCCATTAAACCATTCGTTGTATACATTTGTGCCTGTTTTATTTTTTGTAGCTACGTCAGCAACATTTAATTTACTTGGGACCCAACGCCACTCGGATAATTTCGACAAATCCTGAATCTCAGCGACACGAAACATTACAAACTGTTGAAACTGACGTGAATCATTTTGAAGCCACTTTAATACAGTTTTAGAATCTGTCCATAAGACACGTTGACTATATCTTAATTTATGCCCATTACAAATTGTGGTCATAAGCCGCACTCCAACAACAGCTGCTTGTAATTCAAGACGAGCTATAGACAGTGGTCGTAAAGGTGCAACTTTTGATTTCGCAGCTACCAATCGTAACTCAATTTGTTCCCTACACTGTATGCGAAAATATGACACCGCTGCAAACGCGTTTTCGCTTGCGTCCACAAACGTGTGTAGTTGCACGTTACAGTCTTCGTTATAGATTTCAAGAGAATAACATCTTGGAATAGCAACATTAGTTATCATAGGTAGATATGAGATCCAATTTAACCACTTTTCATTAAGTTGTATCGTAAGCTGTTGGTCCCAATCTATTCCATTGCGCCATATTTCTTGTAAAATAATTTTTAAATTTGATGTAATGCAAGATACAAAGCCCAATGGGTCAAATATAGACATCAAAACCTGTAAAACTTCTCTTTTTGTGGGCACAGCATCGCTATTTAAAACATTACGCTTAAGGCGAACGAATTTAAGAATGTAATTAAAGGTATCCAATTTTGGCTCCCAGTGCATACCTAAAATCTTCTCATACTGTGGTTGATTTTCGTTACAGGAAAAAGTTTTACTTCCAACTGACTCACCTGTGTCTAATGCATTTAATACTTTTCTAGAGTTGGATGCCCAATTTCGCATATGGAATCCGCCCTTAGCATGGATATCACGTACTGCCTTAGCAAGTGCAATAGCTTCCTGTGGAGTCTGCGTAGAGTCAATAAAATCATCTACATAGTGGTGCTCGCAAATTGCCTGCACTGCTCTTGGGTTCTGCGTATGTAACAATGCATTTTTATCACGAACATAATGCGCGATGCATGGCGAACATGAAGCACCAAACGTGAGAACATTCAACTTGTAGACTATAAAGCTGTTTTTATTATCATCCCACCAAAGAAACCGTTGTACTTCTGTATCTTCTTTCCTCACGGCTATACGGTGGAACATGTCTGCAATATCTCCACAAATCGCGACAGCTCCCATACGAAAATTGAATAAAATGTTTAAAAGTGGCTTAAGCAAGTCCGGTCCCTTATATAAAAAATCATTTAACGAGTACCCAGACGATTTCGCGGCTGCATCCCATACAAGCCTTATTTTGTTTGGTTTATGTGGGTTCCGAACAATAAAAATCGGTAAATACCATATTCTGCCTCCTCGTTGATTGATTGCATCTGCTGGTAACCTTGTAGCATACCCCTTTGTGATTAAATTATTAATTTGTTGTTGTAAATTTTCCGACAGTTCATTATCTTTAGCCATTTTTAATTTAAGACACTGCATTCGTTGCATTGCTGTCGGTAAACTGTTTGGCAGTTCTTTTACACCATTTTTCCAAAGAAGGCCAACGACGTAACGATTATCTTTAAATTCACATGTATCATCCAATATTTTTATTGCCTGCTGGTTCTCTTTGGACAATAATCCTTTTTTTGGAGCGACGATACCTAAATTTTCATCTGAAAAATACATTTTTACCATTTCGTGTAGTTCGCTATCACAGCTGCAATTGCATTTGTGAATGTGAAGACTGCCGCTATTTTTAAAACCATTGCCACCGAAAACGGTCCATCCCAGCCTGGTTTTTGTTGCTATGGGCTCGTGCCATGCACCTTCTCGTACTTTTAAGGAAACCGTTAAATTTGGATTGTTGATCCCAATTATTATCGTAGGCACAGCACCTGTAAAGGATTGCAGAGGAATATCTTTTAAATATTGAAATTTTTGTTTTATTTTGTCAGCCACCATTGATTCAGCTGCCATACTAAGATTTTTAACCGTATGAACATTACGAATTGGATATATTTTTGAATTTGGCTGTGCTGCAGAAATTTTTAAATCAAATTTTCTTGATCCCTCATGATAGCGCGTGACGTTGCCAGTCCAGTGTATACACAGTGGCTCAGGGCTACCAATTTCTCCTAAATCATCAGCTACACTTTCTTCTATAAGTGTAAGTGTCGACCCGTCATCCATAAATGCATACGTTGAAATGGCTTTTAGGTTTCCATATAAGGTCACCGGAACAATTCGAAAATATGACTCATTTTCCATCATGGAGCTTCGGTGATTATTAAGAGTACTGTCAACTATTGGATTTGATGAAGGTTCTGACACGGCGCTTGCATTATGAAGTAGTCTGTTATGTTTTATAGTACATCCATCTACGCCACACGATTTACTAAACCAGCACCGACCTTTATGTGCGCCCTTACATACTGCACAATCTGTGGTTGATTTAACTGATGCCTCCTTGTGGACATTAAGATAGCCAGATCTGCGTGGTGGCTTTTTATCTTCTTCTACAGAAAAAACTGGCGTTGTTACTCGACATGCAGCTTCTGCAATTTCAAACAGCCAATCCGAAAAAATTTGCAAATTTGGTGTAGCAATCGCCTTGGAATAAATTGCCCAATTCAGCAGCATATCAGGGCCAAGCTTTTCAGTAAATTCCTGTAAAAGAGTAGGATTATTTAAGTATTCAGTAAGCTGACTTGCTGTAATAGTCGCGCAAATATTTTTTACTGCAAACGCGTATTCAATAAGTGGCTCCAATTTGCCTCGCGGTGCTGGCAGCTTGCGTGCACGTTCAATTAGTGTTTTTAAAATATGTTCGGGCCTACCAAAATACATTTTTAATGTTCTTATGACGTCCGGAACCATATCCGGAAGCATTAAACAATTACGTACGGCATCCCTTGCCTTACCATGTAAGCATTTTTGTAAACGAATTAAATTTTCGTCGTTGGTGTAGCCAGCCACCCTTGTACTTTGCTCAAATGAGCTAATAAAAATAGGCCATTCCCTGGGATCACCGCTAAAGGATGGCAAGTCTTTAGGAACTGACTGGCGTGCAGCCATTTCTGTTGTTGTTAAATATCCGTGATTGCTATGTACGCCCTCAAATACATTTGAGCGCATAGGTGTACTTTGATGCCCAGGATTAGAAAATGTTGGAATCTGAACCCGCTCTCCAGAAACTAGACAAGTATTGCGGGCAGCTTCCAAAGAAGTTAGGTTGTTGGCGGCGTTATCTTGGCTTTTTGCAAGTGGCTGCTCATTTATTTGAGCATTAAATTTATTTACCGGCTGCATATTTTTATTTTGTTGAGTTTCGATGTTGCCAACGAGATCATCATTCATGTCACAATTGTTCAAAATTTCGTACTTGCGTCGCAAATATTCCTTCTCCAAACGCATTTCCTCCTCCAACTGTTGCAAACGAAGCTGCTTCTTGTTGCTTATTATGTCGTTGCTCATTCGCTGACCTTCGGCAGTTTGCGGTTGTGTATTGAGGTTAGGATTTTCAGTCCTCGTGGTATTTAAATCACATTCGCCATTACTAGCCAACTGCAAAGTGAGGTTACGTAAATCATCAATAAGCGTGGAAGTTTCACCCTGATGCTGATTAGCCTGCAAACAATTTGCACATTTCCAATCTGCATTTCCATTAGACACGGCTCCACAGCAACTGACATGCGCACAGGAATCACAGCTGGCGCACTTCATCATTTGTTCGTCAGGATCTTCCGCACACAGCATGCATTTGTTGAATGGGGTTTCTTGCGTTTTTCCCATTTTATATAGAAAAATTACTTTGATTTTTTTTACAATTGAGTGTTAAAATTAAGAATTTTAAAGAATTGTTCCCAATAAAAGGATTAAGTTTTAAGAGCTGCTACTTTTCTTAGTATTTGCGCTATGCGCTTTATTATTCAGAAAAATAATATATATTAACTAATTTAAAAAGCAGACGCAGCAGCTTTAAAATTCTTAAGTGAACAATAATTCAATTCCTTAACCACTCGAAGTTAATTACAAAATGAAGTTTTTTAAAGCTCTTGTACGAGCACAAGAAAATGAAAATAAAAGAAAGTATAAAGAAGTGTCAAAATTGATGATTTCAGCAGAGTTGCAAATTGTCTGCAGGGTTTCCGTCTGCAGGCTCATGTTGAGTAGCAGTATTGTGCGTAGTGTTAGTATTTTTCGGTAACACCACCCTTACTAGTTTTTGTATATTTACGAATTTGCGGTATTTAATATTCTTGTCGGACTTTTGATTCTGTTGTATTTAATCATTCTAATTTCATCAATTAATGAAACAACAATCAAAAAGCTATGAATCATCAAGAAACCAGACTATAAATATCCACGTACACGATCCAGAAATTATCGTTTTAGCAGAATTTGATACATTAAAAGGATGCTATGGAGTTTGTCACTATGTTAACCTACGCCGCACTTCATGGGTAAAATAAAACCATGAAGGCCATGTTTGGAAAAAGAAGGTATAGAACAAAATAGTTAGGCTAAACCAGGGGGGTGATTTGACACCCCTTTCAATTTCAATGCTTGCAGCTTTCGTTGTCGTAGCACACAAATGTGAACAAAATTTAACGATGTCGCAAATATGCTATTTTTGAATTATTAGAATTGATCCTTCAGATCTGTAAAATTTAGCAAGAAACGTTAAAATTAATCTCTCAATTTAATTTGTAGTAATATTTTGTACAAGAATTATCTTTGTTTGTAGAACTAAGAGATAAAAAAATTAAGTTTTTCTAGAAAAATAACAGAGAAATGGCACCCCACCCATATCGCTCTCAGTAATTGGATGCCAAATAAAAATTCCACGAAAGAAATAAGCATGTTCACTCGCGCTCGTATTCATCTAAAAACGAAATCACATTCAATTCTGTTTATTTTGGTATAAAACACACCCAATTACTGAGAGTGATATGGGTTGGGTGCTATTTCGCCCTTTTCATGTTATAAGATACTAGCTGTTTTACCCGGCGTTGCACGGGTTTTAATAAAAAGCCAGATTGCACAAAAAAGCTAATAACGAAAATTTTTTTTATTTTTTAAAACAATGTGCCACAAACAGATGCTCCGATATATATATTGATATTATCGGTCAAATTCCAAAAGAATCGCAAAAGATTAAAAAATACATTGAAGAAATCGGTAAGAGTTCAAGTTTATGGAAAAACGTCCAAAATATCGGTAAATGTCCAAAAGTATCGAAATACACCGAAGAAATCGGTAAAAGCCCAAATGTATCGAAAAACATTGAAACACATCGAAGAAATCGATAAAGTTCAAGTTTATCAAAAAACATCCTATAAATCGGTAACAGTTCAAATACATATATCGATAAACATCCAATCGAAAGAAGTTCAAAAGTTTCGAAAAATAGTGAAATAAAAAAAAAAATTTCGAAAAACGTACAAAATATCGGTAAAAGTCCAAAAATGTCAAAAAAACATCCTACATATCGGTAAAAGTCCAAAATTATTGGAAAACATTGCAGAAATCGGTGAATGTCCAAATACATATATCGAAAAATATTCAATATATCGAAAAGGGTCCAAAAGTTTCGGAAAACATTGAAACACAACGAAGAAATCGGTAAAGTCCAAGTTTATAGAAAAACATTTAAAATATCGGTTAAAGCTCAAAAATGTCAAAAAACATCCTATATATCGGTAAAAGTCCGAAAGTTTTGAAAAATATTGAAACACATCGAAGAAATCGGCAAAAGTCTAAAAACAAAACATCCAATATATCGAAACAAAATCAAAAGTTTCGAAAAATAGTGAAATATGTACTTCAAAGAAATCGGTCAAAGTCCAAGTGTTTCGAAAAACATCCAAAGTATCGAAAAAAGTCAAAAAGAATTGAAAATATTGAAAAACATGTAAAACATCGTTAAAAGTCTAAAAATATTGAAAATATTGAGTTGGCATCACTGACGAAATCACTCTCATTTTTGCTCTCATCAACAACACAACATCAATAATAAAAAACAATAAATGAAAGAGACGGAAAAGACAACAACAACTCATAACTCATGGCGCAGCAAGCTATAGCGACTGAAATGCGAACGATCATTTTTATGCAAGCATTGAATTTTTTTTCTCAACAACTTCATACTAAAAAAAAAGGTTTATCTTATGAAAACCAAAAAAATTAGTATACAATCCTGTTCTTTATTACACGTAGAACGTTTTAAAAAAAAAAATATTAAAATCGGTTCGGTATATTTTGCACCAAATCGTTACATAGGGTTTACATATAAGCAATATTATATAAATAGTATAGATTTGGGAGTGCAAATATGAAGTGCTTGAACGTACAGTCCCTCCAGAATAACAGATTCATCACTGATACCTTTTTCATTTTTACCTGATTTATTTGAGATTTTCACTAGTGTTTTTACAAAACTTTGTGGAAACACTGAATACAAGTAAAATCCCGACTGTACCAACTACTTCGAAAAACTCTAAGCCGAACACAAGAAAATAAATGGCAAGAGCTCTAACATCTTCTGATGATGATTTTAAGCAGAAAAGATAAACTGGAAGTGGATAACGCAACCAAAGCAACATATTATCGTTCCAAAGAAGAGGACTTACAAAAGGTGGTTACTAGTTATGATTCTTCCGATGAAGATGAATCTGACAGGCTCTTTCGATGTGCAGAAAACTATGTATGTACAAACTTCTAAGCCAGATGATTGGTTACAATGCCTAAAGTGCCGTATGTGGTCATACAAAACATGTACACCTTATAAGAAAACATGCAACAATTACGGTACTAGGGTGCCAAATCACACATGATATGGTGTCATATTAAAACTTTCAAAAAGTTGAGAAGAAATGAGGAAAAGCAATCGAAGTATGTTGAAGTATGTTAAAATATACAAAAATTGTTGAGAAACTTCAAAGCAAATAAAAAAAATTTTAAAAATCGTAAAAAGTTTTTAACGCAAATCACATGCTCGTGTGCAGTCGCCCTTAAGATGAACACATACATACTCGTAAGTACAAACATACAATTGACGGAGTAGATCATGAAGTATTTATTCAAAATAAAAATCAACCACAACAACAGCATTAACAACAACTACAAATAACAGCAATCATTAATTTTTATCAGCGAATGAATGCATGTGCATAACTCGTATAAATACAAAGTTATTATGAACAAATAAATTGAAAAATTGCAAAAGGGTTGCCACACCAAAATCCACAACGTACATAGGCACATAGTGCACAATAACATGCAATGTAATACAAATGTTGCTGCTGTTGCTGTGCACATGTTGCAAGTTGCAACTCTGACTGCGATTGCAATTTACTAAGTCGCTTTATGCCGGACGCTTCTGGCATTGAGTGACATGGAAAAAAAAGCAACAACAATTTTATTACTTAACTTTTTTTGTTGTTGTTGGATTTATTGGGTTTACATCTGCTTTTGTTTCTTTTTTTTTTTTTTTTCAAATGTTGGGGTTTTGTTCTGTGGCTCCCATTGTACTGGAGCGGATGTTTGTTTTTTTTTTTTTTTTTTGTCTAAAGGGGGGCTGCTTTGGCCCAATTATTCATAAACGCATGTTTTTTTTTTTTTTTTATTTTTGCTTTGACCTTTTTTGCTGAACTTTCATATCGCATGCAACGTGCGTAACGCTGCTTATGATTAATGGAATACATGGTTTTTGTTGGCTGTGTATTTTTAAGCGATTCAACATGATGTCATTTAACTTCATTCATTCAAATTCAATGGTCCAATGATTCTAAACATTAAAAGAGATAAATTTTTTATTGACTTTGGAAGGGGACGATTATTTTTAAATGGAAAAATTTATGCATATGCATTTAGTAGAATGTAAATGCTTTGCTAAACATAAACGGTGTTTAAATTATATTGCCGGTTTCCAGTTTATTTCCAAAAACGGTTATGAACTACTATTAGCTATCTGTTTCTTCCATAATGTTCGAAGCCATCAAAACTTTTCAACTTTTTCAATATATTTCGACTTTTGGAACTTTTCTCTACTTGTCCAAGAATTTTCGAATCCATTAAACTTTTTAATTTTTTTAAAAATTTTTCGACTTTTGACCACATTTCTCTACTTTTTTTAAAACTTTTTAATCCATCAAAATTTTTGGATTTTTGCAACAAATCTATTTCCAAAATATTCACATTCATCAAAAATTTTCAACATTATTCGACATTTTGCATCATATCTCTAATTCTTCCAAAATTTTCGAATCCTTAAAAATTTTCGACTTTTTCAACTTTTGTAACACATTTGTACTTTTTCAAAATAATTCGAATCTAACAAATATTTTCATCTCTTTCGATATATTTCGAATCCATTAAAATTTTTCAACCTTTTCAACTTTTTCAACATTATTTGACTTTTCGCAACAGTTTTCTATTTTTTCAAAAAAATTTCGAATTTATCAAAAATTTTCAACTTCTATCAAAAATTTCCGTTTTTTAGCCAAATACATATTTCCAAAATTTTCGAATCCATAACAATTTTTCAGTTGTTTCAATATTGTTCGACTTTTTGCAAATTTTGTCAACTTATTCAAAAATTCTCCAATCCGTCAAAATTTTTAAGATTTTAAAATTTTTTTTTTTGTATTTTGCAATATTTCTCCACCCTATCGAAAATTTTCGAATCCATTAAATTTTTTCGACTTTCTCAAATGAATCTATCAAAATTTTTCGACAATGTTTTTTTACTTTTCTAGAAATTTTCGGAGTATAAGCAAAGAAAAACTTTAATCTTTGCGTAATCGATTAAGATTCTGGTCAATAAAACTTCTTCCTAAATATTCGTGAAGAAATAACAAATTGGAGAATGAAACATTGAATGCAATACATTAAAAAGAGCCTTAAGCGTCAACGAGAAAATAGAGGTCATTTAAATGATATTATTTGACAGAAAAAATTCTAATTCTACTGACCGTAAAAAAAACTAGTAAGGGTGTAACTTTTGGCCTGGTCAAAAAATACATACCCTACACTGCAGTATTTTGAAAATTTTGCTTATATGGGAGGTGCCACGCACTCTTGTCCGAGTACACCCAGTTTTTGTTCAGAGCTTGCATTTATAGTTTTTAGTGTCAGAGTGAAATTTAGTTGGACTATCTCAAAAAACTCTTTGAGTATAGCATTTTCAAACTTTTGTTATATGGGAGGTGCCACGCCCCCTTGTACGATTTCACCCAATTTTTGCTGAGAGCTTTAATTTATAATTCTTAGTGTCTGAGTCAAATTTGGTTCGAATATTTCAAAAAACGCTTTCAGTATAGCGTTTTGAAGCTTTTGCTTATATGGGAGGTGCCACGCCCTCTTGTCCGAATTCGCTTGCGCTTATAATTCGTAGTACTAATGTGTATTGTGGTTGCATTGTCGTGAGAAATACTCATAAAATTGAATTTTGAATATATTTTTTGTCCGTGCGGTAGGCGTGTCCGTTGACCGATTTCGCTCATTTTCAATCCCCCGAATTTTCTTGCTCAGTTTTTGCAAAAAGTGTATTTCAACACACAGCCAGCCACCCAGCTAGCCGGACAGACGGACATGGCTTTATCTGCTCAGGACGCTGATCAAGAATATATATACTTTTCTATACCTGCCACGCCTCTTTCTCTGTGTTACAAACGGAAGGACAAGGTGAATATACCCTGCATGTATACTGTGAAAAAAACTATTTAAAAAGTTTATTCCGAGGTCT
Source organism: Calliopum simillimum (assembly GCA_951812925.1). Lineage (NCBI taxonomy): Eukaryota > Metazoa > Arthropoda > Insecta > Diptera > Lauxaniidae > Calliopum > Calliopum simillimum. The sequence continues at coordinate 9,758,667 of OX638372.1, forward strand.
ATTATTTTACTATGAACACAAGTTCTTGGATAGCAATTGCAAACAGAATCTCAAAGCAATTTTCAACCAGTTTCTTCTTGAAAGTCTTTCACATCTGGGAAATGATAAAGTAATTGGAAGTAAACTGCACAAAGAAAGGATAAACTTTCTCCTAACTTAAGACACAAAAAAAATTAAATTTTTGACCGAAATTTTTTGCAATCACAATCACTGTGCATATGTAAGCAAGAAACATTTATAACATTTTTTATGATAAATTTTTTAACGATATTAATAACAAGTTTATGGTTATGATAAGAAATTATTTATATGTGGTAATAAATCGCTTCTAACTAATTGAGGCGAAGGTAAAATCAAAGCTACATATATACATAAATATATATATAGAGAAAATGTTTAATTTATAACTATGAAATAAAATATAAAACAAACAATGTTCACTTACCATTATTGGAATTTCTTTCATTGTTGGCGGTGGCGATTTTTCAATTTTCGGGTATAAAATCTGCGAAATGCTGCGGAAAAGTGTCTGATAACCAGGTCGATATTCACTGCCTTGTGCTGCCATATTAAGACGATTTTATTAACAATCCACTTAGTTGCAGAAACTAAATAATATATATTAATTTAGTTAGAAGATAACATGTTTTTTTTTTAAATCCTGTTTTTGATTAAATAAGTGCACTTTGCACAGGAACACACGTTGGAAAAAACACTTTTATATCAAAACTGTAAATCAATATACACGCGATATATGTAGTCTGCTGTGCTAATGACGTTAATTCGTTATTGATTTCATTGGTTTTATTGAAAAAGACTAAAAACAAAGAGAGCACATATATTATATAAATATGTATTAATTTTTAATGGACTTCTTTTAGAATTTTCTTTTAAACTTTTTATTTTTATTTATTGGTTTTTTTATTTTATTCTTTTTTTCAACAATTTGTTGTCAATTTGAACGTTGTAAAGTTGTTGTTTTGCGTTGTTTTGTTGATTTGTTACACATTTGGTACGTGTTACCTTCATCAATGTGCACCGCAACAAATGAACTCACCGACTTTGTCGAGTGGTTTTCCAATAGGTTGGTTTGGTTGTGTTCATTCACTTGTTTTGTTGTTATCAGTCATTTCGATAGCCGCCGCCGGTGTTGTCGTTAAATCAGCGATTTCGTTGTGTACCGAAGAGAGCGAGAGAATACAAATTTTGGTGTACATACCCTACCATGATAAATTACATTAGTTAAAGTGTCTAATTTACGTTGCAGTGGTTCTTCGTACAAATTACCTGATAAATTAAATGTGCCGATTGTCATTTGAGAAACAGTGCCGTTTTCGGGTTGTGGGGATTCATGGGGCGCTTTAATTAATTGTTTTGATTTAAAATTTTTCTTGAAATAATTTTGATTTTTAGTACACGAAATACACCGACAAGCATTAAAAATACAGGTAAATTCCTAAATAAGGGCAAAATAATAATATTTAACTTTCGTTTATTTGTTCTAAGTTTCAAAGATATCTCTGCACAAAAATAGTTTTATATGAACTAATCTCTCTAAATTTTTATACAGAGGGTCTATCACTTAACTAAAAGCGAGCAGCATTGGTACGTCAAAATAATAATATAATAACCTTTCTCTGATACAAAAGTGATCGGAATATCATTAGTGGGCGTTGAACCTTCTATATTAGTAAACTATGTTAAATCCTATGTATATCTATTGAAATTTGAACTTTAAGAGTTATAATGCTGAGGTTGCATGCGGAACCATGTCTTCTGAAGTCTTATGGAGGGTGTTAAGGGAAATATTTTTGTAGAAAACTTTAATACTCTACATCCCCACAAATGGGTTCTTTTTGACCATTTTTCAAAAAGATAAAAAAATTACTCCTTAAACGGGGGAATATTGGATCAATATGTACCACAGAAATATTTGCTTCAAAATTTGACTAATAGTTGTCGAACACTAATTAGTCGAAAATTCACCGCGAAGCAGTGGCGGATCAAAGGGGGTGATCGGCCCTCTCTCAAACCAAGTGATTACATTTTTTTTAAAATTATATGATAAGATTTTAAAAACATTCTGTTTTTTTTTAAATGTAAAATTTTACAGATTGCACAGGCCCACGAAAAAAAAAACCCTGCGCGAAAGATCAGACCACCCGTACTTTATGTTTTCGGGGTCGCTGAACCCGAATATGGTGCCAGAATAGCGAAGTTGGTTCGCGTTTTTTCATAAAACTAGCAATTACGCTGAAAATTTGAGATTTTTTTCAGCATTAATTCTGATTTCTGAAAAAACGCGAACCAACTCAGCTATTCTGGCAGCATATTCGGATTCAGCGACCCCGAAAACATAAAGTTCAGGTGGTCTGATCGCTAGCGCAGGGAATTTTTTTGGTGGTTCTGTGCACAGACCACAAAAAAAAGTACCCTGCGCGAAAGATTAGACCACCGGAACTTTATATATTCGGGGTCGTTGAACCCGAATATAGTGCCAGATTAGCGAAGTTGGTTCGCGTTTTTTCAGAAACCAACAAAAATCTGCAATTTTCAGCATTATTGTTGATTTCTGAAAAAAACGCGAACCAACTTCGCTATTCTGGCAGCATATTCGGATTCAGCGACCCCGGAAACATAAAGTTCAGGTAGTCTGATCTTTCGCGCAGGGTACTTTTTTTTTTTTGTGGGCCTGTGTTATTATATATTTAATTAGGATAGAAATATTAATTATTAATAATGTCAACATTTTAACGCCTTCATGATTATTATTATTATTATCTAGAAATGTAGCAATCGGCCTCCCTCTTGACAATGCTGGATCCGCCACTGCCACGAAGACCAAAAAATCGTCAATATCAATAATGACCTCTCACATTTCATGGTAAATAAATTTTTTTAAGCTATTATTCTTAAATTTTAAGCATTTCTCGACCCCCTTGGTGACCCCAATGAAAATTTCTGTAGAACATTTTGAGTAATGTTTTAACCCAAGGAAGATACGGTTTTTTTCATTTGTGCAACCAAAAATTTAATTTAGTCGAAGTGTGTAATACACAGCTTTCTCGATGTTTTTAAATACTTTTTCCATTTTTGATACGTTTTCTTAATCTTTTTGAAACTTTTCAACGGAAAACATCGATTTTGACTTTTTAAAATTTGTTCTCTTTCTTTCGGATCCCATTCGTTACTTACCCATAACTTTGACATTTCTAAACCAATTTTCATGTACTGACCTATTTTCAAAAGGTAGTGAATCAGACTATTCGGTGTTTGGATAAGAGTATTATTTTTACATCACTTTTGTTTTATTTTTACCATTTTTTTAATGCTAAGATTTGTAAAAACGCTTCAAAAACAAACTGTCAGATGGCATTCCTTTCATGAACCATTTAATCAGAAATTAACCTCTGATGATGATAATTGTGCGTATTTTGAACACGTACTACTTAATATGCCGAGCTTATCAGAAAGTTCGTCATAGGGTTTTTTCAAAGTTGGGTAGACGTTTTTTTTTTCGCGGTGGAAAAGATGCCAATAAAGTTGAAGTAATATACACATATTGTGGCACGTTTATGTTATAATAATTACGGAAATCATTAAAAAAACAACAATTAAAGCACAACCTTGGATAAACAGTAGTTGAAACAAACAACGATGATACAACGAAAACAACAAATTTAACAAATTACCAATTGTAACATTGGCAGCCTGCAATAAATTTGATAAAAAACAACAAAAAGGCGGTTGTGATTCCCATTTTTTTTTTTTTTTTTTCGAACAATGGTTATCTTGACAATACCTTGACGCTTTATTAACTGACAACAATAACAACAACAACAAGAGCAGAAAAACAACAAGAACAACAAATTTATGTAATAAAATAAAATGCTCTATCGTAATTATGACAATCACTTGAGTAATGAGAGGCAACAAATGCAATTAAACGCTTTGAAGTACGTATTACCAATGTTGGTACTAAGTACGAGTAGATATGTTGTTGCTTTTCTTCTTTTTTATAATGTTTACGTTTGTTTTTATAAACAACAATACTTTTTTTATTGATTTTTCAATGAAAAAGAACACAAATAACACACACTTTTGTTTATAACACGCGCATTTACCCTATAAAGATTTTAGACGCGTTGTAGTCACTTGTTGTTTTGTGTTTTTGTTTCCGTGAAAACACCCGCCTAACGATTTTTCTTCGCCTTCGATACGACGATTTCTCAAGACGATTTCATTTCGATTTCTTTTTGATCCCAAATAAAAAAATGTTAAACTTTGCGGCTCCCCGGCTGTCACTCGACTAAAAACCGTAAATGTTTGGTTAAACAAAAAAACGTTAAAAATAAAAATAAAATGTCTAAAAAAAGCACGGCTAAATTATGTGTATAGTCTCAGTTTACCACTTCTACTTGTTGGTAGGTTGTTGGTTGGCATGCATGAAAAAAGATTGGGGGCTCACAAGAGACTTTAGGCCATATGTACATACGCGAGTACATCAGTTTGGCTTTGTTTTGGTTTCGTTTGGTTTTTTCGGGTTCGATTCTCTGTTGTAACAACTTACATACAGTAAAGTCAGCGGAGTCAGTCAATTAGTTATTCAGCCACTCACAAAATAACTGGGCAATTCCATAAATCGATAATGATTTTCTGATACTAAAGCAATTCAAACTTTTCCAGCTAAAATTTTTAGTGCATAGAAGGGTGTAAAGTTTTTGAGTCGAAACCCAAGGGGAAAACAAGTACTTCAAAAACCCTTCTGAAGTTTTTCTTTTTCACCTATAAACGCTTCCGCTCCGTAAGAACTATTCTTTCTTTTTTGCATTGCATGTCCTAGGATGTAAGCGTTCTTTCAATTAAAAAAAAAACTAGTAAGGGTGTCACCTTTGGCCTGGTCAAACATTAAATACTCAACACTGCAGTATTTTGAAAATTTTGCTCATATGGGAGGTGGAACGCCCTCTTGTCCGATTTCACCCAATTTTTGCTGAGAGCTTTAATTTATAATTTTTAGTGTCTGAGTGAAATTTGGTGGATTATCTCAAAAAACGTTTTCAGTATAGCGTTTTGAAGCTTTTGCTTATATGGGAGGTGCCACGCCCTCTTGTCCAAGTACACCAAGTTTTTGCTCAGAGCTTGAATTTGTAGTTATTTACGTTCGAGTAAAATTTAGTTCGACTATCTCAAAAAACGCTTTCAGTATAGCATTTTGAAGCTTTTGCTTATATGGGAGGTTACACGCCCTCTGGTCCGAATTTGCCTAGTTTTTTCTCAGAGCTTGCGCTTACAATTCGTAGTATTTATGTGTATTTTGGTTGCATTGTCGTGAAAAACACTGCTAAAGCTTAATTTTGAATATATTTTTTGTATGGGCGGTTAGCGTGTCCGAGTTAACTTTAACGACGGAGGCAGTGAACCAAATTTCATTGAACCAGCCACTCAGCCAACCAGCCTCCCAGCCACCCAGCCAGCCAGTCATACAGACAGACATGGATATGTCGACTCTGGAGATGACGCTTATCAAGAATATATATACTTTTCTATATCTGCCACGCCTTCTTCTCTGTGTTACAAACGGAAGGACAAAGTGAATTTACCCTGGGTGTAGGGTATAAAATGTCCTTGTTTCACCCTAATGTTTTAGCTAATTTTAATACAATTGTATTCCAATTATCGCTCTATCGTCTTCCAGCCCGAGTAAAAATGATAAAGGGCTGAACATGGGCTGAACGTGGGCTTTTTTGCTTTTTTAAGGCCGTACGTGGTCTGTACAAAATTAAAAAAGCCCAAAAGGCTGTACACACGGCTGAACAAGGGCTGTACAAAACTAAAAAAGCCCAAAAGGCTGTACATGCGGCCGTACAAGGGCTGTACAAATGCACAAAAAAAAAATTTGTGTAGAAAACAAATGGGCTGAACATGGGCTGTACGTGGGCTGTACATGGGCCGTACATGGGCTGTACAATTGAATTTTAGTATTGAATTGGGCTGAACATGGGCTGTACATCGGCCGTACAATTTATTTTGTATTTTTGAAATGGGCTGTACATGGGCTGTACGTGGGCTGTACGTGGGCTGTACATGGGCTGTACATGGGCTGTACAATTGATTTTTTTCATTTGAATTGGGCTGAACATGGGCTGTACAATTTATTTTTTTCTATTGACGTCAAAATACAATTTTTTTTCATTTTTTTTTATCATATAAAATTGAATGACAGAATAAATATGATATAATAAATTTTTAGCCAGCTACTCAATAATGATGGCTTTGGCTGAACTCGTTAACGTGCGCATCGCAGAACACTTGGGATTCCCAGGTTCAAATCCTGAAAGGTAAGCCGAAAAAGAAAATTCTTTGAAATGCAAAGTTAAATTAAAAAAAAAAAATATTTCATTTTAAAAAAGAACAAACAACAGGCAATTTTGTATGGCAGAAAAAAAGAAATAAAAAAATACAAAAAAAAAAAATTTTTCCGCCATCCTTGGGTTTCGAACCCAGGCTATCAATGTTCTGAGTCGCACAGCTTAACGATGTCAGCCACACTTGGATTTTTTTCTCTTCGCCCAAAATCATATAAAATAAATTTCAATAGAAAATAAATTGAACGGCCGATGTACAGCCCAATTCAATAGTAAAATTCAATTGTACAGCCCATGTACAGCCCACGTACAGCCCACGTACAGCCCATGTTCAGCCCATATGAAGCATCGTGTACGGCCCAAATGTCCTGCAAAAACACCATGTTTGGCCCTTGTACAGCCCAAAAAAAGTAATGAAATTTGGCCCTTGTACAGCCTTTGTACAGCCGTAATTTAAAAATTGTTTTTTTTTACTCGGGAGAAGCTTCGTAATCTAAAAGTTTACACCCAGTAGAAGTTGTTGCGTTACGTAAAAGAGTTCAGCGTTGGTTTGATTACAGTGCATTATGTTCAGTCTTCGTTTGATTGCAGTGCAATAAAGTTAAAGTTTTTATTATTGAAATTCATTGCAGTGTGTGTTAAAACTATACATTTTTATTCTAATTGCAAACATTTATTTTTTCCTTTTTAATTTACTAAACCTTTAGAAAAAGTGGACGTCCAAAATGGTGTTGACCCTCGCCTTGTCTTCCTTTTGCTGATTACACAACACCCTCCTGCCGTATTTTATGGGCGACTGCGTAGTATGTTTTTCAAATAGTTTTGTACTAAAAATTTGCTTTTATTTTGCCTCATACTACAATTCCACCAAAGATTTAAGAGATGATTTTCGGCTGTTTTGAGATTTAACTCTAGATATCGGCGTAATAAATTGGCTCTACTTCCTTTCTGGTGTTCGAACATATTTTGTCGGGTACACTTTTCTTGTTTCATTCAATTTTGTAGTCATGGCCTAATCATTTACTTTCAAACGTTTGTTATACTGTTTTTTTTTTTTTATTATCCCAGTGTTATAGCACTTTTAGAGCAGTATCATCTCTGAGAAGGTTATTAGATGGTACCCAATGTGGAAAGTATTGCGAGAAATATTAAAAGAGTAGACATTTTTTTAAAAACTGAAACTATTCGGAAAATTTTGAAAGTAAATAGTCGAAGGGTTGAATTTATCGAAAAATATTGATAATATCGAAAAAGTCAAAATAAGTATATGAAAGTCCATTAAACATGAAATCTTTTGATTTTGTGCACAAAGCATAATTTATATTAAAGTTTTTCATAGAATATCCCTCATTTGGATTGAAAAGGTTTTAAAGCAAACGCAATCAGTTAACATATGAATGAATACCAACAACAACAAAAACATCAAACAATTTATTTGGTATTAAGCGCATCGAGGCTCACACATCAGCAGCACCCTCTTCATGGTATAAGTTAAGTTAAGCCTTTTGTGTTGTTGTCATGGCCGCCCCCATACTCCGCATAACATTTGAGTGTGTTTTACTCACAGTATTGCCCTAAATAAGAGCAATACATATAGACAGAGTCGTCTTCTGTCTTCAGGTACCAATGGTGTCTTCACATTTGGCCAATTCGTATAAGTGAACGCAATTACCAATTTCGGAAAAAAAAAAAAAAAAAATTTAAAGAAAAAAAAATCATCTATATATAACTTTAAGTTGGCTTTGCACACTTAAGTGGGAAAACTTAGCGACTCTAATTGAGATAAACCTTCGACACAATAAAGTGTACTGTACTCTTCGATGAATAGGGTAAAATCAGAAAATTTGCTTAATTTGAATTAAAAATTTTACATTTACGGGAAATCATTTGTATTGACAATATTTGTTTGGGCTTACATTAACCAACGGAGTTCTCACGAAAAAAGAGTTAAGAATTGGATATATCTGAAAATTTCTCAAAAGAATATCGGATTTCCCTAGAACTTTTTGAATGGCACAAAAGAAACATAAGATTTCGATATATACGTATAATAGATCTTTGATTAATGTATGTTCATATCACTCATTTGAAGTTAAGACCGTCATAAATCAAAAAACGCGTTTTCACAGAAAAGTGTTCAATTAACGGCATATCTTTTTCTCAAACTGCAAATATGCAAGATATCAATATGAAATTTGTACACTATATCAATCATGATGTAACTCATAATTCGGCATAACTTAAAACTGTGTGAAATTTTAAAAGAGCGCCATACACTACTGCATAGAAAATTTCACTCAGCAATGTGTCAAATTCTCTCAAAATTGTGTAAATGGTGAGAGAATTTTAGTACTTGCTGAGTGAAATTTTCTACATAGTATTGTGTTGCTTTCTTTTTACACAGAATGTATGAAATTTGAAACAGTTTTATTTAGAGTGTAATAACGATCATATTAATTAGCATACGCCATGGCTTTAATATCCCAATCAAGCCAACAAATCCCATGCTCTGCAAACCAAACAACATTGAATATTTAATATTTTTGCAATTAAACTTATTTGAAAACGAAATCACTTCATATTTTTCATTATTATAAAATTTTCAAATACACTCACAAAAATTTGTTAGCAAGAAAATTTTACAAATTTCTGATTTATATGGTTTATTTGAAAGCAACGAAAATTCAAATCAAAAAGTTCTAAGCCAAACCAAATTGGGTGAGGGTAATTTCTTTCTGCGTAGAACCCGAATCCGAGGTCAGAATTTCTGCTCTAAATTTTGAGGTATTTGAGGTTAAAAACACGAATACGTCTATTGGTTAGGTTCAGTGCCGGATTAGGCTAAATAGGGGCCCTAGGCCATTATAATTTTGGGGCCTTCTTTTTTTAATAATTGTAAAATTAATCTTTATTTATGCATATATAGAATTTATAGCAAATGAGGTCAAGCTGCGCAAATGGAGATGGATTGGTCACACTCTCCGGAAACCACACAGCGAAGTTTGTCGCCAAGCTCTTGAGTGTAATCCACAAGGCAGTAGAGGACGTGGTGGATCCAAAACCAACTGGAAAAGGTCGCTGGAAAAGGAAATCCAAGAATTGGGAAAGTCGTGGCAAGAGATCAAATTCATCGCAAGGGATCGCGGCAAATGGAGATGTTTCATGTTGGCCCTATGCTCCTCCTAGGAGTTAAAGGAGAATACATACATACATTCATATCATTTAAAGGTTGTTAACACAGTAAAACGATCAAAACAGTTTTTTTTTTTCTGACAAATTTTTTTTTTTTATTTTACATAATTTACAGTAGTAATTTATAGAATAATCTTTGGACATCTCTTCTAAATATTAAAACGACGTTCATCTTTAAAAAACTTTTCTCCCACAGTTCAGATCACTAAAATCATTAATGACATCTTCAAAATCAATTTGACGAAGAATATCCGATTCAATGGACATCAGACTTAGCATGTACAATCGTTTTTGACCCATAACACTACTTTGCTCGTTTTTTATGCGTTTCAACTTTGAAAAAGAACGCTCCAACGGATCTTAAAAAAATGCGAAGAGCAATGTCCACGTTTGGGAAAACAGTTTCAAGATTATCTCGAATCAAACTCTCGTAGAGTTCAGAGTGAGTGAACTTAGATTTTGATTTGATAAAATTGTGAAACTGTTTAAGTTCTGGATAAAAAATTTTCAAATCGTTAGGGTGGAAGTCAACTAAATCGGAAATTTTTTCGCTGTACTCATTTTCTGTCAAACTAAAGTCAGCCAAAAATGAAAATCTCTTCGAATTCTAAATTCGTTAGGAGCGACTGCAACAACAATTTCATGCAACTTGAACTCAAGTATGATAATTTTATATTGAGCTATTTAAACAGTCATTTTTGCAATTTTTCAACAACAGACGCAAGCAAGTGTTAACATGGAAATTGATTACATATGTTTCGGCTACTTCCACATACATATTTATATATTTTCATATATAAACATGTATATAGCCTCATCAGTTCAGTTTTAGTTAAATCTTGCCAGAAACAACCGTACTCGAACCCGTGACTCCGGTTTACTAATGAAAGAAAACGCGGTGCTTAAGCGATTGCGCTATTGGTCACGAATAAACTCTCTTAACAGGATCGCCATTATAAATAAATCATAAGGCTCACTAGCGCCGTCTGTTGTGAAAAATTGCCAAATTGTTAGTTGGTAACACACTCTGGTTTTTGAGACATGCTACCCAGTAAAACATCGTTGGTACTTTCATTAGTACTATACAAGCAAAAAAAACAGTCAATAAACTAACTTCAGAATTCAAGTGCGTTGAAGCCTTTTTCGTTGCTTTCGAGCATTGCGAATTCTAATTTTGTCATTGATTTGTTGTTGTCATTGCGTCCCTCGAATTTTCAATTTTTATGTTTTTATTATTTTATAAAGCATGCTGGACTAACATTTGCCAAATTTTGTGAGCTATATTCTTTTAATTAGCCGATTAAATATTTTAGCTCTCAGATTTTCATGGGGCCCGTGCTCATCGGGGGCCCTAGGCCATGGCCATGGTAATCCAGCACTGGTTAGGTTAGATGCAGACAAATCTTTTATAATTTTTTTACCAACTTATCATGTAGTACTACTCTTTTTCTTCAAAATGAGCTTATGAAAAGGGTTACATGATATATCTTTAAAAAGTTTTGGATATTTTAAGATCATTACGAAATCTGTACCCTGTGGCGTTTTAGTCGTTATATAGGATTTTATGATGTCATCTTAAATCGGCCATAACTTGTGAAAGAAGCATTGTATCGATCCTTTCAAAACCTAATCTTGAAGAAAAAGAGTAGCACTAGGTGATTGGAAAAAAATATTTGTTCAATCCGCATCTGACCTCAAAAATAGCGGTATCTCAAAATCTAGAGATGATAGGCCAACTCAGAACTCGGATTCGGATTCTACACAACTAGCCTGCAACAATCACAAACCCAATATTTTTGGTAATGTGTAATCAATCAAGGTGACACGGGTTCCGACATAGAATTCCTAGGCCGGCATTTATTTGTTTAACTAACTGGTTTATTTGAATTTGAATTTATTTAGCTTACAAAATTGTCATTTTGTTAACTATCTGGTTTATTGTAACCAACAAAATTTTATGATAAAATTCAAAAAGCTATTTAGTAAGCAAACCAAATTGGTTTTTACATAACAAATCATATACTACAAAATCACTTCAACCAAGCAAGTTAAAATGGATTATAAATAAGGGTCGAAATTTAGATTCGTCCATTACCATCTCCAAAATTAAAAGGACTCTTAAAACGAAATCATCATCAATTTGTTTTTTGTTTTTTTTTTTTCGTTCCAAAGAAAACCATTTTGATTCTCCTGAATGCCCATTTCGGCGAAAAAAAGAAATTTCTTTAGTCATAACATTTTTTTCTTCACAAAACCGATACCCAAGATTGCTTAAAGAATAAAGATTTTGTTCTTGCAAAAATTTATAATTTTTATCACTTTTTGAAAAATTATAAAATATCACAAAAAATTCCGAAAAAATTCACACGTATTATTTGAACAATTCCAAGATGCCTTGCTTTTGAGTAAAAAACACAGGCCCACAAAAAAAAAAAGTACCATGCGCGAAAGATAAGACCACCTGAACTTTATGTTTTCAGGGTCGCTGAATCCGAATATGGTGTCAGAATAGCGAAGTTGGTTCGCCTTTTTTCAGAAATCAGCAATTACGCTGAAAATTTAAGTTTTTTTTCAGCATTATTTCTGACTTCTGAAAAAACGCGAACCAACTTCGCTAATCTGGCACCATATTCGGATTTTGCGACCCCGAAAACATAAAGTTCAGGTGGTCTCCTCGTTCGCGCAGCGTTTTTTTTTTTTTTTTTGGTTCTGTGCACAGACCAAAGTGCACCGCGCGAGAGATCAGACCACCTGAACATTATATTTTCGGGGTCGCTGAATCCGAATATGGTGCCAGATTAGCGAAGTTTGTTTACGTTTTTTCAGAAACCAGCAAAAATCAGTAATTTTCAGCATTATTGTTGATTTCTGAAAAAACGCGAACCAACTTCGCTATTCTGGCAACATATTCGGATTCAGCGACCCCGAAAACATAAAGTTCAGGTGGTCTGATCTTTCGCGCATGGTACTTTTTTTTTGTGGGCCTGTGAAATCGTTTTTCCGATCGCGTTATGGAAAAACGTAAAAAAATCGATTTTCGGAACCGAATATTATCTATACTACAAAAAAATGTAGTAGTCTTTAACGCCAAAATTTTACAAGAATATAATCTTTATTTTAGATTGATTTTATTTAATTGAACTTTTAGTCATATATTTGCAAAGATCGATTTACATATAAATCTATCAATGCATTTTTCTAACACATAATTATGACAAATCAAGGAACGGATTAAAAACACGGCTATAGTGACATATGTTTCGTTTTTCGCCACAAAGACTCATCAGACTATTTTTGTTGTAATTATAATTATATTTATTTTACTAAATTAATTATAATTGAAAAATTGCAAGTTTGAAAACTTTTTTGTGTTTTTGGTCTGGGCGGGAGACGAACCAAGGATCTCCAGGTTGGTAGCAGAAGTCGTTACCACTGCACCAGCCTTGCCCGGCTGCGAAGCCGACTTTTTGCCAGTTTTATTTGTGTGTTTAATACGTATTGATATATCATAATTGTTGTTTTGTGTTATTTATTGATATTTGGTATAGTTGTTCCTTTGGAACAAATTCAATACCGATTGCAGGTGTTTCCACCTTATCATTAATTATAATTAATTTAGTAAAATAAATATAATTATAATTACAACAAAAATAGTCTGATGAGTCTTTGTGGCGAAAGACGAAACATATGTCACTATAGCCGTGTTTTTAATCCGTTCCTTGATTTGTCATAATTATGTGTTAGAAAAATGCATTGATAGATTTATATGTAAATCGATCTTTGCAAATATATGACTAAAAGTTCAATTAAATAAAATCAATCTTCAATATAAAATGTCATTAAGTAACACACTTAAAAAAAATTCTTAAAATCTTTATTTTAGAATATAATCTTTAATTTAGATATCCATTCTGTGAAGAAAAAAAGTTATAAGCAGAAAACATTTTTTTTTTTTTTTAATGGGCCGTCGGAAATCAAGAGCGTTTTTTTTGGTTTTCTTGGAACGAAAAAGAGTGATGCAGATTTCGTCCAACTTTGGAGATGGTGTCGGAATGACATTTTTTGCTTCATACAAATCGAATCAGTTTATTGTACAATCATTTCTCTTTGGGTGTATGCATTAGCTTAAAGCATAAGCACATTGCTAGCGCTACTTCAACCATTCAATGGTGTCGTATTTACATATTTATGGTTGCTCAGTTCAGCTTAGCTCAGCTGTTTTCAGTGTTGCCTCCTCCCACTGCACATGGCAACCAACAAAACAATCATAATTTGATGTTGTTTTTATTACAACAATGCTGTTGCTACCGTTTCATTTTTTTAGGATTTTTCTTGTAAAAAAAGTTTTCATGCTTTACGATTTTAATTGATTTGCTGATTTATTAATAGACACCACTACCACCTGTTGAAACCGATATTTGCACACTGGGATATTTTGTAATTATATAATTTTGAGCAAATGTAATGAGTGGCCGTAATTACAAATTATTGCATTTGTTAAAAAATACCAACGATTTATTTCCATTTATGTTGTTTTTATTGATTATTTACATATTTTTTCGTTATTTCCCTCCTCGTACATTTACATACTTACATACAGTAAATTATTATAGGAAGCTTTCAAGTTTAAGAAGGCGAAACAAGTTGCATGTTATTCAGGGCCATGTTATGCACCTTTACCCTAGTTTTTTGTCATGAATTTCTCTTCATTTGCATAACTAAAGAATCGAACTATAGGTACACATATTTTTGTTAAAACGTTTTTTTTTTCTGGGTTTGTTGTATTGATATAAACGAGTTTTGTCACTTGGAAAAAATATTATGGTATTTTAATTTGCCTAAAAAAAATGTAAAACTGTCAACCAGTGATTTAAATTATACACCTTTGAGAAAAATTAACATAACTAATGAATTTATTTTGAGATAGGTGTGCGTTAGATTTGGAACTTGTTTGAAAAGTAAGAGTCGTCATGGGTCATGTTTATGACTGAAAATTCTCTTGGTAACAGCTTGCCACCACAACAAATGCAAAATAGTGAAAAATAATGAAACTTTAATGAAAATTTTTAATAAATTTTATGAAAAAGTTCTCATTTTCATTGATTCTAATGAGACTTTAATGAAAGAATTTCCACATTCAATAAGTTTAATAAAGCTTTTAATGAAACTTGTAAAGAACATTTTCATTATATTCAATGAAAGTGAAAATTTGTTACATTGAATTTAATTAAAATTTAGGGTGCTAACATCCCGCAGCACGATTGATAGGATTTTTATAGAGAATTTTGGGAATTACTGGATAATTTTCCTGTTATATACAGTCACAATTCAATGCTTATAGGTGGCATTGGCCCCTTAATCTACCCTCTGAGTCCGCTACTGGCTTGCAGTATATATGTAAAAGAGTAAACAGCGAAAAAGTTGTTAAGTACGAATCACAAAGGTCATTTATTATGGGAGGAAAATGGATATCGTTTGATTTTAAGAGCCTTAATTGTGATTAAGTTTTCTCTCGTAAAACTCTTCCAAATGTTTGCTGGGTATTTGCAATATCTCACATCTATCATTTCTTAACGTTTAACAAGCACTGACTTTGTAGCGCACATAAATTAATTGGTTTAATGTTTAGCTAAAACCAAATATTCAAGACACACACCTGATTATAAAATGAATTTCAGTGCTTCTAAAAGGTCTCTCTCTGCACTACATTACTGTTACTGTATAACTGTTGCTTTGAAGTCACGTCGGCAGCGCAGTTATCCACCTCGTTATCGTGCCGCCGAGGTGAATAATTATCACAAATCCAACACTTTATCATGCCGCCGAAAATGGACACAAATCGAAAGTGTTGCCAATCAGTAAAAATAATCTCTTTAAAAAGCAAATTATTTGTCTTTTCAAAACAAGCCCTTCACGTAAAGTGGCGTTCCTTATAACGGAAATTTGTTCCGTTTTGTTGAATTTGGGCAAATTGTTTTTTGTATTTTTCAATTACATCGTCTTCCGAATTCCTACTTACCTTTTAATAAATAGCCGCGCATCAACTTATGGATCGCACCAAGCATTCATTCTCATCGGGTTTTGTCAAGTGCAGCCGGAATTCAATTTGTCAAGAAATGTTTTCCCTGGAAAAAACTTTTTATTGTCTCAAAGGGAAATACCCGACACGAAATTAGATCAGATACTCCGGATCATGAATAAACTCGGAACAAATATGCTTCAAGGCGATCATCCGCTCAGTTCCTAGTTCTAATAGACTAAGTATATTGTTCCTAGATACAGCCTGACAGTAGTCTGAAAAAATTGGCCGAAATTCTGAAAGCGGGTAATAAAGGGTTTTTGATTTTGCTAATTACGAATCTGGAATATATTTTCCGAAAAACAAAAATACGGATCCACAATGGTGAACAAAATTATGCCTAGCTGGTTTTATTCTCCCGAAAATCTGTAATTATGGGTTTTTCAAAAAACAAAATGGCGGATCCAAAATGGTGGACTATATACTGCTAAAATGCTTATTTTTTCACCAAAGTCGAAATATGCTAGCTTCTGATGTTGCTTATAACGAATCTGAAATCCATTTTTCGAAATAGAAAATTGCAGATCCACAATGAAAACCGCTTAGTTCAAAACTACATTAATCAACAAGAAATCAGTATATTGGAGTTTTTGAGGTCGATGAATAAGAATATGAAATAAATTTTTGTAACACAAAATGTATGTACGTATTCTCTTTTAACTCCGAGGAGGAGCATTGGGCCAATATGAAACGTCTCCATTTGTTGCGATTCTTAGCGATGACTTTGATCTCTTGCCACGACTTTCCCGATTCTTGAATTTCCTTTCCAGCGACCATTTCCAGTTGGTTTTGGGTCTACCACGTCCTCTACTGCCTTGTGGATTCCACTCAAGAGCCTGGCGACAAACTTTGCTGTGTGGTTTCCGGAGAGTGTGACCAATCCATCCCCATTTGCGCATCTTGACCTCGTTTGCTATAGCCCTCTGATTGCATTTTTGATGTAGCTCGGCATTTGATATAGTGCGAGGCCACCAAATCTTGAGTATACGCCTTAAGCATTTGTTGACGAATACTTGCAGCTTCAGCTTGTTCGTTAGTTGTTCAGTATCAAGCCATGTTTTGCACCCATATAACAAAACCGATTTCACATTCGAATCAAAAATGCACACTTTCCTTTTGGTGGATATAACGGAAGAAGACCATATTTTGTTCAGTTGAACAAACGCGCATAATAGGTAGGGGGCGACTTTCGTTTTTGAACATACTGTTTTTCATATTTTGTACTGAGGTCTTAGATTCGCTACAACTTCTTTAATTTTAACAATTTGAGGAAACTTTGAATTGGTAAATTTTATGATTTCTTATGGGCTTTTATTTAATTTTTTTATTTTTATTAAAAAGTTTTTATTTTCTGTAAATTATTCAAATAATAAATTAACATTAAGACAAAACTTGGTAAAATTAAATATTGTAGAATACATTATATTAAATAAAAACACAGAATAAGCTCAGGTGCAACATTATGGAGTTCAGCCTTTAATTGGTGATTAATTGGATAGAATCAGCTAGTCCAGATTTAGGAATCCAATTATTGCAGGTATCTGTAAAAAAAGAGAAGAATATTTTTAATGTCTAAAATATTTAGATTTATTAGAAAGAAGAACTAACAGGAAAAGCTGATAGCTTGCGATCAGTGCGAATTTTCATTTGAGGGGCCTTATTATTGTAGCTTATCAAGGTTTATGATCATGGGTGCACGCAGTCAAGTTAAACTTATGTCACGTGAGTTCTTCAAGTTTCATAATATTCACAATAAAAATATGGAAATGCCGGTACTGAACATAATAAGCCATAAAAAGCCAAACATGCGCAAACCAAAAACTGACAAATTTATGAAAAATTTAAATGCCTTGAACTTGATCTTTACAACGAAAAAAAAAACAGCAAATCACGCTAAAAACTTTGACCACTAAGCGATGAAAACAAAAACGAAAAAATTAAAAAAAAAAAATAGATGATACAAACCAGTCACGACAATTTCGCTAATAAGCGATCAGTCGCTGAATATTAATGGTTGGAGCTTAATTGAGATGCTTCACCAAGTTTTAAGCTCGTGTTTGTCTATTGAAAACAAGACATTTTTAACAGAACCCAAAAACATAAAACCAAAAATATAAAAATTTATTCCAATTGCGTTTTGATTTTATTTGTTTTATTGATACATAGAATTGTTTACAATATTCATCTATATTTGTAAGTGGCCACGCATAGTTCTATTGATATTCACTAGATGTTGCTATTTACATGTCTATTGCTACTGTCAATATTGACATAAGAGTTGAGTACATAATTTATGCTGGAGACGCTTCAAAGAAGTCACTTTAGAGGTTGACACAGTTTTAATGATTGATTTGATTCAAAGGGTATACTCGTAACTTGTTTAATGATTGAACAATGCGTGACATAGTCACGGTCAAACACATGTCAGTTTTAATTTAATATGGCATTTTGGATTTACATACATTAAATGGCCTGATCAGTTGATGTAATTGTCCATTAGAGTGATTTAAAAATATGGTATAGTAGAATTACAACTCATTTCCGGAAGAGAATTCAACAACAAATGAGAAAAGTTGGTCGAGCGCATTGAAAGTACTCACGTAAAGATCTTTTAAACAATATGTAAAATGTTGGTATCCATGAAAACTACAGCTCCAAGATCAGTGTTCCCACTGGGCAGTTGGCTTGTTGTTAACCAAATCACATAATCTGCATAAGCTAACAAAATTGTCTAACGAAACATGTGTGAATAGTCTGTTAAGCTCGCAAAAATATTTTACTCAAGAAAAATTTTATAATTTGTAGACCAGTCAAATATTATACTGGCTAAATGCATATGTGAGTCTTGCCATAGTCATAAAACCTATACCAATCGATAGAGAATTTCGTCCTGAATAGCATATCAAAATGGATCATCCCAATTTATGTAAATAGGGGTTTTCCCCGTGAAGTACAAGGTAAAAATTTTGATGTTTCCGATTTTAGTAATTTTTGATTTTGTTACACTTTTATATGTATGTCTTCAATCCAGATGCAAAATATTTTTACACCATAAAGTCTGGTTTACCGAAGTAACGCATACCTGCCGTTTAGTCAAATTTTTAAAGTCCTCTTGCTCATTAACTAGACTTTATGATGCAAAAAAATTTTGTAAATATTACTGAAATCGGAAACATCAAAATTTTTTACCTCGTACTTCACGGGGAAAACCCAAATTTACATAATTTACCTAAAAATTCAGAAGACCCATTTTGATACGTTTTCAAGGTAAAATTCTCTACCGATTAGTAAAGGTTTTATGAAATTTGGAATTATTGCACGACTCAAACCAATACGGCACATTTTGATTCTTGGCAACATTCTCTCTTACCGCTACAACCAGTTCATTGGAACATCTGAGTGTTGATGAGTGGCATGTGGACAATATCCCACTGTCTCGTGCTCAAAATTTGACACTATACGAGGAATAGTGTTGTCAGAAGGTGCCACTTCAATTCAATTCAATTTGCTGAAGCAAAATTAGTCTTGGGGGTAAGTCTTGGTCTGGTACAATTTCAAGACCAAGACCAATCATCATCTCTCAATACAAAAATTGGTATCTAAAAAACCTAACTGCTTTAGAGTAAAAAGGTTTGGAAGTTTTAAATTATTAACAATCTTCAGAAATTTTTTGTAGACCAAGACCAAGATCAAAGATCAATAATCAAACTTTTCATTCAGGCTTTTATATACTTTTCGATAATTTTGAACGACTTTTCCCAATTTAAATATTAATCTATTCTTTTTAAATACATATCTCGATAATGTTCAATCTTTTTCAGCATTTTCAAACTTTTTTTTTGTGATTGACTTCTTTTTTATTTAATTTTTTTGAGCCATATTACGTAGTCTTTATCGAGAATGTCCGGCATTTATGAATTTTTTGTTACTTTTCATTAACATTTTATTACGTTTGATATGATCCAATGTTTGTTGACTTTTTCGATGCTGAGTTTAATCGAAACTGTGTAAAACACGTAGGGCTTTTGTTTCGAAAAGAAAAGCTGCAAGGATCTTACAACATCAATAATGCCTTAGAGTACATTTGATCACTTAACAACTCCACGGTAATTTACATGAAATTTTATGGTTGCTGGCTAAAAACAAATCAGAACTGCACTAAATACGTGGAAGTGTTTCGTAAAATTCATTCATATGAGTATAGCAATTTCCTATCTGAATATGAGAGTGCACAATTTAACTAAAGTAGACCTTTGTTACAAAATATTTTCATAAATGGTTGTCGTCCATTAAACAATGGCAATAAAAGCCAGAACAATAGGTACCCCCAGTTAGTGCTGCAATCAAACCAAAAACAACAACAACAACAGATGGTTTTGCTTCGTTAAACACTAAAATTAAGTTATCATTCTTACGAGTTGCGAGTTACGAGATATAAAGCCAACAAATTAATTGTAAGTTCAAACCAAAGTTCAATTATCAAAGTACAGATATCAAGAAATGTCCACAAAAAAAAAAAAAAAAAACGAAAAAATATGGCAATTTTAATAGGAAATAAAATGCTTGAATTTGGCAGGTTAATAAAACAGCGCATGCCAATTACAAATGACCGTATAAAACAAGTCATTTATTTAATTGTATAATTAAGATATGAAAAACAACTTGTTAGTTATGAATTCATTATTTAAATTGTTTGATTTAAAAGTGAATTTTGGAGTAATTACAATTAGCAGAAAAACTTTAATTTAATTTATTTCCTATTATTTTTAGACAAATCGGAAAATCGCTTTCGAAAATATATCGTTTCAGGCAAAAAAGCTCCCCATTTTAAAGAATTTTAAATTTACCAAATAATTTAATATATCTGTGGTCTCAAAAATACTTTGCCGCAAAAGGTGTTTGCTTCATTATACATTAAATGGTATTGCTTAGCCTATTTACATTTCATGGACCCATTTTTTTCTTTTATTTTGATTTTTGGTTTTTGCTGTGGACTCCTAGGAATCCGCATGAGCTACTTTGAGTAAGCTTTATAAATTTTTATCGACTTCTTCAAAAGTTTTCGTCTTTTTTGTTACTATACCGTACTCTATGTTTTTCGTATTATGACTTAGCAAATATACAGGAATTTCAGACTATTTTAGATGTCCGAATTTGTCCAAATTCAACATCTAACCTTCCATGATAATTTTGGACGGCCTCATTTTCTACTACCTGAAGGGTTCTGCTTGACTGAAGATTTCCATTTTTGCCCTCCGTTCTTGATGTCGACAGCTAATTAAGAATTCAACATTGAAGATAAAATAAGATTTGAGACTTCCAACAATTCCAACGTATATAAAACCTATACCAATCGATAAACTGAACTGCATATCAAAATGGGTAATCGCAATTTTTCCAGGAAATTGTGTAATTTGGGGTTTTTTGATGTTTCCGATTTTAGTAATATTTGATGATGTTATACCTATATACATATGTATTAGTGTGTATCGAAAAACGAACACCCAATTCCACACTCAAATTATGAAAGAAGAGAGATAAAAAATTCAGGGAATATAAATTTTTTGACTTTAAAATAAATTCCTAGCTGGCCAAATGGCCCTTGTTTATAAAAACCGAGTGATTTTGTACTGGAGCCTATTTTACGGTAAATTTTTTTCCCAAAAACACCATAGATATCGATTCGTGGTCTAAAATAACTTATGTGTGCAAATTTTCAGAGAGATCGCTTGATGTGCAGGAGCGTCAGCAAAGGAATAAGAAACGATTATCTTCAATGAAACGAATACTTTTTGTACTGGAGCCTATCTAATGGCAGATTTTTTTCCAAAAAACACTACAGATCTCAGTTCGTAGTCGAAAACAACTTATGTATGCAATTTTTCAGAGAGATTGTATGACGTGCAGGAGTGTCAGCAAAGGGAAAAAAAGCACTTATTTTTAATCAAACTTTTAATTTTTGTACTAGAGACCATCTAACGATTCATTTTTTTCAAAAAAAACTTGTGGTACTTGATTCGTCATAAAAAATAAACTATGCACCCAAATTTTAAGATTGGTGGAACGACGTGTGGGAGTGTCAGCGAAGGATTTAAAAATGGTATACAGCCATTTCATGCCTATCGTAACAAGATCTGCCACACCCCTTCCGATTTCGCTGAAATTTGGTACATGGTTTCGTTTCATGCTTAAACTTTGAGAAATGGCAAAAAAAAAAAATTTTTGCGATTTTTTTTGTGGCTTGTGAAGGGGTGCAAAAAGTCGAAAAATAGGTAAAATTTAACAAACTCTCCTCAAATAGTTACCAATAACTTGGCCATTTCTTAACCGATTTTCATGTTTAGACCTGTTTTGGAAAGGCATTGAATATGGCTATAAGCTCAAAATAAAATTAATTAAGATTTTGAAAATGAAATACGCCGTGCTGCAATACGATTACGTCCAAAGGGACTTAGAGAAAAAATTTGTTTCGACGCACAATGGCACTTTTTAGCTCACGAAAAAGGGCTATGAGATGGTATTGGTGGCTCGTTCAAACGAAATACTTCAAGAGCAAATTTGCAAAAACCTCACCAAGGCCAAATAACTGATGCCAAGGCACCTTTCGAATGGACAAATAGTTAAAAGTCCGACATAATTTATCGATATTGTGCAATTGCTGAATATAAAGCACCTGCATCGCAACTCTCCAACGCTTTTCAAAATGTAAAAGCCATACCAGGGACCCAGAAATTTCATAGTTCTGTTCCCTTAGGCCGTAACCATATTTCGCATTTTATTTTCAAAATCTTTCGAGGAATTTAAAATGATGTAAATTACAAAAAAACCTACATTATACGAAATTGCATGTACTGAAATGTTAAAAAAAATCATTACTCCTATACCATTAATGGTACCATCCAAATTTTAGATTCATTTGAAAGGTAATTTTGTCTTCTTTTCTAAAAATTATTTTGGAAGGTCGAAAATAGGTACTAAAGCGTTTTTAGTAGTTTAGTACTAAAAAAGTAGTAAATTTAGTAATTTTTATCAAATACAAAAAACTTTTACTTGTGCGCATAGAATGATTCAATCCCTTTCTAAAAATGGTCCAAACATAAAAATTTGATAAGAAATGTTCCAGCTATGGGCCATTTTCTGATCGGACCTTTTTTTTAAATTTTAAAAAAATTATAACTTCTTAGCCTCGAGACATACCAATTTTCTCTCTTTTATGACAGAAAGATTATTTTTTTTCTTTCCAAAAAAAAATATTTTGTAAGGTAACAAAAGTGTACTCGGGCACGTTTTTTGTAGTTTAGTACAATACTAAAATAGTAATAAATGTAGTACTTTTTATCAACTACGATTAATTTGAGCTTGTAGCCTTATTCAATGCCTTTCCAAAACAGGTCTAAACATGAAAATCGGTTAAGAAATGGCCAAGTTATTGGTAACTATTTGAGGAGAGTTTGTTAAATTTTACCTATTTTTCGACTTTTTGCACCCATTCACAAGCCACAAAAAAAATCGCAAAATTTTTTTTTTTTTGCCATTTCTCAAAGTTTAAGCATGAAACGAAACCATGTACCAAATTTCAGCGAAATCGGAAGGGGTGTGGCAGATCTTGTTACGATAGGCATGAAATGGCTGTATACCATTTTTAAATCCTTCGCTGACACTCCCACACGTCGTTCCACCAATCTTAAAATTTGGGTGCATAGTTTATTTTTTATGACGAATCAAGTACCACAAGTTTTTTTTGAAAAAAATGAATCGTTAGATGGTCTCTAGTACAAAAATTAAAAGTTTGATTAAAAATAAGTGCTTTTTTTCCCTTTGCTGACACTCCTGCACGTCATACAATCTCTCTGAAAAATTGCATACATAAGTTGTTTTCGACTACGAACTGAGATCTGTAGTGTTTTTTGGAAAAAAATCTGCCATTAGATAGGCTCCAGTACAAAAAGTATTCGTTTCATTGAAGATAATCGTTTCTTATTCCTTTGCTGACGCTCCTGCACATCAAGCGATCTCTCTGAAAATTTGCACACATAAGTTATTTTAGACCACGAATCGATATCTATGGTGTTTTTGGGAAAAAAATTTACCGTAAGATAGGCTCCAGTACAAAATCACTCGGTTTTTATAAACAATGGCCATTTGGCCAGCTAGGAATTTATTTTAAAGTCAAAAAATTTATATTCCCTGAATTTTTTATCTCTCTTCTTTCATAATTTGAGTGTGGAATTGGGTTTTAAAACTCGTCCATATATTTCAATACACACTAATATGTATGTCTTCGATTCAGATACAAAATAGTTTTACAGTACAAAATCTGGTTAACGAGCTAGAATACTTTAATAATTTGACTGGTCGGCAGGTATGCTTTGCTTCTAATCAAATTTTTAAGGCCCTTTAGCTTGTTTACCAAACTTTGTACTATACAAATATTTTGTATCTGGATCGAGGACATATATAGGTATAACAAAATCAAATATCACAAAAATCAGAAATATTATAATTTTTTATCGGGTACTTTACGTGGGAAAATCCAATTCACATAATTTCCTGGATATATTGCGATTATCTATTTTTATATGTTGTTCAGGGGTAAATTCTCTATCGTTTCGTACCTGGCTTGGAATTATGCAGAACATCACATATATAGCCAGTCTCTTATTTGACTGGTCTAGATGGCAAAATTATTTGAAATACTAAAATCACATTTCACTCAAACATTAGAAATAGAAATGATTTGAAGAAAAACAAAACTTGGGGGAAAAAGTTTTTAATGAAAACATGGGCTTGACTACAAGGAAACTCACAAGAACGGAATCGAGGTCTACAGAAATTTCCCACCGAAATTCCTTTGTTTCATTATATCGAAATCAAGTACTACTAAAAGAGCAGATTTCTTCACATAAAAATTAAATGGGGCAAAGTATTGATGTAGATGAAAATCAAAAAACCAACTTTTTTTACATTTTATTCATAAAGACTTTCAACGCCTTCCACTTATTCAAAACATTCGCTCTTTTGACGTGTAAAGATTTCAAAATTTACAAAGTTTTTCCGACTTTTATAAATTTAATATTTCAAAGGAACTTCTAATATTCTTAGCAATTATCGAGTCTTTAAGTGTTTTACATTTCACATATCTCTCTTAATGTCAACTCTTTACAAAAACTAGAATCGCCCAGCGGTCAAAATTCGTCCACAAATGTATTAAATAGTTTTGGTACTTTTTATGCACTTTTAGTACTTTTTTTTTTTTGCTACTTGGTACAAAATAAAAAAGCTCATTTATCATCCCTGGTACAATGACAAATGTGTAACGAAAAGGAAACAAATAACATGAAGTCCGTGTCAATCAGGTTTTTGTCTTTCTCTTTGTGCTGTATCCTTTTTTCAGCTCTGTGTGACCGCATTTTGTCGTTGTTAATATTGAAAAATTTGCATATAATTTTACCTGGCTTAATGGCAATAAATTAAAATAATTTTGACTTTGTGCACACTTAGGCACAACTACCTTTCTAATGGTGTATAATTCAAAGTCGTGCTCCATTTCTTACATAGTAAAAAAGGTAGGACAAATTTTTGCCTTGCATATAATATATAAGAGGACGAATTCTAGTTTTTTTTTTTTTTTTTTTGTTTTGTTATTTTAATGATCTTTGGAAGGTAATAAATCCCTTAATCGTTTATATCGTAACAGAACTTTGTACTAAGTACTATCCAAAATGTTTGCCGACTTTTTAAATGATTTAACTGCAACGTAAAGCTTAGTTAATCATTAGTTATTAATTTATCAAATTAAGCTAATAAGACTGAGATTTGATGAATTTTCTTAAAAAATGCTTTATGAATTTTAATAGGCAAATCAGCATGCACAAGCTGGCGAACAATAAAGTCAGAGGTTTGCACATGAGATTGCTTCCGTGTAACCCAAAATAATCATACATATTCACACACGCTTCAAACATATTATTGAACAGATGTACATGAGTACATATGTACTACTTATGATGCAAGCCCCAAAACTAGTAAAACTTCTTTGAATCAATACAGATCTTATAAATATTATGATGTTAATTTTTTTTTTTTTTTGGTTTTTAATTTGAACGGCGCCAACGTTCTCTCTATGTTGGATCATCATTAATCTTCCGCATAAGTTGAAACAAAAAGTGAATTTATTATACAGAAATTAGTTGGTTATCTTGTGATTAGATTTGCAAATCGTAAGCGTTTTAACACGGTTCCTTGACCATTATGAAGGTCATATGCTGAACTCAATATTTTGTTGTGTTTTTTTTTTTTTTTTTGGCATAAAAAATTCGATTAGACACGTGTTATAAACAAAAGCCGATAGTTAAATTTGAATAAGTTGTATTACTGTTTAATTTTAAACATTTTATCTATTTATCTTAATTCCTTACATCAGTTGAGTAAAGGTTTGATCATTCTTACCAATTTTGGTAACTTGAAGTTATTGACGTCATTTCGTTTTAACATTTTTATTTTTAAACAAAAGTTCTCATATGTTTGATATGTTTGTATGCATAATATTTAATGTTTTTTCTGTGTTCGAGCTTAAATTGATAGCATTACTCATCATATTCTTTTTCTGGCAAAATGCTTCTTCTTGCTCTTCTTGCTCAAAGATATTTTAAGAAAAACTAAAGGAAAGAAACTCGTTTCCATTATATAAACTCATTGAAAATATGCGGAATTGCGCCGTATTTTAATAAAAATTCTGAAAAAAAAATTCTAATTGTTTTCAATCGCCTTTTGCAGGCTCTTACAATGGCCTTGAGTTTTTCTGTAGAATATTAATTTTAAAAATCTTTATTAAGCATAAACATTTAAATATCTACATCTGATACTTGTTTACTTAAGAATATGCGTCGTAGAATCTTATGTTTATCTAGAAATAGAAAAGCATCAGAGATGTCCTTTTATGGAATTAAGATTATGCAATATTCGAAAGACATGTTGGCTGTCGAAAATTTTCTTATGAGCCTTAAAAGAAACAATACAACACCATCACAAATTTTTTCTTCTCAATTTTGATGCTATATTTTCTGCATTTAACGGAATTTTTTGAAAATAACGCCAGAATATTTTTCTTCACTGCATTCAATTATTTTCTTGAAATTATATAATGATACTTATTCACGACTTTTACTTAGAAACTTTTTTCAAATAAAAAAATCAAAACTTTCCAACAATACTCGATTTTATTTATATTCTTTCCGAAACATTTTTTTTAAATTTTGCTTATTTATGTATGTATTTTAGAGTGAATGTACCAAATGTTTCAACTCTTTTCGTGTTTACAAGTCTCCGAAACTAGGCCCGAGATACCCTTTTTGATCACATATTCTTATTAAGGACAAAGAACTCAATGATAAAAAATTAGTTTCAGAGCTTTAGCGAATTTATCACTAAACGACGCATGAACCCCATTTTGACCACCATATGACCTTGAAATCTTTTTTCTCAGAGGTTCTGGAAAAAAACGGACCCCGGATTCGGATTCAGGACGTCAAAGTCCCTAGGAAACACATAGTCTGGTCAAAACGCCATGACATTTTTTTTTTTTTGTAAACCTGTGTATTTGTTGAACCTGTAATTCTCCACAAAAGAGATTCTAATACTTTTTATCGTTCGACTCACCATTTTCATCATAAAGCCTCTTAAATGAAAAGTAATTGAAAACACATGGATTACGGAACAGCACTGATTATCTATTTTATATTATCATAACTTATTCAATACTTTCCAGTGATATTTCGACTTTTATCAAATTTCTCAATAGAAGCCTATATTTTTCGACTTATTGACTTTTCCGGTACCATTTACAATTTTTCGAATTTTTCAACATTTTGAAATACAAGACTTTTCGGATTCTATACATTTTCGATGTTATTCGACATTTTCAATACTCCAAAAAAAATTTTCATTTCTATTCAGGAGATTTATAATTATCAGACGTTATTAAATGAGTCTATTAAAACCGATGCTACCTCTCATACTACATACAGTGACACATCTTTAAGTTTACGCATTATGCAGCGGATGGCAATTTTTCTGCCCGAATAAGTTCCATGGATAAGATAAGGTTTTTCATATATAAGCAAAACAAAATTGTCGTATTTCACTAATTTGATTGCGATGTTGCTTAAATTTTTCACGTATTTAATTATATTTGGCTACCTGATATGACTCAAGAAATTAATATATGTTTATAGGGAATTTTTTGGATACAGTATGAGAGAGATAAGGTTGTTCTGTCTTTTTTGGAAAAAGTTATTGACTTCTTTATCTTATTATTTATACATATGCAGGTATATTGCAGTCTTATAGATGTTAAATTGATAAATTATGGTTGGTTATTGAACTTTATTATAATTGTTATCATTTAAGCACAAAATAGTTCACTGTATTGTTTCGATACAAATAAATGGTGATATTTTACATATTTTCCCTTCTTCTCAATTTTTAATTTGAGTTTTTGTTACTTTTTAAAAAACTAGGAAGACAGTTTATCGTGGAATCGAGAGAAAGAAGTTTCTTATCACTATTAACATCATAATCGAAATACAACTAGAATGAACGTTTCGTTCTCCCAATCACTCGAAATAACCTCATCATCGTTTCAATATATTTCAAGAACTTAAATTTAAGAATAATATAATAACTAAAACTGAAACGATTCAAAAACAACAATTAAAATACCGACGGTAATACTTAGGTGGAACTGATTTCGTTCAATATAGTTTCAAACAAACTTTGCTTGGTTCTTAACAAGAGCGGTATGAGCAACTTTGAGCACTAAACTACTTAGCCAATCCTTGAAGTCAAATCTAGCTAAATACAATATAGATTTCGAATGGAAAATGAAATACCGTTGATCTCACATAAGTCTTTCAAAACTAATCAACATCTGGAAATAATTGTTTTATTTATTAATTTTATTCTAAATCAATGAAAAGATCAAATGCGTTAAGTAATTATGAATGAGTAACTCTCAAGCAATATAATGGTCTATTTTCTACTTCAGCAAATGTCAACTTTACAGATATGTATCTTATGGTAAATAAATTAAAAATCAATTAGCAGGACATTGCTAAAAATTTCATAATTAAAAGTTTAAATAAACAAATCATAAAAAGGTGTTAAAATTAATGATAATGAAACTCACTTGAACGACGAGATCATCATCATCAGGTTCATCGCATTCATCGTTATTGTTGCTGTTGCATGTGTTCGCCGGAAGTTCTGCTTTAGATGTCATGGTTGGATTGGGATTGGTTGCAACTTTTTAGTTGTATTGGAAAAGTTGGAAATTAGCAAAGGATATGCGAGTCCTTGGTGTTTTGCAACTTAATGATTTCAATTGCAAATTAATATTATTTGTACGATAATACCGTAAATGGTCATAGCTCCGTAAAGAAAAATTTATTTTTTTTAATTTAAAAATACCGTTATAACGCTTAAGCTTTCGTTCAGTTTCGTTGAGTGTCTCCAACTTCTTTATATGCGTTTTTTTTTTTTACTACCGCGCGTTTTCTCTGTACCGTTTTGTTCGCGTTTAAATCGCAACTAAACTAAGCTGTGCCAACTTAAACTG
The DNA here is from genome assembly GCA_951812925.1 of Calliopum simillimum. Lineage (NCBI taxonomy): Eukaryota > Metazoa > Arthropoda > Insecta > Diptera > Lauxaniidae > Calliopum > Calliopum simillimum. The sequence continues at coordinate 9,787,921 of OX638372.1, forward strand.
AACTGAAGTTCAATGTATATGACCAAGCAAATGTTTCGACGGAGTCATAGCCAGAGTCAATGTGAGCACAAAGAACACGATATGACTTTGTTAACGAACGATCTGGTCGAATCGCTTGACTGATTGAAATACGCAAAAATGGAAAAAACTGGTTCTTCTCAGAGCAAACAGCTGTGTTTTTTTTTTGCCGTATTTAGCATAAGTTGAGTTAAAAGAAACGTGAGGCTAAGAACGAGAACTTTGTAATAAAGTTTGTACTTGATAACGTGAAATAAATGCTGGAATTGATATGGAATTGCTCAAAATCATGCATAATTCGATTTAGAAAACTATTTCATTCAAGAATCAAATAAATATTTGCAGAGCATACATCCTACTAAATCATCTTTGATATGAATGATAACATATAGAAAAATTTCACGTTATCATTGATGTTGTTGCGCTTATGGGGTACTGACTGTAGAATATATATCTCGTGCCTGTGCTGGCAAGATCTAACCAATGATTCTGTCGTTACTGTTGAAGACCTGTTTGTAACTGAGAGGGAACTGCACATGTAAGTCTCTATTAAGTTCTTTTTTTCTTTTTGTTCTTTATTTATAGATTTTATTAACTATTTAAGCTCTTACAATAACCATGATTTCTTTGGCGGCTATGTTTATTCTTGCACTTGCAACTTGAACTTGAATACATTTCCTGAGGTCGAGGATACACATTCCTAATAGTAAGTATGTACAATTTAAAATGCAACATAAGTTTCATTTCGATTAGTCAATGCATTTTTATAAAATGGTGCTCACACTAGTCTACTATTCAAAAAATTCCACTCTTATCAATTTGTACAAGTTCACTTTTGAATAAATTTAAATAATTTTCACATTGCTTCTGCTTCAGAGTATCCTTTTTAATATTTAAAATATAATTTTTCTCATTAAAAACACATAACATTACATTGTGTTAAAGTAACTCAGTTATTGCCCAAGCAACGTTTGATATTTGTCTGTATTTCCTTTACATCCGATACAGCTGTATCGATAGAATTCTGCTTGCAAGCACGGGCATTAGGTATAATAGCTAAAAATCTGTCTTTGATAATTCCAATGTTTTTGATGGATCGACATGTATTGCCGACATACAATGAAAACTTGCGAACAAATCCTAAATTGCAGAGTGTCTTTCGTGTACCGCTTGTCATGGCTTTGCATTGTCTACGGAGTTTCAGTAAATCATTGCCCTCGGAAATTATTTGCAAAATAGCATTCTTAACATCTTTAACAATTTGCGCTGGTTCCTTTACAGCAGCAATACCACAGTGTTTCAAATTGGTGTACAAATCTTTGACGACGGTTGCAATGTGTAGAGTTTCATTAATGGCGCATCTCAGACATTGTATTTGAAATTTATGTTCATCGATCTGCTCCAAAATTTCATTGAATTCATTAAGTTGATCTTCGCTGTCATCCTGATATTGAATTTCTAAGAGTTGCAGCGTTTCGGTAGACAACTCCATGCCTTCGTTCATGATTTCAATGATGACATCTTCCTCATAATAGCCGCTGGCATTAGAAGGCTTCTTTGGGAATGGATTTTTACAGAATATACTTGGTAATCTTATGCGCTGTTCCTCAATAGCTTCATCGCCTTCGTGGTATGATTGTTGTATTTCAACCTGCTGTTTATCGTTGATTTTGTCATCATAGCTGATAGATTCTTTAATCACGGTGGCGTTAGTCTGTAATAATATTACAAAGTTATTAATATTTACAAACCAAAAATACTTTATTTAACTGTAAATACCACCGTTATTATAAAAAGTACGAGGATTCCAATTGCAGCTTTCATGTTGTTTTGCATAACCTTATGTGCAGGAATAGTTTTGCTTTTGTAGTTTGCAAAACCTTTTATAGCAAAATATTTCGCTGGTACTTAGACAAGAAATAATAAGTTGCATACTTAACTTATCAGTCATTTTTTGCCAAAAAGTTTCGTTAATCAGTTTCTGATTCCAAAGGTACCATAAATTTTGAGGATTTTTTTAATCAAAATCTATCACTTATATACAAGATAGTAAATACGAGTACACTGAGAAACAATATTGTAAAAAGTGACAGAAAAATGGTTATTTTAACAACGTCGTGGCTTAAATTTTGAGCATGAGGATTGCTGTCGTATTGTAGATTCAAAGGTGAGATATTCTACTTCTAATTAAAATTTAGTTAGCAATCAATTTTGTATCCTACAGTTCAATATTATTATATATGATCTGTCCTTTATGTTCTATGGTTCATAATATATGGTCTTTGATCTGTTCTTGGTGATCTATGGTCCATAATATATGATCCATGAACTATCCTTTACGGTCTGTAGTCCATAATATATGATCTATGATCTGTCCTTTATGGTCTATAGTCCCTAATATATGGTCTTTGATCTTTCCTTTATGATCTATAGTCCATAAAATATGGTCTATGATCTGTCCGACGTAAACAATCTATGGTTCATAATGGTTACCGGACATAATCCCAACGGACATAATCCCCATGACCAAAGTGGTTATGTCCGAAAAATTTAATTAAGAGTGAACAAAATTCCATCCATTTAAAAAATCCATTTAAAAAATTTATATAGTGTTGGACGTTATAGACTGATCCGCGAAGCTAGTGTTGGATTTTTGGGAGTTTTAAATCCTGAGCTGCGGCCGCAGGCCGCCCATTTACCCCTACTCTTATGTAAAATTACTGTGGCTAGCAAACTAGGTGTTGGATATATTATAGACTGATCAGCGGCTGAAGGCCGCCGCGGAAACGGTATTAGAATTTTTGGGAGTTGTAAATCCTGAGCTGCGGCTGTTGTCAATAACAAAATATCGTTATGGGGATTATGTCCGTTTTTTCCTGGGGATTATGTCCTAAAAACTTGTGGACATAATCCCCATTATAGAAATGGGGACCTAATCTCCATTTCGTGAATGGGGATTATGTCCGTAGGGACTATGTCACGGCACCGTTCATAATATATAGTCTTTGATATATCGTTTATGATCAATGGTCCATAATCAGTATATGATCTATGATTCGTCCATTATGATCTATTCCGGGACAAACATGAAAATCTGGGACATTTTTTGTGGCGTTTTTGAATCCGGGGCGAGAAAGCAAAATCCAGGACTGTCGAGCAAAATTCGGGACGATTGATCACCCTAATTTAAGAACGCTTCGCAACTGTATTTCGCCGGTGCTTACGAAGAAAATTTTCGAACCGAAAGTTGCGGCGAAGAAAATCTTTTTTTTTTTTGAAATTGCGGCGAAAAAAATCTTTTTTGTAATATGCGGACAAGAAAATCACTTTTTACAAAATGCGGCGAAGAAAATCACTTTTTACAAAATGCGGCGAAGAAAATCTCTTTATTTATTTTTTCAGAGAAATTTTTCCTATTCCATTTTTCGAAAAAATTTGATTTTTTACGCTGCATTTTTAAAAAAGAGATTTTCTTCGCCGCATTTTGTAAAAAGTGATTTACTTCGCCACATTTTGTAATAAGTTATTTTCTTCTCCGCATTTTATGAAAAGTGATTTTCTTGTCCGTATATTACAAAAAAGATTTTTTTCGCCGCAATTTCAAAAAAAAGATTTTCTTGTCCGCATTTAAAGAAGAGATAGTCTTCGTAAGCACCAGCGATTTGTGCTTTTTTCTTCGCTCTGTGTATATTTATAATAATCACGCCGCAGTCTTTAAAGTTTACAATACTAAAGAGGGACAGAAAAAAGCTCTGATTTCAAATACGCAAGTATTTATACCTTTTTGTTATCATTTAGCATAATTTTATCTACCAAATTCTGTCATTTCAATTGTGTTTAATTATTTTACTTAGTACTTAAATGTATGTTTATCAACTGGAAAAGATCGTTGGAGAAGAAAATCCAAAAATCAGGAAAAATACATAAAAACACATTTTGAACTTCTAACATTTTCAAAGGAAGAACTAAGCTCAAGCTATTCGACTATTCAAAGGACTCCAGTCAACCGAACTGTATTATATTAGTTCACATATGAATAACTTTATGTAGTACTTACACTGCCACTCCTACAGAGTGTCCTATTAATACTAACTATGGAATTTTCTCATTAAAAACACAACTCCTTAATATTAGGTTATTCACTTATTGCCCAAGCAATAATTGATATTTTTATGTATTTCCTTTAAGTCCCAAACAGCTTTTCCAATAGATCTCCGATTGCAAGCACGCGCATTGGGTACAATAGCTAAAAATCGCTTTTTGATACTTCTAATGGTATTGACCGATCGACACGCCTTGACGACATACAACGAAAACTTGGCTGCAAATCTTGCATTGCAGAGTTTCTGTGCGGTACTGTTGGTCAATGCTTTGCACTGTCTATAGAGTTTCAGACAATCATAGCCATCGAAAATAATTTGAAAAATTGCATTCTTAACATCTTTAATAATTTGCGCTGGTTCTTTTACAGCAGCAATACCACACTGTTTCAAATTGGTGTACAAATCTTTGGTGACTGTCGTAACACGTAGTGTCTCAATAATGGCGCATCTCAGGCATTGTATATGAAATTTACGCTCTTCGATCTGCTCCAAAATTTCATTAACTTCATGAAATTGCTCTTCGCTATCATTCTGATATTGAATTTCTAGAAGTTGCAGAGTTTCGGTAGACAACTCCTTGCCTTCGTTCATTATTTTAATTATTAGTTCTTCCTCATAATAGTTGCTGGCATTAGACGTTTTCTTTGGGAATGGAATTTTACAGGATATACTTGGTATGCGCTGTTCATCAGTAGCTTCATTACCTACGTCGTGTGGTTGTGGAATTTCAGCCTGCTGTTTATCGTTGATGTTGTCCCCATCGCTAATGGATTGCTTAACGACGGTGGCGTTGGCCTGTAATAATATAAGTTAGAAGCATTTACAAGCAAAAATAATTTTCTTTACAACAAATCCTACCGCTATTAGAAAAAGTACTAAAATGCCGAATACAGCTTTCATGTTGTTCTGTATAACTTTATGTCCAGAAATAGTTTTGCTTTTGCAATTTGCGAAACCTTTTATACCAAGTTATGTCCCTCGTACTTGGATGAGCAAGAAAAAGTGCGTACTTAACTTATCAGTCATTGTTTTGCCAAAAAGTATCGGTAATCAGTTACTGATTCCAAATGTATCATAAATTATGAGGATTTTCTTTAAATTAAAATCTATCAACTTACATTGGCACTATATATACATAGAATAATCATGCGGTAGGTACAACTTCTTTTCTTTAAAATTTATGATACCAAAGAGGGACAACAAATGGTTCTGATTTAAGATACACAACCTTAATATGTAGGTGTTTTACAGACTTTCTGCAGTTGATGTATTTATACCTTTTTATTATCGCTTAGCATAGTCCTTCTACGAAATTCGTTTATTTTAAATAAGTTTCAAGTTCTTACACTAAGTACTAAAATGTTCGTTTATCAACTGGAAGAGATCATAGGGGAAGAAAATCCAAAAATAGGGATAATAGAGATAAAAGTCATTGCAAAGTATTACATTCCCATACGAGTTGCATAAAAAAATGTTTGTACTTTTTGAGAAATGGTCAAATATTACCCATTTTTGGGGGATGTGGAGTGTCAAAGATTTCTACAAAAATATTCCCCTTAACATCATCCATAAGTCTTTGGAAGACGTGATATACCTCAGATACAAGGATCGTAAAATTAAGTGTATTGACTCAACACAGGCTTAGAAAAGTTCAAAAACCGATTAAAAAAATTTTAACCTGATCCAGAAAATCCGGAAGACACGTATAAATTATTTGTATCCATATTTTCAGAATATATTAGGTTTTTTCATTTGTGCAAACATAAATTGAATTTTGTCGAACGGTGCACACTGGTTCAAAATCCCTAAAAGCTGGCCAAAGGTCGAAATTGTTAAAGTTTCGAGACGAAATTTTTTTCCTGGGTGTTTCTGATTACGAATTTGATGTTAGATTTTTAAAAAAGAAAATGGCGGATTCAAAATGGCGGACGATTTGCATAAATATTCAACCAAATCCTACAAAAAAATTTGCTCGGGGGTTTTTGGAGTCACTGATTACGAATCTGATATTAGATTTTTAAAAAACAAAATGGCAGATTCGAAATGGCAAAAACAACATTTGCACAATTTTTATATCTAATTTAAAAATTTATTTCGAAACTTTAACTTTGATAGAGTTGTGTTCAACGTTAAATTGATCTACATCAAAATGGGTTTTAGATTCCTTTATCATGGAGTAAAAGTTGTATAATAACATAAAAATTTTATCATTTCGGGCGAGCAACACATATTGACACTTGGCAAGCAATATGGGTGCTTCTGAAAAAATTGCGACAAACAAAAAAGGCTAAAAAAGGGCACCTCAATTTTTTTATATGTGTTAGAAAAGGTTTCAATCTTCTTAAATCCAAAAAATCTTGGTGGTATTAATGAAAAACTAATAGTTTTATTATAAAAGAAAAACGTTTATTCCAGAGAAGAATTAAAAATTGAATGAAAATTTTCTATATGACAGAAAACAATAAAACAATACAAGTTGAATACATAAAATACTATAGAAATCAGTAGCAGGTTATAATTTTAACTAATTTCAACACTCCCATCAAATTAAAACCTTACTACATTTCAATTTTATGTAAAGTACATAATATATTTTAAATTAATATTTACTTGTTGATTTAATTAGGAAACAAATGTACACCCAATTTTCTTCTTAAGTACTGTAACCTGTCTTTTTGAAGAGCTTTTGTAAATATATAAGCATATTGCTCCTTAGTGCAAACATAACTTAGATCTTGAAATTTTTCTTTGACAAATTTATATTTTATGTCAATATGCTTGCATCGCTTGTGGTCTATATTTTTGATGACTGCAACCGCACTTTGATTGTAGACGTTTAAGCATATTGAGTTTTGATTATATTCACTTATGTTCAGTATAAGTCTTCGGTATGTCAGAATGATCTTGATCTTTTTGCTGGCACAAAAAAGAATTTGGTTCAAGTATTAACTTTCTGGTTTTAGATCTGGTATTATAACCACTTTGAACTGCTTCGTTTTTTCTTTCAGCAATATCCGCAGAACCATCATCAGAATGAAAAGAATCATCACTTTCGCTAGCATCAGACATATTATTTATATTACTTTCTTCATTGATTTGTGCTTCTGAACTAGATGATTCTGTCTACGTATTTATGTCCACATTTTCAATTTTACCATCGGAATTATTTGACAGTGGTACCGTTACATACTTCCTTTTCAATGAATTTTCAAGAAATATAACATCTCTACTTATAACGATTTTCTTTGTTGTTGGATTGAAAAGTCTGTAACCTTTGGTATTCTCACAATAACCAATAAAAATAAATTTACTTGCCGAAGGGTCCAATTTCTGGCGTTTTTCCTTTGGCGTATGGACCATAGCGTCACAGCCAAAAATTTTAAAATATCCAATGTCAGGTTTCTTTCCAGACCATTTCTCTTCAGGCGTTAAATATGACAGTGCACTTGTTGGACAACAGTTAGTAATGTATGCAGCTGTTGAAACTGCTTCTGCCCAATAATGTTTCTGTAAATTGGCATTAATTAGCATACAGCGTGCTCTTTCCATCAACGTGCGATTCATACGCTCGGCGAGGCCATTTTGCTGTGGTGTATATGGATTTGAGGTTTGATGTATGATTCCAGAATTCTTAAAATAATCGGAGAACTCTTTACTCAAATACTCTTCACCATTATCGGTCCGAATACATTTTATTTTAAGGGTAAGCTGGTTTTCAGCTAAGGCTTTAAATTCTTTAAATTTAGTCAACACATCTGACTCATTAACTAGGAAATAAACGTATACTTTCCTGGTATAATCATCTGTGAAGGTAAGAAAATATTTAGCTCCTCCTAAAGATTTCACTTCCATCGGTCTACAGACGTCAGAGTGTATTAACTCCAGAGGTTGCATGGCACGGGAACCTCCTGTTGGAAACAGCAACCTGGGTTGTTTTCATTCTTGACAAAATTCACAAATTATTTTATTTTTATTTTTAATAAAATCAACTCCTTTGGTGCATTCTGTTAGTTTATTTAAGTCTTGCAGGTTTAAATGTGCCATTCGCTAATGCCATGTGTAATAATCAGACTCATTTGATTTACAGATGTATGCTGGTATACTATGCGTAACAAGCCGGTGCATATTCTTAATGAGTTTTGCTGCTGCAACTTCTTGATTATCTTTATTGAGTATTTTACAGCCACTTTTATTAAACTGTACAGAACATCCATTATTAATCTTCTGACTAACAGATAAAAGATTGCTTGTCAATTTTGGGACATATAAGACATTTGTAACCTGAATGGTTCTTATATTACCTTCTATTCCAACAACATTTATGTTTACTTTGCCCACACTTTTAACCGGAAGCATTTTATCATTGGCAATTCTAATACTTGCAATCGGAGGTGATGATTCATCATAGAGCCAGTCATGTTTCATTGTCATGTGTATGGATGCCCCTGAATCAATATACCAGCCACCATCATTGCTTGTTGTCGCTGAAAACACTGCAACGTATCCAGATTCCTTACTGGAACTTTGTTACTTCTTGGATTTGCAGTTCTTAGATATATGCCTATGTTTATTGCACTTGAAACACCGTGGGCCTTTGTACACTTTTTCAGTTTTCGGAGAATCATCTTTTACTTTGTTGCCATAATTTTTATTCACATAGAACGCAGCAGACCCGGAGCTCTTGACATCTTGCAGGAGCTTAGTCTTGATTGCATCAGAGGTTATCGGTACACCAGAACTTTCTAACGCCATTATCATAGGCTTATAAACTTCGGGTAAGCCAGCTAAAAGTAGCGTTTCTAGCCACTCATCACTTACAGCGAATGATATGTTTCTTAGTTTGTGTGCCGTTGACATGATTTTGTTTACATATTCCTCTATATTTTGGCAATTTTCTAATGTGGTAGTAATTAAGTCTTTCAACAAACCAACTCTGCGTGTTAATCCTTTATCATCGAACGCCTTGGCTAGATTTTCCCACACTTCCTTAGATGTTTTGGCTTCTTGTACATGCACTTAATTGATGGGATCTATAAGTAGAATAATTTTCGCCTTGACCTTCATGTCGAGCTTAGCATCAACATTCCCGGTTCCCTCAACACAACTCCATAATTCTTCGTGTTGGAGATATGTCTGAATGGCAAACTTCCACGTGTTGTAGTTATCCCTTCCGATCAGTTTTTCAATCATTGCTAGTGCATTGCTTGAAGACATTTTTTTTTTTAAACTGAACTGAACTAAAGCTGAAACAAGATTTATTCTTCTTGAATAAGTTCTTAGATTTTTCTTCTAATACGTGATGGCCTTTTTTAATAATTGAGCAGATTGAAGTCTGGGCTCATAACCTAATGAAAAACTAATAGTTTTGTTATAAAAGAAAAACGTTTATTACAGAGAAGAATTAAAAATTGAATGACAATTTTCTATATGACTGAAAACAATAAAACAATACAAGTTGAATACATAAAATACTATACAAGTAGAAATCAGTAGCAGGTTATAATTTTAACTAATTTCAATAGGTATGACGTGGAATAAATTAGTTCTGGGCTTTTTTCATAACCATTGCAAACTGATTTTGTGAAATAATTTGATTTTAAGTTAATTAAATTTACCGTAAAAGTTAAAATTATTGCAAGTTTTCAATAGAGAGATTCGATAATATTTTCTTTTACGAAGAGATTTCATATTCAAACAATAAAATCGGTTCAGTTTTAAAGTAACCACACAATTTTTACAGTGAAGACTAAATTTTTACTTTTAACTTACAGAATTTTGCGTCTGAGAAGCATACTTTTGGAGAGATCCCAAGAGCATTATAGGAATACCTGGATCTTTCTTACAAATTTTTTGAGGTCTATGAATATCTTTTAGACAAAACGGTCCATAAAAAGTTAATTTAAAAAAACTTTTTTTTCGACTTTTGGCCATCTTTTAAGTATTTTGAACCAGTGTGCGGCGTTTTGAATGCTCTCTTCCAGAGTCTTTTTATATGTTGACGTTGTAAGCACCGTTGTAGCCGTTTCGGTAACGTGATCAGTACGTAGGGCCTAACAAAAGTTCGCTTAGTTGGTGTCATGTTATAAATTTTTAGTAAATCAAAAAATTGCGTATTATTTGTTATAGTCTTACGATATATCATTTTAATTTTCAGAAAGATCGGTCAAAATGGAGAGAAGAAAACGTAAAATTCATGAAACAATGTCAGCAGATATTCCAATGCCAACACAGCAAGAGATTCGGTTTGCTATTCTTTTTGGATTTCGAGGTAAGCTCAAGCCTATGGAAATATTTAATGAATGCCAAATAGCATTTGAAGTTAATGCGCCATCTCTTGTGACTATTTCAAAGTAGTTCCGAAGATTCCAGACAGGTAATTTTTTTGTGGATGACAAACCTCAAGAAGGTCGCCCAAAATCTTCGACTGATTATGAACGTATAGCCCTGGTTAAGTCTAAAATTGACGAAGATCCAAGATTGACCCAGAAAATCATTGCTGAGGAACTGGGCTTGAATGCCATGGCTGTATCGCTAATATTAAAAAATGATCTTGGATACACGAAGAAATCTGCACGATGGGTTCCTAGAATTTTAAGTGATGCTCAAAAAGAGGAATGTGTGCGTTTTGCTAAGTATTTTCTTGAAAAATTCAAAAACGGAGGGTCTAACACCTTCAAAAAAATCGTAACAGGTGATGAAGCATGGTTTTAGAAGTACGACCCTGAAACCAAACAACAATCCATGGTATGGAGCCCAGAAAATGCAAGTCCACCTGTTAAAGTAAAGCAAAAAAAAGTCAGCAACAAAAGTAATGATGCCAGTTTACTTCACCAGAGAGAAAGTTGTAGCTGCTATTCCTTTGGAAAAAGGTCAGACGGTTACTCCTAAGTAGTATACTGAAACCTGTTTACCAGAAGTCTTCCAAAATTTATTTGGAAACGCCAAAACAATGGAGCTACGCCTCTACTTTCTACATCACGATAATGCGCCAGCGCACACTGCTGAAAAAACGACCGATTTTGTTGCGCTTTCAGGCATCGAATATATTCGTCCAGCACCTTATTCCCCAGATCTAGCGCCTTGTGACTTCTGGTTGTTTCCAAAAATAAAAAAACTTTGAGAGGGACAGCCTTCAACAGCAATGAGGAGATAATAAATGCGGTTAATGATGAAATTGCAAAGCTGCAAAAAGCCGATTTTGAAGACTTTTTTTCAAGATGGATTTATCGACTTCAAAAATGTTTCAAAATAAATGGCGATAACGTTGAAAAAATACAAATAGATGAAGAATAAAGTTATAAATTTAAAAAATTTAATTTAAAAGTTTTTTCAATTCAACCAAGCGAACTTTTGTTAGGCCCCTCGTATATCAATTTACCCGACTTGAACTATATAACATTACCCGAATTTCGGTTTTCAAACAATCATGCTATTTCACAAAAACACACTTCACCAAACAAAAAACTCACCTGATTTTTACCCAATTATATACGTATTCAACCGCTTACATATTATTTTACTTAGGGAACACACTAAAAAACTTTTGATTGAACAGATTTCACCACACAGACGGAAACAATCTTGTCATTGTTGATCTCTGAACATGTTGGCAAGAATTCGTTGTTGAGTTCAAGGAAACAACCTTTATTTGAGAGATTTTTCAAGTAAAAATATTTGAAACGAGGGTGTAACTGCATTTTTCGAAAACTTTTAAGGCAGTTAGGAACATTTGCCTTAAAGGGTGAAACCACTTTTCCAAAAAAAGGAATTTTTTTTTTTTTTTTTTTGTGTTTTTATATGATAAGCGGGAATTTCTTGGGTAATAAGCTTGTATTTGTCAATTCAGCGCTTGAAAAACCATTGGTTTATTTATATTTGACCTGAGATTTTTGGAAAAGGAATTTAAGTTTGCCAATTTTAAAAATATATCTATCACTTTCTCAGGGTGAAACTTGTAGTAGACAAATTCTTAGTGAAAACTTTTAATGGCACTAGGATTACTAAAAAAAAAAAAATTTCCCACTTCCTAAGTACATCCCATTTTGTTTTAAGAATTTTTTAAATGCAGCTTAATCTCCGAAATAAAAACATACCAGACTAGTTTTAAAATGATGCAAATAAGTTTATTAAGAAATTTTAACAGAAAGTTTAAAATACAATAGATATATAAAGGTAATAAATAAAAAATGTTAGGTAATATCATTTAAAAGATTATCATTTGCGGTCTTTATCATTGTTCAAGCATTTATTGATATCGTCGTCTATGTCATTACATTTCTCAACAGCTTCGTTTTTGGCCGACTGGACACACTTATCGTATTTGAACCGAATAGTTAAATACTGATCTTGAAGCTTGCTGATCGTTTTACATGTATCCACAAGATAAGAGCAGACATCGTCACCCCAATTCCAAATGCACAAATACTTTAACACATAGTTTGGTTTTCTATTGCATTCTTTGACCTTGTCAAGAAGTTCCAGACCGTTTTCTTTTATTTCGAGAAAACTCTCAGTGGCATCCTTTGCAAGTTTAATTGAATCTTTATGAAAATCAGCAGCACATGTTTGCAAGTCACGGAAATATTCCTTTAAAACATCCTTAACACTGAGTGCTTTCTCAATAGCACATTCTATGCACCCAAACTCTAATTTACGTTCATCGATTTTCTGTAAAACTTCATCAACTTCCTGATGAGAAACTTCAGTGTCTTCTTGATGTAAAAGTTCCAATTGTTTGAAAATTTCAACGGATATCTTTTTACTTTCGTTCATGATGGCAGATATGTTCTCTTCATAGTCGATGGATTTAACATCGTTATCAGCATTACTGTGTAGAAAGGATGATTTACATTTAGATGGGTTCTGTTGGCCACGCACACTGGGTTGCCCTTGTGCTAAGGCTTTACAAACACTCCCGCCATTTCCGCTGTTACTTAAAGTTTTTGCTGTTAAAAACAAGGAGCTTTTACTGTTTATGGGAAGTTTACTAATGTCAGCATTAGCCTGTTAAAGAAATATGTAAATTTTTTAACTTCAATATTTTATTTGAAATTCCTTACCGCTACTACACAGAATAGGAAGATTCCGAATACTGCTTTCATGTTGATTTACTTATTTGGATTACGTCTTGAATTTGAATTGCTTTCCATTGCAATTTGCAAAAGCTTTTATAGTCAATTTCTTCAATGCATTCTTAATCATATCCAGTAGGCTTTAAAGAATACACTCGTACACATATGTCATGATAAACTTATCAGTCTATACTAATCGGTCAAAAATTCAAATAAGATTTTATCTAAGCAAAAACAAAGAATACCAATTAATTGAAATATCTGCTTAAAGATTATTTATGCATTGACCCCCAAATTGACAAAAGTCTAGCCGTGGGCCGTCGGTGTTTTTCTTTAATAATATATGGGTTGTTTTTTTGTTTACGAAAAAGTGACAAAAACGCAGTATCGTAATGGCGTGATTGAATGATAGGTATAGAACTCTTTTAATTAGTGTCCAGAGTAAATAAGTTAGTTTATCATAAATGAATCAATAGATTTCAATCTATTGTCGACCACCTAAATCAATCTGAAGTGTGAAATACGTAAATATCGAGTAACAAGCAAATTATACTGGATAAGGGGTATTTGAATAAATGTAAAATGTAGTAAACAAAGAAAAACAATCAATTATTTTTTCAAAAGAAGAGTTCGTGTCGTTACTAAAATAAGTGTGGTGACTTAAAATAAATTTGTTTAGCTCATCAAGGGAAGAGAGATTATAGGCCACGGTAAAGGCATACCGTGCAATCGAAATGTTTTGTGTTGCAGACTGAAACGTAAACTTAATAACTAATTCTACACAAACAAAAAACATTCAGTACAAATACTCAGGAATTCAAATCAATAGTTTGTACTTTTTAATGTTAAGTTTTAATTATTGCCGTCAAAGGGTATGTAAGTTAGGTTATGGCATTGTATGCCCGATTTAAAACTTCGTTGTTGAACTACAGTCAATCCAAGCCAAACTCGGACAGCTTTGTATGAGAACTTCTTTGGATAAAAACTTATAGCTGAAATGATTTTGGAAGAACTTGCAAATAGTTTTTGAATTGAGTTTTTATTGCTCTGTAATTCAAGTTAGAGAAAAATTTTGCACTAAATGATGAACTAGATAAAAACAACGCATAATCGAAACACGGATAGCTGGCAACACCTTTTGAGAAAGTGCAATCCGGCTTAAGAATCTTATCGATCTTTATTCAAAGCAAGCTAGCTGCTGTTGCTCAAAACGGCCTCGGAAAAAAAGCCAGTCTATCAACTATAAGGAATGTACTCCACAAGGCCAATATAAATGGCAGAAAGGCAAGAAAAAAAACTTTTATATATAAGCGGAATCAAACTATTAGATTGAAATTTCCGAAGGAAAATGAAAATAAAGCTATTTCTTTCTGAAAAAACGTGTTATTTACTAATGAAAGTAAATTTCAACTTTTTGGAGCGGATGGCATACTCTATGTCTGGAGAGAATCCAACGAAGAGTTGCATTTTAGAAACCTGAAACCAACCGTTAAGCATGATGGAGAATCAGTTATGGTGTGGGGCTCGTTTTCAGACTCTGTCTCAGCATCACTACATTTTATCGATATCATCATGAACCAGAATGTATATCTCCAAGTATTAAATGCCAATTTGACGCAAACGGTAAATAAACTTTCCCTTAGTAACGACTGGCAATTTTACCAAGACAGCGACTCTAAGCACAGCTCCTACAAAGTTCGAACCTGGTTGCTATATAACTATCTTCACGTTATGTAAATGTAAATAATTTAAATTTGATAGAAAATTTGTGGGATCATCTGGATCGTAAAATTCGAGAACACACTATTTCCAACAGAAATGAATTGAAAACTATTTTGCAGCAAGAATGGGATAATATCGAGCCCAGTTTTTGTCAAAAAATTGTCGAATCTATTCGTAACCGGCTTAAAATGGTTGTGATAAAAACTCCACACAAAATATTGATTTTTTAAAATATTTTATTTAGAAAGACAAATATTACAGCTGTCCGAGTTTCGCTTGTGCATTATTTTATCTATTGTTTTTTTGTTTAATTGATTTTTTTTTTTTGTATGAATATTTAATTTTTTGGGTTTTTGTTTTAAAAAAGAGAATTAATTTGCTTTCCGAAAAACACTTTTTTACATTTGCTAATTGCTTTTGGTTTTAAGTTTTTGACCAGCGAAATATCATTTGCATGGTTTCAGAGTTTGGCTTGGAGCGCGCGACTGTACAAGAGGCATTTAGATTTTTTTATAAAATCCAAAATTGACCCTTTTAAACGATATCTTAAAGAGAGTCGAAGAACTGACTTTCGAACACTTTCTATCGTTGGTTAGCTAGCGTTGGTTAGCTAGCGTTGGGCATTCACAAAGCAAATGAAGTATGAACTCTTCGACATCAGAATCTTTACAGTTTCTACAGACATCTCCTGTCTATAAAATAATGCCATGAAGGTAATGACACCAATAAAGATTCTGAGGATTTGCCTGCCTAATGAGATAGTTTTTTGTGTAAAAGACCATGATAGAGGGGACATTTTCGGTAGTTTTCAAGCAATTAAATTTTATAAGGACTTCATTTTGATTCCGGGATATATGTACATTACTAAAAATGTTAACTTTGAAACAATGTCATGGTGGGATGGTTGAATTTTTGCTTCAATCGCGCAATACACTCATGGGACAGGTATTTTTCGGCATTTCGTGACATTCACCTATAGTCCGGGAGCCGGTGACAGTAAATCTGCACTTACACGGATTTTCAAAATTTTTACATGAATGGATAGTGTGTGGTCATAGGTACAATTTAAGCTTGGTGTGCCGCGATTTATCCTGGCACCACTATTTTTTAGCAATTTTTGAAATTTGCATTTTTGGAAGCAAATCGCACTCATACGGATTTTAATGTAAAAAACGCCATTTTGTTGCAAATTTTTTTTAATTGAAGAAAAGTTTGGTGTGCCAACTGATATCCTGGCACAAAGGTCTGGCACACCGATTTAAAGGACATAAATGCAAAGAAATTTTTTTTTTTTTTTTTTAATTTGCTTGTTATAGCTCTACTTGGAGACATAGTACAAAGCTTAACCGAAATTCCTGTCATACCAATTATATCTAGTCCAGCCATGAACATTAAAACCATTTGAAGAGTGGAACGTTAAAACGTCAAAATCAGCAAAGAAAAGCAAAATTTCCGTGCAAATATCACTATAAAACACGAACAACCATAACGTGCACAGCGAGCTGACATGCTACACAACTATGATATTTGAGGTTGAGGATATATTATAAACTGGTATGAAAGGTATTCTGGTTAAGCTTTGTACTATGTCACCAAGTAGAGCTATAACAAGCAAATTAAAAAAAAAAAATTTCTTTGCATTTATGTCCTTTAAATCGGTGTGCCAGACCTTTGTGCCAGGATATCAGTTGGCACACCAAACTTTTCTTCAATTAAAAAAAATTTGCAACAAAATGGCGTTTTTTAAATTAAAATCCGTATGAGTGCGATTTGCTTCCAAAAATGCAAATTTCAAAAATTGCTAAAAAATAGTGGTGCCAGGATAAATCGCGGCACACCAAGCTTAAATTGTACCTATGACCACACACTATCCATTCATGTAAAAATTTTGAAAATCCGTGTAAGTGCAGTTTTACTGTCACCGGCTCCCTGCCTACTATATATTTGATTAATTTTTTTTTTATTTTAAATGTTTTGAAAGGAGCAGTGCACAAAATTTTGAATTCGGTGTGGTGTGGGTATAGGGCTTAAACAGAATTGCATCTTTTGGGATTTTTTAACTTTCCAAAGGTTTTTTTAATGTTGAAAAGTTTTGGATTTTTTCGTATTTTGCTCACTAAAAATTACGATTGCCTTCTCAGTATTTTTAACATTTTCAATATTCTTCAAGATTTTCAAACTTTTTGAACACTTTTTCTTAATTTAAAATTTTTCAAATCATCATATATCTGCGGACTTTTGACAAAACAATCTCCAGGATATTAGTCCTAAATATAAAATTTAAATAAGCTTCTATTGGTATAATTGTCATGTCTCTATGATTTTTTGTTCCAGAGATATTTCACGCAATATTTGAACTAAGCGCCGTTCGTGCGGTGAAGTATTATGAACCAAAAAAAAAAATAATTTGACAGCTGAGACTTTAAGATTAGTAAAAATGTATAGAAAGATGAGATTCAACGCTGCATCAACGAAATTGAGCCACATTATTGAAAAGTAGTTAATCAGTTTTTAGGCTCTCCTGAAAAGTTGCCAATTTCGAGTTAGGTTGTTTTGTCAAAAGTCCACAGACATTAACTTTTCGACTTCTTTTCGTCTTTTGCAAATATTTCGGGACTTAAATGTTTTTTGCGAACTTTTAAATTTCGTTAATAATTTTTGACATTTCCGACATTGTTCTACATTTGTCGAAAGTTTTGAACGATTTTCTATTTTTATTTAAATCATAAATTTATGGGCGTGGCACGTCGAACAATGCCAATAGAAGTACAAATTTAAAAACCGGAATGTGTGTGTGTGATGGTGGGTGATGGCAACTCTCTTTGTTGTTTCAACTTTTTTTTCGTGAGCCTACAAGTATGCAACCGAATTATTTAGGTTTCTAGAAACAATAAGAAATTTCAACATTTAAGTTAATGCAATCACATTGTTATTTAATTCAAAACATATATGTACATAATTAGCCCCAGCGAACGCAGGCCTCAATTTCTTTGGCAACATTTTCCAAATCCGTTACGGTTTTCTGAGATACGTTAATACCGCATTGCTTGGCATCGGTGTAAATAAGTGGAACACGCTTTGGTGCTCCCTTAATAGTCTTTATAGAATTTGGTGCCTGTAGGGCATAAAAAGCCACTTTAATAGCCAATTCAGCATCACAAATTCTTTTAAGTATAATGCTTGTAGTGCGTTTGCATTTACGATAAGTTTTAAGAAGACCAATTCCATCGAATATCAATTGTTGAGCAGATTTGTTGACATCATTTGCAATTTGAACTGTTGTCCTAACAGCGTCAACACCACATTGACCAGTTCCTTTGAACATGTCCTTTATAACTTGCTCAGTTTCATATCCTTGAGCGATAACACAAGCTTTGGTTTCTTCTCTTTTCTTTTGGATGCGATCTAAAATGTACTCGACTCCTGGGACAGTATTAATGGACAATTCCTCAAACTGATCTTCCAATTGTTGTATACTATCAGCAGCCGCCTGTCTGGCTTCGTTGATAATGCCATTGATGAGTACCTCATAATTGACGGGTTCTTCAATGATGCTAGCGTTAGCTTGCTATAATAATTGAAATGGATATTGTTAGGCTCTTTTTGAAAACTTATTACTTTAAAAAACACAAACTTACCGCCACCAAGAAAAGTGCTAAGATTGCAAATATAGCCTTCATGTTGCTTAAGCCTTTTTCAACGTATGCAAAGTATTTGAATTGAAATTCAGCCTTTTATAATCGGCACGTTCACTGATAAACTACACGTATTATTGGATTTCGGTGCATGGGTTCCGATTATCAGCAAATTTAAAAAAAAAAAAAAAAATCAATATTATAAGATATGCTATAATATTAAACCATTACTGATTAATACTTGAGAGCTCTGATCTAATCACAAAAATTATTAAAAGAGAAATGCTAACTCCAGATACACCAGTAATGAAGAGTTCTGATGAACTGCACTGTGGGTCAAGTGACCAGTTCTCTTGCTCAAAAGTAAACCATAACACGTGCTGTTTTCAGGTGCTGTAATCTAACATAGAATCAAAGACAACTAAATGGTAATTAGCTTAAGGAGGAGATATTGATACAAAACCAACAAATTGTGATGAAACCACAAGCTACAAGCCAGTACACGGTGGGCAGGAAGCAATGATCTGCATCGATTTTTATGAAATTTGATATGGAGATAGAGTTAGCACTAAGGAACGATAATATGACCCTTATGTTTTAAAGTGGGCGTTGTCACGCCCCTAAATGAAAAAAACGCTCTCACAGCTTGACCGCTACATCGATTTGGTATGGAGATAGGGTTAACACTAAGTAACGATAACATGACCATTATGTTGAGTGGTCTTTTTAAAGCCAAATCGAAATGGTCGAATTTCGGTCACAAGGCGAACTTAAGTGTTGGGAAAATCTGAGTACGAGACTGTTTTCGGGGTTGATCATAGAACAATAACGAGCTTAAATTGCTATCCCAGAATGTTCCTTGGAAAAAACTTTCGGCACATTAAGTTTTTTTTTTTTTCTTTTAATTCAAACTGATTTTTGTTCCATAATCTTCCTTGGAAACAATATTTATTTACTTAAATAAATGGTTTTGTTCTAACGTATCTCAAAAAACCGTTTCTATATAGCGTTTTGAAACTTTTTCTTATATGGGAGGTGCCTCGCCTTCTTGTCCGACTTAGCTTAGTATTTTCTTAGAGCTTGTATTTATTGATTTGAGTGTTAGATTGCGATTTGGTTGGGTTATCTCAAAAAACGCTTTCAGTATAACATTTTGAAACTTTTGTGTACATGGGAGGTGCCACGCCCTCTGGTTTGAATTCATCTAGTTTTTGCTCAGAGCTTGTACTTACTATCCCTATTTCTTTTTGTTACTGCAAATAATGCTCTTATTATAGCATTTTGAATATATTTTGTGTATGGGCGGTAGGCGTGTCCGTTAACTGATTTTACTCATTTTCAATCCCTCGAACTAACTTTTACGACGAATCCACTGTACCAAATTTTATTGAACTTTCTTACTTAGTTTTTCCGTAAAAAATATTTCCACAGATGGACCAGCCAGCCAGATAGACGGACATGGCTATATCGAATCAGGAGATGACGCTGATCAAGAATATATGGGTGATTCTCAGATAACTGTACTTTTTGTGTCCTCTGGAGATTTCACATATACAGTAGGCTTTTTTTCACAAAAAATTACGCTATAAGTTAGAAACTATGTTTTTCTAATAGAGCGGATCAATTTTACCACCAAATAATTATTGGTTTATTGTGAAAGTTTGCAAATATACCCCAAATGTCACAAACGTGGCATGTCCTACCCCTACTTTTTATACACAAAACGATGAAAAACGACCAAAAAACGGAAATAGAACAGAAAACAAGTTGCTACACATATTAAGTAAATACTTAAGGCTACAATATTCTGAGCTCATCTGCAGTTTTAAACAATTTTTAGAGGGCACAATTTCGAATTGAAAACTGTCCCCTAGTTTTGGAAAAAAAAAATTTCTTAAAAGTATTATGCTACTACTGCATGGTACTACTGTTTCAGTCAATAGATTGCAATACACATGCATTAATTCTGATCACTATCCATCACCCAAACGTCATCATGTCCGAACGCGTCCAAAAAGAAATCTGTTTGCGTTTTATAGGGCATTTTATAAACAAAAACCGTTTTTTTTTTTAAATTATGGTCACAAACGTGGCACTCGGCACTCCCAGGTAGTACATTTTATTTTATGCATGAAACAATTTTTTTGTAGGATTTGCAGACATGACCCGAAATTCTTTCGGAAAAATCTTGAACTCAAAAGCGTGCTTTACAATGAGCGATAAACTGCAAAAATGTCACAAACGTGGCGCATCAAAAATGTCACAAACGTGGCACTTTTTATCAGTCTGCAAAAAAACATATTTCATATAAAGTTTGAGTATACAGATGTTTAGTTGAAGGCTATTAATTATGTTTTTAATACAAAAATTTTTCTACACCATCAGAATCCTGAGTTATCCTTGCTCAAAAGTGAAAAAATCACTGTTTTGACATCTACTTAAAGCTATAGAACAAAAACAACAACAAGTAAAATAAATTTTTGTCAATGGATTCAGACAGCCAAATTTATTGTCAACAAGACATCATTTACCGTTTTTCAATTGGATTCTTAGCTTCCGAGTTATAAACGTTTAAATTAAGGACATCTTTCGATAACATACAAAGGATTTTCGAGACCGAAAAGTTACAAAAAATCAAGTTTTATTATTTTTATCAATAACATATTTAATTACAAAAATTTCGTGACTTTGCAGACCATAATCGCATGAAAAATGACAGCTCTATTCTAGATTTAGTGACTAAGCCTACTAAACTACTACTTTGCAAATTCACAGAATCAAAATTTCATCTGTTCATTCACTAAATCTACAATAGAGCCTTATTTTTTCATCCGATTTTAGTCTGCAAGGGCTTAAAATTTTCGTGATAAAATATATTTCTGGTAAAAATAATAAAACTTACCATTTTTGTTAATTTTTCGGTCCTTTGTGTGTTATTGAGAGGTATCCTTTTTTTAAAGGCTTATAACTCGGAAACTGGGAATCCAATTGAAAAACGGTAAATTTTGTCTTGTTGATAATAAATTCAGCTGTCTGAATCCATTGACAAAAATTAATTTTACTTATTGCTGTTTTAGTTAAGTAGATGTCAAAACTGTGATTTTTTCACTTTTGAGCAAGGATAACTAAGGATACTGATGTAATAGAAAAAAATCAAGATCAGATTTGTAATTAGGAGATCCTAATCCATCATAAACGGCTATTAAAACAGAGGACAGGGAACCATAGTTGATCTTTAGGGCCGTAGGGTATAAAAAAAATGGACCACCAGAGACATGACACTGTTGCAAAATTAGTCTTGAAGTGTAAATTTGTCATTATATGCAATATATCTCTCATCAAAACGCTTCAAAACCATAATTTTTCCATACTGTGGCTAAAATGTCACAAACGTGGCAATTTGGTCACAAACGTGGCAACAAAATTTCTTAATTTCGACCTCAAAGCCGTAAATTCACACTTGTTGTTGATCTACTTAAAAGGTGAGTTTTAAGAGTGTGTTTACATAAGATAGCATGAAGAAACTTGCAAAAATCCAAAAAAAAATATCTGCCAATTTTACAACTCGAAAAAGCACAGTTATCTAAGAATCACCCATATATACTTTTCCATACATGCCACGCCTCAATCTCTGCGTTACAAACGGAAGGACAAAGTGAATATACCCTGGTTGTAGGGTATAACTAGTACTCTCATCTTTGGCATGGCCTAAAACTAAATTCCATACACCGAAAACAACACAATTGCAGAATAACTTCAATAATTATCGCCCCTGTTCTGAAATCCGATTTCGATCGGATTTTGAATTGAATTCAACTTAAGGTGTTTCGCATTTCGGTAATTAACATCAAATCGGAACTACGTTTCGAGAAGTCGGACAGGAACCGATAGAAAATTTTATTTATTCAAGTACAATTCCGAGTCCATCTTATTGTCGCAATGCTTGGCACCATAAGATTATTATTATTATCATAGCAGTCTTGATCTTGGTTTTGAAATTATATCAGCGTCTTGGTCTCGATAAATTAACAAGACCAAGACCAAGGCTCATTTTGCTCTTCACTACTTAAGATTGATCTAATTTCGGTTCCGAAGAGAATCGCATTTCAGAACATTTCTTATTATATCGTTTTGATATAAATATTTGGTTTTTAATGTTTTTGTTTGTATTAAGGTGTTATGCCATCTAACAGGATTAGTCTTTGTTCAGGGATTTCATAAGCCATTTCTAGTGTAGTAACGGAATTTTGTTGGAGATTCTGTGGGCTTTGAATGGACGATAGTCTTTGCTCAAAGCTTGAATAATACATCCCAAATACTTATATGAATATGAGTTGTATTATCTCAAATAATGTAACATTTTGCATATTTTGCTTGTATGTCCTCTTGTACGATTTTATATAGTTTTTCTCAGAGCCTTAACCGACTAGTCTTTGTATGAAAAATGTTTGCATTAACTCTACTATCGCTTTCATTATAGAACTTTGAAGATTTTGCTTGTATGTGAAGTATCAATTTTGATTAATTGAGTTTACCAACCTTTTGCTATTATTTTCGTTTATTTTTGTTGCATTTATACAAAATTTTAAATGCTTTTTTGTATGAGCGATAGGCGTGTCCAATAACCAACTCTATTTCAACACGCCAAGCGAACTTTGCCGGCATAGGCAGCGTACACAATTTCACCAAATAATCTTGTCCATTCTTCCTTAAAAAATATTTCCACAGACATACGGACAAACAAAGATTCGGAAATAGCTATATTGACTCAGAACATAAATATATAAATATGTTATTTCTATCATTTCTGCCACACCTCGTTCTCTACGTTACAAATGGATGGACAAAGTGAATATACCCCGGGTGTAGAAAACCATTTCACACCGCTGTATCAGTATCATCAGCGCCATTTAACGTAAGACAAGTACAGTACGGAATAAGAACAAAAACTATAACAAACGTAACGACGTGAAAGATCTATAGCTATTGCTAAAATCATAGTTTCGTGTACAGGATTTTTTGAGTATTTTCTTGAAAGTTGCAACCATTCAAAACAATTCGAAGCAAATTTCGCTATAATGATGACGGTGAATGCCTTAAATACGACTTCGGATATCATATTTTATTTAAGTATCCATTATATTGGGTGTACAACTTAAAAACCGGAATTTGACGGTGGATGTCCGTACTAACAAATATCGTGAAAGCTCGAACTTTATATATATGTCATTTTGAAGGTACATTTGACAGCTGTCAAAATCAGTCAACAAAACAATTTTATCTTGTGTACATCATTATTATTTTTCACGATGAACTACTTTGAAAATTGGAGAAAAACGCAGCATTTGCGGGAGGTTCTATTGGGTAATTTTTTTGCAAAGAAAACTGCTGCGGAAAGTCATAGTTTGCTTGTAGAAGTTTATGGCGACGATGCTTTAGGAAAAACACAGTGTTTTGAATGGTTTAAACGCTTCAAAAGTGCCGATTTTGACATCAAAGACAAAGAACGCCCAGGACAGCCAAAAATGTATGAAGACGAAGAATTAGAGAAGCTACTCGATGAGGATTCGTGTCAAACACAAGACGAGCTTGCCAAATTGTTGGGAGGGACTTAGCAAGCCATTTCAAAACGTTTGAAAGCCGCCGGATACATTCAGAAGCAAAGTAATTGGGTCCCCTATGAGTTGAAGCCGAGAGACGTTGAACGGCGCTTCTGTATGTCTGAAATGCTGCTTGAGCGCCATAAAAACAAATCATTTTTGCATCGGATTGTGACTGGGGATGAAAAATGGATCCATTATCACAATCCCAAGCGCAAAAAGTCATCCGTGAAACGTTGTTGAAATCGGGCCAGACAATCACAGGTGACCTGTACCGAACACAATTAATACGTTTGAAGCGTGCCATCATCGAAAAACGCCCGGAAAATGCGACCAGACACGAAACAATAATTTTTCATCATGAAAACGCTCGACCGCATGTTGCAAGACCCGTGAAAAACTATTTGGAAAATAGTGGATGGGAAGTTTTGGCTCACCCGCCTTATAGTCCGGACCTTGCTCCATCTGACTTTCATTTATTTCGCTCGATGCAAAACGCCCTCACCGGAATACGCTTCACATCAGAGCAAGGCATCCGAAATTGGATAGATTCATTTTTGGCCGCCATGCCGGCGCAATTTTTTTGGGATGGAATTCATAAATTGCCTGAAAGATGGGGAAATGTTGTAGCTTCCAATGGACAATACTTTGAATAAAATATATTGTAACATTTTTCCACAATAAAGCATCAAATTTTGCTAAAAAATTCCGGTTTTTAAGTTGTACACCCAATAATTACACATTTTTTAAAGTTCTTTGTCAATATAACATGATTTCAATGAATAGCGACTGCTTGTTACTTACATAAAAACTCTAATGTGGTTTCTATTAAGAAACGGACGAGGGATTCATTCTTGCCATATCGAACCTACCTACAGACAAGTTTTCGCTTGAATTTTAAAACATCACCTTTATATGGGGAATACTACCTTCGATCCAAAGCCTTTCACAAAATTCCGTTTTATAAAAGAATTATAATTTTAAATATCAAAGTTTCAATTCAAGCATTTTATTTCACATGAAATAATTAGTATTTGTTAGCGCAGGCATCAATATCCCTGTGAACAACTTCCAATTCTTTTACAGCCTTCTCAGATGCGACATGAGTGCAGGTATCTGCTTCATCAAAAACAGCTGGGACACGTGCTGGTGCTGCCTTGATTGTCTTAATTGAACGGCGTGCATTAACGGTGAACCTAGTGGCTTTGATAGATAAAGTAGCGAAACAGGAGTTTCTCAGGATTGCGTTTTTGTAGGCATTGCATTTTTGATAGCCTTGGTAAACATCAAGTCCATCGAATACCAGCTGTTGAGCAGCTTTGGTAACATCAATTGCAATATCAGCGGAACTTTTAGCGGCGACAACACCACAATGACCCATTTCATTGTGCATTTCAGTGACTGCAGCCTGAATGTGGGCTTCTTGGGCGACAACACAAGCCTCATCTTCTTCTTTGCGCGCTTCAATGGTATCTAAAGCTTCAGAAATTTCGTGTAGAGGATCAATGACAATTTCTTCAAATTGATGTTCCAATATATGAACAGTGTCAATGGCAGCTTGCTTGCCATCGCTGATAATGCCATGGATGACCGCCTCATAATTGATGGGTTCTTCAATGACGCCGGCGTTAACCTGTTTTAATAATTGTTGGGAAATGTTGTTAGATCCTTTTTATGTAGTTTATTTAAAAATTACTTACCGCCACCAAGAAGAGTGCAAAGATTCCGAATACAGCTTTCATGTTGTTTTAGTTTTTCCTAACAAATAGAAATTGTTTGAATTCAAATTCAGTAAGGGCCTTTTATACTGGGCAATAAGGCTGATAAAACATTAGCAATGATTTATTTGGTTATTAAAATTTGGTGCTTATGACCTGATTAAGTTATCAGCAAAATTAGTAAAATAAAAATCAATATCTTATAATCCAACACTGATTGTATTACCGCTATCGATAAAATCTTAATCTCAAAATAAATGAACAAAACAAGAAATGACGTTGTGTCATTACTGTAAAGTTCAAACAAAAAAAAAAACTAGTAAGGGTGTTACGTTTGGCCTGGCCAAAAATACAATACCCTACACAGGACCATTTTGAAAGTTTTGCTTGTATAGCGGGCCACGCTTTCATGTTCGAATTAACTTAGCTTTTGCTCAGAGCTTGCTTTGAATATTCCAAGTATATATGCGAAATTTGGTAGCATTACCTAAAATAACGCTTGCACTACAGCATTTTGAAAATGCTCAGAGCTTCCACTAACTATTCCTACACTGCAAACAGTTTGGGTGTAAAATTCAAACTAAATTGGAATGAATACAAATCCACACCAAATTTGGTATGAAATTTATACAACAACTTGGTATACAAACCGTTTATACTTGTTCGTATAAAATTTATTCAAATAAAATATTAATACAATTTACACTAGCATGCTTTATTCATTTTTTGCATAGATTAGACGAGAATCACAGCAAAAAATTCAATGCAGCATATGCAAAGTTCTAATTTTTTGTTTTTTCCCATGTTATGCATCGCCCCGATATTTGTAAGTCGTTGATATTATACTTTTCTTGCAAAGCGCCTTCGCATTTTCAGTTACATACTATTGCCTTCAAGAATAAATGTAAATTTTTATACAATTTTGGTATAAAATTTATAGTTAATAACAATTTTTGTTTACAAGTTAAACGTTTTTGTATTCCATTAATATGAACTTGTACAGTCAAATTTGCAATGAACAACAACCGACGCTACAAATATTAACTTGGAAATTGGTGACATATGTTTCGGCTATTACCACATACACATATATATATTTGCATATATATACATGTACATAGCCTCATCAGACCTATTTTAGTTAATCTTTGCTTCTTACTAGAATCGAACCTGCAGCCTTCTGCATTCTAATGAAAGAGTGCAGCAGGCCTCTACCACTTAGGCCACGCTACGGAACGATCTACCTCGTCAAAGATCCTCACATAAATAACACTGTTGTTGTTGTTATTTATGTAAGTACATTTGTTGCTATCAGCTGTGTTCATTGGAAATATTTTCTTAATTGTTTATTATGTTGAATGCACTCTCAAATTTGGTTTTGAGACATGCTATCTTCCACAATTCACAATTAATATCCCACTGTTGTGGATTATTTGTCCACTGCTAGTGAGATTAACTAAAATAGGTCTGATGAGGCTATGTACATGTATATATATGCAAATATATATATGTGTATGTGGTAATAGCCGAAACATATGTCACCAATTTCCAAGTTAATATTTGTAGCGTCGGTTGTTGTTCATTGCAAATTTGACTGTACAAGTTCATATTAATGGAATATTCAAAAATAGCAGTCTTAAAAAGCAAAATTAAAAATCATTTTAATTTGTAAAAAATCATTTAACGTTTTTGATTTAGAATAACTTTATAGAAAAAAATTTTATAAATTATGTAAAAAAATTGGAATACATAAGTTTATAAAAGCAAATTGCATAAATTAGTTTCTATTTTATCCCTAAACCATAGTTCAATATCGTCACGTGAATTTTACAACTAAATAATTACTAAGTTTTCATTATTGAAAAAAGTGACCTATAATCCTTGGTCGCTGTCTTTAAAAATGGAGAATGTGGAATTCGGACAAGGTTGGACAATTGCGGGTTGGGGGAAAGGTGCTGATGTGATATTCTTTAGTTCTTGCGAATATATTTTACGGACGACTCCATATTTAATATATCTTGACATAATCAAAATTTTCATATTTTCCAACACTTTGGGGCATTTTGGGGGGCCCACTGAAGGTCTATTGTGTGCCTCTATGGGTAAGTCTAAAACTCTGTTGAGTACACTGTCGAGTACTTTTAAAAACGTCATTAGTGACATTTGGCGAAAGTTGGCGTGGAGTCTAAATTCTCTGAATCCTTCTAGTAGTGTAAGACTCCACAAAATGTCTAGTTGAAATTTAGTTTCAACGTCAATTTTCAATTTATTTATGGCAAATAAGTACATTATTTACATACTGTTATCTTTACTTGTAATATTCAAGTATTGTTAGCTTTTCAACAGCCTAAGTAATTATACTTCTATAACAGATATCTATCTATCAGTTTCTATCTAAAACCTCTAAGCTCTTATACCGATTAAAAATAAATTAATTAAATTAAGCTACTATATAATAAATACTTGAAAGAATTTACTGCATAGCCTTTGATAATGTAAAATTAATCTATATTTAAACTTTTATCGACAAACGTAATCCATCGGATGATTTATATGCATAAATGCGAAAAATATAATCGCATTGACCATTGACGTCCTTTAATAAAAACATTTTTTTTAACACGAATAGTTGTGTTTTTTTTTTTTTTTTTTTTTGGCAAGTGCCTAAGACATAGTAAAGTGGCAATAAATCCAATAGCCAATAAATAAATGAATGGAGTTCGATTGTAATCGAATAATATCAGTTCATCATTCCATTCAGTCCTAATCTTTAAGAGTTTTATGGTTTTTCTAATTTTTTTTTTGTTTTGTTTTGTTTTAAATATTTAAATTTGTTTCGCTTATTATTTCGTTGAGTTATTTTTGAAATTTTAACGTGAGATTCAAAATTTAATCTACTTACTGGTAATCAGAATTTAAGTTTCTTCATATGATTCTTATTAAGCGAGGGTACGCCGCATATTCTACAAAAACACATGTTTCCACTAATAGCTGCCCAATTGAGTTTCTCGTAATTATAAGTTCTTTGGATATAGGTCTCGATTAGTTTAAAATAAGTGTACAAAAGTCGTAAAATGTAGTGCACTTTATATCAAACCAATGAAATGAAATCCGTTAGTATTAAAAGTCGGAAAGGCGAAAAATGGAAAAGTTGATAAAATTTTAAGAAATTCGAAAAATTTTATTGGATTAATAGGGAAGTTTGATATGTTCGAGACGTTTTGAATTTCCGGACAGTCACTTTGAATCCAACACTCATCCCGTCAACTGTCATCAATTAACAGACCACAGTGAAATTGTGAGCACCCTGGGTCATTTAGTTTACCCTTGACAACCATTGAAGCATACAACCTCAAGAACTTTAACGAAAATGGAAAAAAATTTATTTCAAATCCATCACCGAAACCAAGGAAAAGCTTGAAAAATACTATGAGGACTCTCTACCATCAATTTAAATGGTTAAGACGTGATTTACTGAGCCCCATTGGGGTCGTACACGTAGCAGCACATGTGACGCCGAAAAGAAGTCATCACGCCAAAAATCATCGATAAAATCTATGGAATGATATAATGCATTAGGATGAAAGTGCGTGATGTAGCTGAGGCTGTAGGCATCTTAACAGAGCGGGTACATCAAATTTTACATAAATATTTGGACGCGAAGAGGCTATCCGCACGATGGGTGCCGCTATTGCTCACACTCGATCATAAGCGCAACTTCAATGGAGAGTTTGGCGCTGTTCAGCTGCAATGGGTTTCATCTGGAGAACGTGCGCCAATGAAGGCGTCTGTTGGCCAACAAGATCAAGGCCACAATTTTTGAGATGCACACGGTGTCATCCACATCGATTACCTTGAAAAGCGTAAACTGATCACCGGCAAATATTATACAGAGCTTTAAAACAGATTCGATATTGATTTGAAGCAGAAACCACTGCATTTGGCGAATAGAAAATTACTGTTAAATCGAGACAATGAACATTTGAACCTGGTGTCGTCATCCCAAAATTGGGCTATGAACTGCTATACGATCCGACAGTCTTAGCACCCTGCGACGATTTTCAGTTTCCAAACCTGAAGAAATAACTGCGGTTAAAGATTTAGGTCGAATGAAGAGGTTTTTAATGAAATAAACGCCTATTTTGAGAGCTTTGAGAAAATTTTTTATTTGCAAGGAATAAAATCTTGGAAAAACGCTGGACTAAATGAATCGAGATAGAAAGAGACTATGTTGAGAAGTACCTATAAAGTTTTTTTTGGCGAAAAAAATAAATTTTGTTTTGTTTCAAGATTCTGGACTTGTACGGAGAGTCGGACTGATTCAGAGGTTCTGCTCAACCAAACTTAGTGCTTTTGCAAGTGTTGAGGAGTATGTTAATGATGTACTTAATACTGGACATCAACTACGTGGTCTAGGACTCAGCGTGGACGAAGAGTGGACTGGTTCAATGATGCTGGCTGTCCTCCCAGATGTATAAAAGCCTATGATAATGGGTATACAAAGCTCAGGCATTAAAATATCTGTTGATTCCATTAAGACGAAACTTATTCAAGACGTCAAGATCGAACATGAATCTGGAGACACTGAAGAGAAAACTGAAGAATTTCAAAGGTCCAAAATGCTACAACTGTCAAGGTTTCGGGCATTATGCTGCAAATTGCCCATCAAAGAAAAAAGAAAACCAGAAACAGAAAAATCAAGCTATTTTGAACATATTTACTGCTCAAGATATCAAAAGAAATGAATGGTATTTTGACTCTGGAGCATCCGCTCATATGTGTTCTGAAGAAAATAAGTTTCAGGGAGTCATTAATTCAAAAGACGCAGACGTTATGGTGGCAAATAACTGCAGTATTTCCGTAAAAGGATACGGAAATATTCAGATTGCTGTCTGTGATGATATGAACAACGTTCAAGATGTAGAATTTTAAGATGTTCTTCATGTTCCCGAATTGTGTACAAATTTATTGTCAGTTTCAAAAATTGTCAGCAAGGGACATCGAGTAAGTTTTAGCAAGCATGGTTGCCAAGTAATAGCAACAGGTGAGCACATTAATAATATGTTTCGATTAAATACAGTTCCTACGAAAGTTGCCTACATCTCACATCAAAAAGAGGATCCGAAACTGTGGCACAAGCGATTAGGTCACGTTAGCAATGACATTTTCCAGAAAATAGTGAATGGATCAGTGACTGGAATCAATAGTAACGTCGAAATTGCGCGAAAACCATTTAAAGAGATAGGCATACGAGCAACGGAGATACTACAGCTGATCCACACAGATGTCTGTGGACCGATGGAGCAAAAATCAATTGGAGATTCGCGGTATATGCTCATATTTGTTGATGATTTTTCACGAAAAGTGTTTACTTCGTTTATCAAAAATAAATACGAAGTGGTTGATGAATTCCTCATATTTAAGAGTTTTGTGGAAAATCAAAGTGGTATGCAAATAAAAGCATTGAGAAGCGACAATGGTAACGAATATTGCAACAAGAAAATGAAGGAAATATTGGCAAAAGCGGGTATTCAGCATCAGGCAACTGTACCATATACGCCTGAACAAAATGGCATGGCAGAGCGTATGAATCGGACGCTGATAGAAAAGGCTCGTTCTTACTGATTGATGCTGGCTTAGATAAAAAGTTTCGGGCAGAAACTGTAAGCACAGCAACATTTCTGTTTAATCGAACACCAAGTAGAAATCTCAAATACAAAACACCTGAAGAAATGTTTACTGGAAACAAACAGAGTCTCAGTCATTTAAAGGTATTTGGATGTCAAGCTCTAATCCACATTTCAAAAGAAAAACGAAAGAAACTTGATGCAAAAGGAAACGAAGTGATCTTTGTGGGTTATTCTACTCATGCACGAACATACCGGTTTTATGATCGCAAAAAGAAGAATATTGTACTAAGCAGAGACGCCATCTCTTTTGAAAAATAGTTTTTCCAACAAAACTTAGAGACATAAACTTTTTACAATTGCCAACCCATATGCGATTCAGTGGGGGAAGTGGTAGAAAATTCAAATTGCCAAAAGGCGCCAATAGAAGAAAATGAATGCGATGAACATTTCTTCTCCGTTGAAGAGGACATAAATGAGGTACCAGAAAGAATTGCAAATGATAAAGAAACCCATCGTGAGCTGAGACGGTCCGGAAGAATAAGAAATCCAGTAGTAAGGGATGAATACGTTTCATATGTTACCAATGAATTAGATGATCCAAAAACTGTCAGAGAGTGTTATTGACTCTAAATGGACATTTAAAAGGAAACGCAACGCAAAAGGTCGAAGCACATAGATATTCAACACCATTTCTTGAGAGATACAATAAATGAAAAGAAGATAAATGTATACCACATAAGAACAGCTGATATAATGACAAAAGGATTGGCTGCTCTGAAACATAATAAATGTTATTCTTTGATTGGACTGGAAATGTCAATCTAGTGGGGGTGTTGAGTGATGAGATTGAACATTACTTGTTGAAAAGAAAATGTACTGTAAAACTTTAATTGTTTCTATCAGGCATGTTCTGAAATCCGATTTAAGTCGGAATTGGAATGAAAGCAATCTTCAAGAGCTCCGCATTCCGATAATCAATACCAAATTGGATTTATGTTTCGGTAAATCGAAAAGGAACCATAAGCAAATTTTATTTGTTGAAATACAAAATCGACTCCATCTTATTTGTCGCAATGCAGAGCTCTTGAAGATTGCTTTCATTCCGATTCCGAAGTAAATCGGATTTCAGAACATGCCTGTATATCTAGTAAATTATGTTTTTAGTTTTTAATATTTGAATTGTGGAAATAATTTTCTTTAGTCTAAATAAATTCTCCTTACAAAACAAATCATTTTGAAAAGTTTACAAAAGAATTCGAAAACTGTTGGAAAATTTTGAATAAACCGAAAAGTTGAAAAAAAAATACGAAAAGTGTTGAAGAAGTGAAATTTTATAAAAATTCGGAAAGGCTAAATAAACCCAAAAAAATTAAATAGCAAATCAAAAATAAAAAAAAGAAACTCAGTTGCTATACATATTTCGCCACATTTCAAAAACATTACAAAACTTTGCAAGCTCTACAAGAATTTCATTGAAGCAAAACCAAATTACAATACAAATTGCACTTGGTTTTACAAGTTGAAGTACACTTTTTATTGCAACGCAAGAATTTTAAATTCAAACCACATAAAAATTTGTAGTAAATCAACAAAACAATTATTAATATACAATCATTAGAATTAAGTTAATTAAAACTGTAATTTATATTTAAGAAAAAAATCATTTATTTATTAGACTATGAATAAAGTTGAAGAAAAAATACTCAATAACTGCATTGAACTTTCCGTAACTGATTAAGTATACACGTAACAATATGCAAAGGTATATTTGGAAAAACACGCCAACACTTGGCCCAGAAAACAGCACACAACAGGGTGCTGCCAATAAAAGTTTTACCAACAGAATAGTAAATAATAGATTATTATTTTTGGATACTTTTTGAAAGCTTTAATAAATAATACTTAGTAAATGATAATAATCATGTGCGAAAGATAGTATCGGCCAAATATTCACTACTTCTATTTACCACTCTCATGCGAACTACCCATTGGCCCACGCTGTATACCAAACCACATTCAATGCGTTTCGCATGCGCACTCAACCCTGTCAAAATGTTGAGTTTATTTCACAGCTTCATGTTGATTCAAGGGTAGCAACCAACGTTGATTGCTGTTGCTTGCAACACTTGCAATTGTGAACTGCAACAAACGCAAACTTGTTGCCAATGTCAACTGCAACTAAATATGTAGGTACTTAGTGAAAATTAATACACCAGAATTAGATTTTTAGCTGAAATATGAAAACAATAAACGTATTAACAATAATTTTAATTCAAGGTTTAATAAATATACGTGCACTCCGAGGCCTTAATTGAGGTATCATAATCGATTTAAGTAAAAATTTTGGATTTTTTCCAAAATCTAGGGTAATTATTAGTTGTTGTTAAATTGTTTAATACGCTCGTTACATGCAAAAATTTGTTTAGAGATAACAACTTTGATTGGTAGATTGATTACAGGTCAATTCGATTTAGATTTTGTGATGGAATTCAATTTGGCTATAAATTGGCATGAACAAAAGTAGATAAGTGGTGAATATTACTACAATTTATTTTTTTTAAATTTTCAACAAAATGACAGAGGTACGGGACTTTGAAAATTTAAGCTTTTTAGAAGCTATAACTTTAGTTCCTTTTATCAAATTTTAAAATGATTTGTCTCTAAATAGACTTTGAAATAAAATTTAACAAAAATAAAAAAAAAAAAATTATTTATATAGTTTGCACAAAAAAATATTTTTTGAATTAAATTTTTGAAAATATGGCATATTCGATTTTTTGTGACAAAAAAGCTACAAGCATATCTTACAGGTCCCCTAATTTTTAAAGTTAATTCGCCTGTGATTCTCCAGAAGAACAGTAACCTGATCAAAAAAACTTGTCAAGTTCTTGTCATTGTATCAGAAATGTATATCAAAATGGTATCAAAAATGTATCAGCCGCTGATATCCATTTTTTGTAAATCATTTTAATATATTTTTGATATCATTGAAAAACATGTCAATTTTGTATCAGAAATGTATATCAAAATGATATCAAAAATTAATCAGCTGCTGATATGTCAAATTTTACGTTTTCTTTTGTGAATTTTATTCAAAGATAATTATGGAAGACGAACGCGCAGCCAATTTTAGTGAAGAAGTTAATTTTCTAATGAAATTAGTGAAAAGCACAAAAATATAATTGAGTGCAAAAAAACCGACACTCCATTCAGTTGCTGCATGCGGCCTGTGGTTGGGAAAACTAAAAGTATAGAAAACGGACGAGCAGCAAATTTTAGTAAGAAGTGAGTTTTGTCATGAAATTAGTGAAAAAGCAGAAAAAATATAATTGAGTACAAAAAAAAAACTATAGTAGTTGCCGACGATTAACCACAATATTGCAAAATTTGGCCATAATCTACGTCACTTAAGTTATCAGACCCAAAATTGGTTGTCATTTTTGTATCAGAAATGTACAAAAATTGTATATCATTTTGATATCTTTTTTTGATATCATTTTGATATCTATTTTTGATATCATTTTGATATCTTTTTTTGATATCATGGTGATATACAAAAAGCGTGATATCCTTTTTTTATCAAAATTTTGTATGTCACTGACAAATTTTTGATAACATTTTGATATATTTTTGATATACTTTTTTTGATCGGGAAATTGTAGCATCTTCCCGATCAAAAAATTTTGTCAAGTTCTTGTCATTGTATCAGAAATGTATTTAAAAATGATATCAAAAATTTATCAACTGCTGATATGTCAAATTTAACGCTTTAGTTTGTGGATTTTATGGAAGACGGACGCGCAGCCAATTTTAGTGAAGAAAATTTGAAAATATAATTATAATATATAATACAAATATAATTGAGTGCAAAAAACCCGACACTCCATTCAGTTGCTGCATGCAGCCTGTGGTTGGGAAAACAAAAAGTACGGACGAGCAGCCAATTTCAGTAAAAGTGAATTTTCTAATAAAACTCGTGAAAAAGCACAAAAAATATAATTGAGTTAAAAAAAACCGACACTTCATTCATTTTTTTGATATCATTTTGATATCTTTTTTGATATCATTTTGATATCTTTTTTTGATATCATGGTGATATACGCAAAGCGTTACATTCCGTATATCACTGTGCTATCCTTTTTTTGTCAAAATTAAGTATGTCACTGACAAATTTTGGATATCATTTTAATATATTTTTGATATACTTTTCTTGATCGGGTTCCGCAATTTTTCAGTAGATAACATTTTTTTGAATTTGAAATTTCTAATCGAAAATAAAATATTTTGATTATCCAAAAATTTTAAATTAAAGTAACAAAACACTTGATTTAGTTTATTATACATATATTTAATAGACTTCCAAAAAAGATAGAGATTAGGTGCTATCATTAATCGATAAGATTTGTTTGGCCGTTGACTAATAAAAAGGTTATTTGAGATACCTTTTTTGATATTATCCGTGAAAAAATCATTCCAAATGTTCAGCATGGCTACTTAAATACTTGAGAACAATTCAAAATGAGGAGATTTTACCTACAACTGAATACGAAGGCTTTATTTAAAAAACGAGTTATATTATTTAAGGATTTTTCTCCTCATTTTGATTCATGTAGTCAATCGAATTGTGCAGTGAACGACCCAAATAGCGACAAAAAACAAGCTTGCCACCCGCTTAACATAGAGCCTGAAAATATGCTACGTCTTTATAGAATTTCAAACAAGCTGTCTTTTAAGATGCTAGCGTACGTTCATGCTCTTCTCAATGTTATGCGAAATGTTTTGTTGTACAAATTTCACAAAAGCATAGCATACTTTCATGCTCTACGTTATTTGAAACTTTACAAAACGGAGTTACTATAAGGCTCTATTTTCAATGGATGAAACTTTTGAAATTTGAAATTTTTTACTGTTTCTAAAAACAATGTCCTGAGGTAGGAAGCAAACAAAAAAGTTGTTCACATTATTCCACAGTATAGTGTTTTTGGTCCAAGAAAATACCAGCCTTTTTCAAGTTTTCAGCAGAGTTAAAATATTTTATGAAAAATCTAGCAATAGCCAAAGAAACATATTTCAATCGTTTATTTTTTTTTTTTTTTTTTTTTTTGGGTGGCCCACTTTAATGTACATGACTTTTATATTAAAAGCTAAAGGTAATCTAAAAGCCATTTTGCGGTGTTCAGCGATCTTCCTAATATTTTGTATAATTAACAATACAATAATAATTTTACTGTGAACCTATAATATTTAATTTAAAAATTTTAGATTGCAGCTCTGTCATAAAAATAATAATGAATTCTCTCGTAGCATACTTTTAGGCCTCTAAATATATTTTATGTTTTCTTAAACACCCGTTTGCAGTTAACAACAGCACCATGCATGACCGTCTACAACATTTTTTAAGTCTTACTAATTTCTTAGCATTACATTCTACAATGATTTTCATGCGAAAACTTTTCTTCAGATGACAATGCAAAATTTACGCGTTGACTAAATGAAATTTACAGAATTTCACCTGTGTGTAATGGCAATTTGAAACCTAAATAAGCGTTCAACTACATAGAAAATTTGTGTCAGATTCTTCGGATCGATGGGAAGATAAGATGCTGTCAAAATTATATTCAAACACGTTAAGCGTACGCCAAGAAATTAATGGCTTAGTAGCGGCATTT
Organism: Calliopum simillimum; assembly: GCA_951812925.1. Lineage (NCBI taxonomy): Eukaryota > Metazoa > Arthropoda > Insecta > Diptera > Lauxaniidae > Calliopum > Calliopum simillimum. The sequence continues at coordinate 9,825,087 of OX638372.1, forward strand.
TAATTACTTTTTAAAGGAAAATAAAGAATAAAACAAATAAAGTTAATTGCAAGAACGATGGAGTTGCAACCAAGCTCCAAGTTGACAAAAAACTTAAAATCATCGTTATCATGTGATTAACATGTGGTTGGTGTTATTAACAAAGTGTTGCGAGGTTATGAAACTTCTGCAAAACTTTAAGGAACTAGAAAGTTCACATCTGCTATCAATTCCACGCTTCATTTCTGTTTTACTTCCTGGCGAAACATTTTCTATTTCGCTTGTAATACTGAAATCTTTTCGGAAAGTTTCATCTTCATTGTTTCTGAAAAGTAGCTTCTTTGGTCTTAAAATCATCCCTTTCACTTTTGCTCTTTTTCTTTTTCCAAATGACACACATATGTATACCTATATGTATCGTTTATTTCTTAAATGCATCTTATAAATATTCAAGGTTTTATGTAATGAAGACATAAAACGTTTAAAAGTTAATTGCGCGCAATTTTACGCATGAAAATTTTTAGACTCCCCCAAAAATGATGCTCAAAACAAATTTTACGCTAACACAATGGCAGCGCAACAAGCCGGACGTGCCCACACAATTTTATATTAACACTTCCACAAACAAACACACTTGGAGTTTTCTTTAGCATTAATACTAGAAGTTCAACAACATAATGACTTACGTCCAAACAATATGAAAATAACAGCAAATAACGAATTTAAAAAGCAAAACAAAGAAACTGAAAAAGCAATAATAATAAAAACAAAGGAAAACAAACAAAAAACGCTGAAATAAATAAACACAAAACAGGTAAAATCAGCGAAGCAATTCTTTCGTCAAGTCATAGTCGTCGCATCGCTGCAAGTTTGTTTGTTTGCGCGCATGCGCACGCGTCGCAGTTTGAGCTCAGCTTCATTTTCACAGTAAGTATAAGCTTTGCTGCTATCTTCATTATTATGAGAGAGTAGCTAAATTGAACTTGACTTTTGTTGAAATTTGCAATTATTTTGACATTTTTGATTTATGTTTATTGCAGTTTTTGCAACACATATGACACTTTAATATGTTCGCACAGTAAGCGCGAAGTGAAAAAAAAGAAACATTTAAGTACATAATTGGATTTTTGTGTTTTCAAGCCCTCAGGAAGTCTTCAATAAAAATGTGTATTTTTGTTAAATTTTTATAAAGGTATTTAACACTATTTTCTTTTAACCATCTTGCTTTTTATACCCTACACCCAGGGTATATTCACTTTGTCCTTCCGTTTGTAACGCAGAGAAGGAGGCGTGGCAGGTATAGAAAAGTATATATATTCTTGATCAGCGTCACCTCCTGAGTCGATATAGCCATGTCCGTCTGTCTGGCTGGCTGGCTGGCTGGCTGGGTGGCTGGCTGGCTGGCTGGCTGGCTGGGTGGCTGGCTGTGTGTTGAAATACACTTTTTGGGAAAACTGAGCAAGATAATTCAATGAAATTTGGTACACTGCCTCCGTCGTCAAAGTTAGCTCGGGGGATTGAAAATGAGCAAAATCGGTCAATGGACACGCCTACCGCCCATACAAAAATTATGTTCAAAATGCAATTTTAGGAGTATTTTTCACGACAATGCAACCACAATACATATAAGTACTACGAATTGTAAGCGCAAGCTCTGATAAAAATTTGAGCGAATTTGGACACGAGGGCGTGGCACCTCCCATATAAGCAAAAGCTTCAAAACGCTATACTGAAAGCGATTTTTGAGATATTCGAACCAAATTTGACTCAGACACTAAGAATTATAAATGAAAGCTCTCAGCAAAAATTGGGTGAAATCAGACAAGGGGGCGTGGCACCTCCCATATAAGCAAAAGATTCAAAATGCTATACTGAAAGAGTTTTTTGAGATAATCCAACTAAATTTCACTCTGACACTAAAAACTATAAATGCAAGCTCTGAACAAAAACTGGGTGTACTCGGACAAGAGGGCGTGGCACCTCCCATATAAGCAAAATTTTCAAAATACTGCAGTGTAGGGTATTTAATGTTTGGCCAGGCCAAAATTTACACCCTTACTAGTTTGGATTACATTGTATAGGGTGTTTTTTAAAGCACGAATCGACGACTGATTTTCAATTTAAATTCTGATAATTTCGTAGCTTTGTTCAAGCGAGCGTCTATTTATGATGATTTGTTAGAGTATACTGAAACAAAAAATTATCATCAAAATTAAATTTTTTGTGCTATTTTTTACAATTTGAAGTTCTATCAGTCTTAAGAAAACTCCCTTTATATGGTTTAAAAAATACATACACATTAATGATAAATGATACGAAAAAGTAAAGTTCAGCGCACCCTGTGTCACACAAGTGAAGCAGCTGCACAAACCAAACACTAGGTGGTGAATTTGGCGTGTGGTGAAAATGCGACAATTGCAAGAGATAAAAGGGTTTGTATACAACATGCTGCTAATTTTACAAAGCTATTGCTAAAACCATTGAGAAGTTCCGATGTTATGCATAATACGAATAATGAATGATTACCCGCATTCAACTCTGAAACCCCTAGCCGTAAAATCATTGTTGACAAGTGATATTTATTTCACCATAAAATTTGTCATTCCTTTACTTTTCATTGGCTTATTATAAATGAAAAGGTTCCGAAATTTTCTCAAAAAATGATTTGCTTGATCTCGCACTGATGTAAGGGGTCTTTCTTAATGCTGTAAAAAACTAACATTGAAGGGTCTATCTTGCATTACTTTTGTGAATGACCAACGCATGCAAACTGGCGCAGAGTGGTATTTTGGCAGAAAAAAAGCATATTTTTGGCCTCCAAATTTCAAAAATTTACTTGTGCAGTTTTATGGAGAATTGTTTAACTAAGGAGATGCCCTTAATACCGCACTAATAAGGCAGATGAAATAAAAAATATAAATAAGTAATCATCAATGTTCACACCTTTTACGTTCAGCAATGATCTGTCATTCCACTGACAATTAATTTGACGTTTACCAAATCACAACACTATTTTCACTTTTTATACCCTACACTTAGAGTATATTCACTTTGTCCTTTCGTTTGTAACGCAGAGAAGGAGGAGTGGCAGATATAGAAAAGTATATATATTATTGATCAGCGTCACCTCCTGAGTCCATATAGCCATATCCGTCTGTCTGGCTGGTGGGCTGGTTGGGTGTGTGTGGAAATATATTTTTTGGGAAAACTGAGTAAGATAATACAATGAAATTTGGTACACTGCCTTCGTCATCAAAGTTATTTCGTGGAATTAAATATGAGCGAAATCGGTCAACGGCCACACCTACCGCCCATACAAAAATATATTCAAAATGTAACTTTAGGAGTATTTTTAACGATAATGCAACCAAAATACACATTAACACTATGAATTGTTAGCGCAAGCTCTATGCAAAAACTGGGCGAATTTGGACAAGACGGCGTGGCACTTCCCATATAAGCAAAACTTTCCAAGCGCTATACTGAAAGCGCTTTTCGAGATAATCGAACTAAATTCTACTCAGACAAGCTCTGAACAAAAACTGGGTAAAATTGGAAAAGACGGCGTGGCACCTCCCATGTAAGCAAAAGTTTCAAAATGCTATACTGAAAACGTTTTTTGACATAATCCAACCAAATTTCACTCAGAGATTAAGAACTATGTATAAATGCAAGCTCTGAGCAAAAACTGAGTGAACTCGGACAAGAGGGCGTGGCACCATATAAACAAAATTTTAAAAATACTCCAGTGTAGAGTATTTAAAATTTAGCCAGGCCAAGACACAAGTTACATTTTACTAGTTTTTTTATTCTTATTTCATAACTTTCGCAAAATTTTTTGACTTTCCAAAAATTTTCCAGTTTTTTTTTTGCTTTTTTCAATATATTCAGACTCTTGTACAACCTTTTCCCGAACATTCCTGAACATTTCCAATTTTTCTGAAACAATTTTCGAGTGTTTCAAAATTGTTTGCAATTTGTCAACTTATTCATACAATTTTATTGTCATTTATCAACATTTCATACGTTACGCCGCTAGTGTTTATATTCGCCCGACTTTTCTTCTTTCCCATAGCAAAATCTTCGCTCATGATCGAGCTTAACTCTCACTTACCTTGACAAGCTCTTAACTGCTGCTGCTGTGCTGCTCATTTCTTATTCAAATGCTTCCACATTTCTTGGATATTTCTTTGGATAGCATTTCACAAATGCTCAGCTGAGATAAGAAAGCAGCATTAAAGAGCGAGCGCGAAACTTGATGCCAAAACAAAAGCAAAATCGAATGCTTTTCATTCTGCTTCCTATGCGCGGCGGCGGCTGCAGATTTTGAATGTTGGGTATGCACCAAACTGAGCATATTGCGCCGAATCATTCAGTTGGTGGAAATGCGCATAACGTGTTTGCGGCGATGTTAAAACGCGCGTGGTACGACGATTTCGATTTTTTTTTTTTCTTTTTTTTTTTTCTATTGTCGTTGGTTTCGTGTGTAATGTCCTTTTTCTGAATGGTTTTTTTTAACTTTTTGAACGTTGTCGTACATTTCTTTGGAAAAAATACCTTTTTTTTGTTGCTGCATTCTGCACTAACGTGTATTTATTTGTGCAGATAATGTGCATTAAAAAAATTGCATTCATTTGTTATGTTGTAAAATTACAAAGTTGTGTTACTACGCTGCCACGGTGATGTGCAGCTGATGAAGGCTGAAGGTGTTAATTACACTATGGAGTGAAGTTGAAGTTAATGTGTCAAATGAAGTGAAATTACAGAAAAAAAAGAGAAAAATTTTTAATTAAAAAGAATAGAAAGAAAAAAAATTTAACTTAAAAAAAGGCGCTGTGGATGAGTTTGTAACGCTTTTGCGGCACAGATATTTTTCATATCATTGCAAGCTACCCGCATCAGGAAATTTAGAAAAGAAAAATATTGAAATCAGCACAGAAAAAAAGGATTAACATCTATTGGATTAAATTGTATATAAACATACAAGGTATGTACCTTTTTAATACAAATATTCTCTCTAAATACTTCTATGAAAACAAAAGACTTAAGACACGAACAAGTTGAAATATTTTTTTTGCTTTTAACAATTGCTTGGTTCGCGTAGCGCAGGAAGAAGAAGTTTCGAAATATATTAACCTTTGCGATTTCAAGCAATGGAATAGTATAAAAAAATTATTTCGTTTGTTTCGATATATTTCATTTAAATTTGGCTTATTCCATATCTAAGGCTACGCCTTTCTAGGACAAGCCCTTAAGACAAATGCAATAGAAAAATATCATTCTTACACAAGGATGAATCTCCGAAAAATGTACCAAAACACACCTTTTTTATCCTCACCTATTACCAACTTTTTATGTTTCTTTTATCATTAAATGATATATTGTAGATTATGATGGAACCTTTTTGAAAAACATACCTAAACTTTCAGGGTTGCCATCTAGTGATGAGCAAAATTAGTCTTGGTCTTGCGTCTTGTTCTTGGTCTTGCAAATTTTGCGAGACCAAGACCAAGACCAACATGCTGATATTTTTGCAAGACCAAGACCAAGACTGCTATGGTCTTGGTCTTGCTCACGATAATTTTTAAGACCAAGACTGCTTTTCAGTCTTGCTAATTTATAGTTAAAAGTTGTTTCACGCCTGTTTTAAAGATAAAATCATCTCTGGATTTGAATTTTGGCAACTTAAAAACCCAATTGCTTTGGAAAAATATGGTTTTGAATACTCAATGTCTCTGAAAATTTTTGCAAGACCAAGACGAAGACCGAGATCAAGACTTAATGAGCAAGATCAAGACCAAGACCAAGACTCAATATCAAAACCAACACCAAGACCAAGACTCAATGTGCAAGAGCAAGACCAAGACTGCTATGGTCTTGGTCTTGGTTTGCTCATCACTGGTTTCATCATCTGGTTTTTTTTTTAGATTAGCAAAAAAATGATATTTAAGTCTTAAAGTGCTTAAATTAACTTTTCCAAAGTCTAACGTACATATTTAGGATTGCCAGCTGGTTATTTTCAAAATTCTGTTCAAATCTTACTTTTTTGACTAAATTGAAATTTTTGGTTTCAAATTCATAAGCCTTCAGAGCTGCAAAAAATGTTTGAAATTGTCCAAAGATTAAGTGTGAATTTTTTCAGCATTTTTTGTTTTATTTTATATTTTTTCAAAACTTGGTCAAAAACATAAAAAAAATTCTAAAAAAATTCGCTCCAATTCTTTGAAGGACTCTAAGTATTTTACGTTATATGAAATTTTTTCGTAGATGCCTTGGTTTTAAGGAATCCTAGCATTTTGCTGATAAACCTGAGCTTAACAACATAAAAAAAATTCCAAAAATTCTGAAAAAAATCACACATATTTTTTGGAAATTTCTAAGCATTTTTGGCCATATACACTTTTTTCGTTAGATGCCTCGCTTTAGTGTAAAAAATCGTTTTTTTGACCGCGTAATTGAAAACGTAAACAAAATCGATTTTGGGATGCAAATATTATCTATATAACCAAAAAAATTCATAATTTTTAAACGGAAAATTTTTTTTAGGAACATAGTCTTTATTTGAGTCCATTTTGTGATTATTTTATTTTGTTTAATACAAAATTGACCCGGTCTAATGTAATTAATGTAATAATAACATTTTTTTCGAATGAAATATACAAACAATGTCATATACAATCAGAAAAAAAAAATTGTTAAAACAACAATTTTTCACTCTCAAAAAATTGTTATTTCTAAATTGTTGGAATAAGTATTTTATTCTTAAACCAACAATTTTATTCTTGATGTTTAATATTTTTACGCATTTGTCATAAAAAATATGAAACATATTTTTAAATACAAAGCGTCAAACACCAGTTTTGTGAACAAAACAAAAAATAAGCAATTTATATTCCTGAATAAGTTTTAGATGTTTTTATTTTAAAAAGCTCTATTTAACGAATGAGGGTAAGAAACATTTGACTCAAATTACTGCCCTTTTTTCAACATTACTTTCTCTTATCTCTCTGGCAACATATGCATTTCATAATCAATTACACCCCGTTGATTCCACTATATGCAGAGAAACTTCACATGGATATTCGGATGTGCGGACGATGTCGATGCATTGACCTGACTTGTCTCAAGGCTTTTTACGCATTGGATTATCGTATCGCCACTCATGATAAGGTGCAAAGAACATTTACTTTTCTGCCGTTGAAGCAACAGCCCACACGCACACGGCTTCATCTCATACAGCACCCAATGTCCTGGATTTTGTATTATTTCTATTGCTGTAATATAAATGGCAAATAAATACTTATGAATATAACCACAAATATTGTCAACAGTTTCGCTTTTAAAACAACAATTGTCGTGCTTAAACTTTCAACAACTTTTTACTTGATTCAAGAATTTTTCGTTTTATTAAAAACATAAAAATTTCGTTTTTAACACAAGATCAAAAGTTGTTGGGAAGATTTCAACCAACAAAAATTCTTGAATTAAAACATAAAGTTGTTGGAAATACAATTTTTTTTTTTCTGTGTGTAGTTTTTTGTTTTAATTAACATTATATGCGAAACTAACAAATTTAGTGTGGTAAGAATCGATTTGGAAGAGGCAGGAGAATGAGGTTTTAACACTTTATGTTATAATTTCATAGTAAAATATTTAGAATTATCTTTTTTATTTTATGCTATTCGTAAAAAAGCACTTGTAAAGTTTCTGTATTAAATAGTTGAATCAAATTTTAAATTTAAGCATGGTCTTGACCCTCGGGACATTGAATGGAGAATCACCCGCATATAATTGAACGCTCCTTAATCCTTTCTCTGAGTATAACTTCTCTTTGAAGCAACTTTTCAACTCCTTTTTGCCACTGCAATTGCTTAACACTATCATATTATGTTAGAATCAAAGCTTTTTCAACAAAACAAAAGAGTTCGGACACAAACTCGACTCGCCAACGCTGCTTTACATAAAACGTGAATGCTTCCTTTTTTACTATACTTTTTCTCTCTTACTCTCTTTCTCTCTACTAATTTAATGTAATTTTACTTTTATTTCATGCGAAATTTTTTAAAAATATTTTTTGCACGCTAATTTTCATGCTTTTCGTATTAATTACCACATTTTGTCTTGTCTATAACTCAAAAAATGACTTTTGCACGAACTCATTTTTTTTTTAATTTTTGTTATTTTTTCTATAACTACTAATGCTGTTACGGTCTATTAATATATGTTTTTTTTTTTTTTTCTTTCTGTATTTGAAAACTCTAAATCCAAATGAATTAACTTTCATTGCAATTTCAATGTTTTGATTTTGTTTGTTGTTTTTATTGGCGTTAATTTCGTTGTTGTTACAAAAGTTGGCGTGTACAACATCATTGCATTTGTTCGCAATTTATTTATTTACTCAAATACTTAAATTCGTGCGCTTTTATTTGATTTGGATTCTTATTAAATTTTATAAGTAATTTTAAGCTGAGAATGTTATTAATATTTGAGTGTCAACTAATTGGAAAAAAGTTTGCGCTTACATTTTTTTTTTCATCGCTGAAATCTCATAGATCTGTTGAATTTTAAGACATTTAAATAAATGTTTTCACCGCTCAAGTCGAAAATTTTAAGGCTCAAACAGCTTTTTATCGTTAATTCATATTTTACCGCACAAATGATTTCCTCAACACTTTTGGTCACCGCTCATTTCATATTTTCACTGCTCATTTAAATTGTGTTGTCATTTAAGTTAATAATTCAAATATTTCAGCATAATATTTTCACAAGCACAAGCTGCAGTTCAACGCGCCACAAGCTAAACGACAAAACAAAAGACTTAAGAAACGAACTCGATGCATAAAAATTGATGCATTTGATGGATGTATGAAACGTTGCAACAATTAATGAAAAGCGAATAACTGTCAATTAAAATAACGTTTCTTGCTTCATGTGGAACGTGTAAAGGCACAAAAAACTGTAATGGAAGTGGTAAAGCATACACGCACATAAATATATACAAATTCGTATACATATGTATGTGCAGCAACAAAACTTCATTGAATTAACAAAGTCGCTTGCAAATGCAAGTCAAACTCAATTGATTTCATTTTTGTAAAAATTGTATGTATAATTTCGTTCTAAATAAAAGTCATTTGTTGAAATAAGAAAATTAATTTAAAATTGCCATTAGCTACATATATTAACGATAATGTGAATTTAATGACAAATATAAATTTGAATTTTAATTAAATTTATAAAAAAGTTTTCTTTAATCAATTTTGAAAATATGCCTTGAAAAAAGCATAAATCATTATTTCATCGCAGATATGTCACGTAGCGTAAAATGAAAAATTCCGCAAGTAACTTTTTCTTGGGTGTTTTTCATTTAGTCATTCTTTTTAAGAGACAAAAACAAAAATTAGAAAAAAAATCTGTAATGTGCATTGTTCCCACTTTTTTTTTTTGCTCTGACTTGGCGCAATCGTGCACCGTGTCAAAGCACTCGAAACAAAATTCAAAAACATTGTAGATATGCGAGGCACCCACCGTCGCCGCTTCATGAGATTGACATGTTTTCTTCCACATCAAGAAATCTCGGCTTTTTTATTATTAGTTTTGTTTTTCATCTTGAAACTTATGATATCTGTTAGTAGTTTTTTGTGCTGTATAAAATGATAATGATGCGACAATCAGTGTACACTGCAAAAAAAAAGAGAAATAAATTCGATTATATATTTATATTGGATTTTAAAAAATTGATTTCAATTTTAATTTTTTAAATAAATAATTTAAGCAAAACTTACAAAATAAAGAACAGGTGGAGTGTTCCTAAACTTAGAATGTTGAAATGTTGCAAAAAAATAACGGAGAATGATGAAACGGAGAATGACGAAGTTTTGCAAAAACAGTAATATCACAATGAAAATAGCAATTTTTGTTTAAAAAGTTGAAACTGCTGGATAGCCTCCGCAATTGTTCATTGTTTTACTTATATAAAGATAAAATAATATATTCATTTATATTTAAAAATACTTGCGCCAAGAATGATGCACACTTGTGTTCTTTACAAAATTTTTAAATTAAAAAAAAACGCAAGAGCACTCACCGTCGAAAAACCAAAACTGACTGAGCTGAAAATGCCCTGAAGCTCCTATTTCTCTATACTTTCAGTTCTCTATTTACTCAATATTTAAAAAATTTATAGTTAGAATATGAAAAACTGAGCGGAGATAGTCTAAATTGAGGGGCCAACTTCCATCGTTGTCAATTCTACATAAAAAACAATTTTCGAAGAGTTAACACAGAAAAACAGTTGCTGAAATATACTCGTATATGCAGACAATGTCGTATAAGTCTGTTTTAGAAAATAATGCGAAATGGGCAAATAAAGTGCACTAAGAAGCGGTTAGGGACAGGAGGGAGAATGACGTTTTAACACTACAGGTTATGATTTCATAGTAAAATGAGGAGTGATTTTTCAAAAGGGCGTAAAACCACTTCCAACCTCGAACAAACCTAAGAATGTCATCGCCATTATCATCCTAAAATGCATCCTCTAGTTCAAAATTCATCACAAAAAATTCATTTTTCCAGGGTAAAATCGTGATCAAAAGTCGCATTTCAGAACAAAAGGGCTTATTTTCATATAATTTCATATAAATTTTTAAAGTTTGATACAAAAAGGCGTATTTCGAATAGTGGCCAAAAAAGCTTTTAATATTTTTTATATGTCCCAGGCTATATAGGTGCTTACATACCATGCCTATAGACATCAAAATAAACTTCCAAATGGTGAAATGGCGCTATAACACTGAAGACATTAAAAAAAAAATAAGTTATTGTAAACAGCCCATAAAAGTTTTTTCTCATTACTGAAAATTTGTTTAACATGGTTTTACGCCCTTTTGAAAAAACACTCCTCAAATATTAAAAACTAATTTTTTTTCCAAGCAATTCGTATAGAAGCTCTGGTTAAGTATCTATATTAAATAGTTAAGATATCGAATTTTAAATTTAAACATGGGTTTGTGCCCTGGGACATTGAATGGTGATTTTTTGTAGAACCACCCACTTACAAACCTTGATTATATAAAAATCACTGATTTTCCAACTTTTCGGTATTAAATATCCAATTTTTTCTGAATATTGATTTGTTTTGACCAACCAGCACTTAAGGTGCTCGAATGTCACTAATTCGATACTAGACCAGTGCTTATGTTTTCCTCGGAGATTGGATTTAAAGAAGTAGTCTAGTGGCTTGAAGTGACAATAGTGTTATAAATAGGTCGCAGTGCATAACTTCTCATAAAAATAATGGCCCTTATCATGAATAACTATGCTCGAGGATTTTTCCTCAGACTCCCTTGCTGTCTTCATTGTAATCTGCGTAAAAATTCTCGAGAATATTTATTCATGATAAGACGCAATAAGTTCAGTAAGAGCAAAATTTATAAATAAAAAATAAAATTTGTTTTTGTCGAGTAAAATGATTAAAGAAAGGAAACAATTTGTCAAGCGCAATTTCTCCAAGTGTACATTTGCAGTAAATCGTATGCGCGGAGTTTCTTATGAATTTGAATTTTGTTTTTTTTTTTTTTTTCCTTTTTATAATTTTGTGACAGTTATAATAGGTAGATGCCACACAACAATAACAACTATGTTAAGCATACCATCAACTCACTCGCTCTATATTATTGTTTAGATCGGCAGCACCCTGTATATGAATGAAAGTTATTACTTTCATTCAAATGGCAACAAATAACAACAAATAAGCGGCCGGCATAACTTTGCAGCGTGATATTTTTTTGGTTGCTCTGCTGATCGTTATAAAAACTTCAACCATCAAAAATCGTGCCTGACAATGCCAGCAAATTGTAAAGCTTAACAAATTAGAATAATTTTTTTTTTCATCATTTTTTGTTGTAATTTACCAGTCATATGCTTTAATAAAGCATAGCACTAAATTTGCCTCACAAATTAGTTCTGATGCCTTTAAGACATTGAATTGGATTAAGTTTCTTTTCGATTGTTTCAATCCAAATGATGATGTTGATGATCAAAAGAATTCAAAGACAACAGAGAACAATAATCTTTAAGAATATATACTTAGATATATATTTTATTTTCACCATAACTTTTAACATTTTGACAATTATAATGTTGTAATAAAATAATCTGAATAAAAAAGTCGTTTATAAACATAGCGGTATTTAGCTGTTCCGCATAGTGTTGACAGCAATTCATATGTCTTTTTGATATCACAAGATTATTAATTCAGCTTTATCATCATATTGTCACTAAAAGGTTTTTGTTTTGGAATTATTTTTTTTTCGCCTGAAAATGTTTTAAAAGTGAAATTTAATAATTTGTTGATTTTTTTTGGTAAAACAGCTGATAAATGTGCGAAAATATTCATATTATTGATTTTGTTAAATATTTTATCTATAGAAATGGAGGTGTAGCAAATATTTTAGGAATTGAATAATCGGAAATTAAGTGAAATTGAATTGCTGATTTTGAGCGAAACTTTTGAAATTCAATAAAACAGTTTGCATAAACTGTTTACAATACAAAATATGCATTGTTGTTTTAATTAAACTACTTACATTAAAAGAAATGCAAAACAAACAAGGTATTCAATAATACATTTGCTACTAATATTTCAAGGTTTGAAATTTTAATTTTAAATTTTTTCACGGCTTTCTTCTCAATCCTCTTTCAAGTCAGTACATCTAATACAAAAGTGTCAGCGTTTCAAAATCACTGAGCCAAACGCAGTCAGCGTAGAATTTTGGCTTGTCTACAACAAACATTATATTTCTTGGAATTACAAAACCCTTGGAAAATTGTTTTTAATGTTGTACACACAAGAATCAAACTCAAAGTTGATGCTAAGAACGTTGTTCTTGTCTTATTTTGTTTCCTTAGAAAACAACGAAAACCAATTTTTATGGGTGTTGTAATTCCGAGAAATTTGGAAAATATTTAAATATTGTGTTTGTTGTAAGCGAGCTTTCTGATCAAAAATGTTAGAGCAAGGTTTTCAAACAAATGTTAAAATCGACATCGATCGATATCATTGCCGCATAGAAAATTATTTTGGTTCAATGGTCGTCAGCATCTATTTTTTGCAAATATCTCGCTAACGTTATTTTCAGTGATGAGCAAAACTTGGTAACTTTTTGAGGCCCAGACCAAAACGCTAAAATAAATACAAGACCAATACTGCGTCTTAGTCTTGATAATGTATAGTTAATAAGTGTATCCCGGCCCTTTGAAGCATAAAATCATCTCTCAATCCAAAATTTGGCATCTTAAAAGCCGAATTGTTTGGAAAATATGGTTCAGAAATGTTGATAATTATAATCAACAATCCCTAGAGATTTTTTTAATACCAAGACTAAGACTTTATACCCAACACCAATACTCAATATCAAAACTTCAACTCAATATTCAAGATCAAGACTCCTATGATCCTGGTCTTGGTTTGGTCAATACTAAGTAACTGACAAAATATAGCCTAAGAGATATAGTTCAGTAAAAAAATGGTTTTTGCAAAAGTTAAATAACTTTTCATGGCAGTATCTCGTTCTCCAAATTTAATATTTGTTTTGAAACCACAAAATAATAGAATAAGAAAAAAGAAAAAGATTAAAGATCTAATATTTTCAACCCAGTCTAATATTACTGGACTATATCTCCTTAACTATATTTCTCAGGAGTTTTCTGCAGGAAATTTTCTGAGCTACAAAATTGTGGACCAGAATTTTTCTGTAGAAGAGCTTATGAAGTTAGTTTATTGACTGTTTTAACTTGTATAGTACTAATGAAAGTTCCAACGCGCTTTCTAATTAAAATATGATAAATTTACATATATTGAACTAATTAAACAGTAAGTTTTGTAAAAAAATCAGCCCTTGTTGGTTTTAATTGTAGCTAGCGTAGCATGTCTGAAAACCAGAGTGTGTTTTTCTTATCTCACTGTAAACAAAACAAATAGCACTTGTACACCAAAACGTTGTGAGTACGTTTATGCTAAAAAATGTCAAACTTTGTTATGGTGTTGCCAGATTTTAGCTATTGACATTAGTGTTGCCAGTTCCCGAAACATAAGTTGTGCCCTACGTATAAGAAAATATATAAATATGTATGTTGAAAAGTCCATGTCATAGAGGCGAACATGCACAAAAACTTCTAAAATCATATCCCAGATATAGAGGTTTACTCTTCCAAGTAATAGAAGTATTTTGATGCAAAAGTGCTTGGACCTTGAAGTGAGTCTCACTTATAGAGGTTTCCCATTTACGGCTTAACCTGGTTTCACTGTATTTGCAAATTTTATTGAAAAGCGACGCTCAAAAAAAATATTTGTAAAAAGGTTTCAAGCACAAGCTTTTAAATAGAACATCCGACTGTTCCATATAATTTTATTTATAAATGCCAAGAAGAGCTAGTAGTTCTTATGAATTGTATTCAAAAAAAAAAAAAACTTTCAAAACATACCCCATTCATCAGTCCATTATATAAAAAACTACCACAATTGGAACAATCAAACAAAAACAATAAAAAAACATATGGAAAATGCACTAACAAAAAAATTCGCATACAAAACTTTCATGTTATGCAACTTACTTTATGAACATTTGAGATGAAATATTGCAAAAACAACTTACCAGTTAACAATGCAAGATTGAAAACGGTTAAATGCATCCAGTTTATTTCGAGGGTAATTAATTATCATTGGCAATTATCGGAAAAGTCACATCTTGTGACCATAAATGTAGAAATGTGGTATCAAACAGTTCATTGGACAGAGCGAACGAGCGCAAATCTTAAAGATACGTCCAATTAGCTGCAGAAATTAACCTGTTTGGGTATACTAACAGTCTGCACCCCGTCGTTACGACGTTATTTAGCAGTAAGTGCAAAAACGAAATAAATCAAGTTCATGTTCATTGAAAATGCTTTATTATAATTTTTGATTTTATATTAATATAATGAATGACAAGAGTTTTATTAAGATAGAAATAATTTTGCGTAAATTATTGGATTAGATCTTATTCATGCTATTTATAGAAAATTATTTAAATGGAAATGGTATGTAACGCTTTGATGCAAAATATACTGAACCGATTTTAATAAAATGCTTTTTTAATCAACATATTTGTGCTAAAGAAGAAACTGACATACTTATTTTTTTGAATTTCTAATGGTACAATTTTGTTAAAATGTCAATATCATCTAAATACAACGGCAAGCTATCAAACTTTATTGTTCTGCCTCCTTATGTGGTATTAAACTAAAATGAAACATAAATGTTGAAGGATAAAATCTTAAAAAAAAAATTTCATTATTTTGTCACAGAATCGAGACATCGTACAGTTCAATACAATTAACCCTGCCATCATATTTAACAAGTCACAATAAAATGCTTACCGAAGAGCGCACAAATTTAGTGAAGAAGAAAACACGTAGACTGCTAATTTGATACAACAGATGTGCATAAATTCATTAAAAAAGGTTTATCACCTTTTAAAGAAAATCCCATCAAAAAAACAACACTCAACATCACTGAAGTCACACATAATCACGTAACTCATACAATATTTAAATCGCATAACGTGTGATCAACGGTAACAGAGGCTGCTGACTCCTCTGGCACCACCATCACTTGCATGCCAAAGTTACTTGGCCTGGGTGTTGACTTTCAGCGAACCTTCTTTGGTGAGATGTTTTTTTCTTGCAACACGCACTTGTTGTCTCGCATTAGTAGTCAATGTCTATTGTGTGCGGTGAAACGTCGGATTAACGGACAAAGAGACAAAATTTGATTTTTTTTGCAGTTTATTTTTTTACGAAATATGTAGATAAAGCATGGATACTAAGTGATATTAAAAACAAGGAATTCCAAACTCGAATAAATAATGGTCACAAAAACTTTCATACAACAATTTTATATTTTTTTATTTTCAAACGCTTCATAAAATAAACTTTGTTTAAAAAAGGGGTGCCACTAAAGTAAACTTGACAAAAACTTATCAATGGCAATACTTTATTCGTCAGCTCCTTAAAAAGGTTTCTTGAAGGCTTGGAGATTTGGTATTTGGTCGAACTCGTAAACCATCACCAATTTTGTAATTTTACTTTATTTTGATAATTTTTAAAGAAATTTATATTACTAGAATCGCCAATGGTCAAAATTTGACCACAAATGTATTAAACAATTTCGGTACTTTTTGGACAGTTTTAGTACTTTTTTTCCTATTTGGTATAAAATAGAAAAGCTCATTTATCATCTCTGGTATAATGACAAATGTGAAACGAAAGAAAACGAAAACATGAAGTCAGTGTCAGTCAGCTTTTTGTCTTTCTCTTTGTGCTGTATCCTCTTTTCAGCTCTGTGTGACCGCGTATTTTATCGTTGTTCATACTGAAAAATTTGCATTTAATTTAACCTGGCTTGATTGCAAACTATTAAAATAATTTTAGCTTTGTGCACATTAAGACACAAATACCTTTCTAATGGTGTATAATTCTTCGTCGTGCTCCATTTCTAACATAGTAAAAAAGGTAGGACAAATTTTCGTCTTGCGTATTAATATATAGATTTATATTTTGTTTATCTTCTTGTCTAAACCATAGCTGGCAAAGCATTGATGCCAACTTTTCATTTTCGAAATCCACTAAAATGAATAAAGAAAACTTTTTTTAATCCAAAAAGGACTAAAATTACACTAGTTCGAAAAATTTTCTTATCTGTATACTTAGGTAATATATTTATAAAATTCCATAAATTTTTGTTTCTTCTGTATACAGTCTATAGACTTCTTAAGGTAAACTTGATATGGGATTTCCATGGTGTCGCACGTGACCGTCGAATACATTTGAAATAAAAAAAAGGCAAAATTAAACTGATTTCTTAACCCGAATCACTCTACGTCATTTTTTTTTAAAATTAAAAAAAAGATTTAAGAACCATACTAAGTATTTAAAGCATAATTAAAAAAAATTGTATCGTTAATTTTTAGATCTTGCCCACAGGATTCTCAGAATGTCCTGTTGCCATATGGCAACACCAGGCAGGATAGGAGACTGGTAAGGTTTGGCCAAAAATGGTCAACTATCTAAAACTTTAATAGTTATTTTCGATTTAGTATAGTTATACCGGAATTTGAGATATTTTGACCTAAAATTTTTCAAAAACAAAAAGGAACGATATCTTTTCGGATTTGGATTCAGTATTGAAAAATACATCAGACTGATATTGCTTTCGTTTATTGGTCGGTAATATCAAAAACATACCACCGTAAACCAGTACCCTATCCTGCCTAGCCTTCCCATATGGACACACACTCAAAAAAATTAAACAAAAATTTTTTTTATAAACACATTTATGTTACATTATAGTCCTTCCCGGAGAATTTTCTTAACCCTTTCGACCCGGCTGGGACAATATATAAATGGAAATTGGGATATATTGTCCCAGCCGGGTCGAAAGGGTTAAACTGCATTAGAGAATGCACAGCAGTCTGAGAAAATTCCCCGGGAATCTTGATTCACGATAACCCCCTATATCCCGTTCGAAATAATCAGTAAAAGTTTCAGACTCATTTACTTTTCCATAACACTCATTGTGGCGAGTTCAAATTTTGGCCACTAGCACTCACAAACTAAAACACATCCTCGCTGGAAAGATTTCATGCAAAAGAAGGAAAAATTGTGCGCTTATCTAGAACTCACAAGTAACGGTATCTGTATTCGATTGCATTCTGCGATTGTCTACACATATGTTTTTCATGCCTTGCCATATTGACGCACGAGGGCGATTTGGGTTAATTAGCCCCATAATTGGTGCTAAGTTTGATTTGGGCAATTCGTTTTCAAGATAATTGCAAAAAACTAAGGCGTTCACACGGGACAAAGCAGAAGTGGTTTTCGCGGCCAACAATTCAGTCATTTAAAATTTTTTTTTATATATATATCTTATTCAGACTCAAACTCCGGAAAACATTTTTCTAGAATATTTTAGCCCAATGTATCCAGTTTTAATGGACTATTTTGGCTTCTTTTTTTTTTGAAAAAAATATAATAAAAAAAAGATTACAAAGGGATAAATACGTATATTATCAAGTCATATCAAGTCGAGATTTTACAAAACACGATTATGAGTAACCTTTAAATGACCTTCCAAAATTTAAAAAACTTATCAGCCTACTTTTCGTAATATCCAAAAATCGATTTTTTTAATCAAATTGACCGGACCTATTGCTTAAATACAATATATTTTTCGATAAATATTTATTTGTCTTAAATAAAAATATTTTCGGCATTGAATTGGTAACATTTGGCTTTTACGGACCAATGTTTGCTTTCCAATTTACAATAAAATTTGGAACAAAAAACACAAATGCATAAATATTTTTATTTTTTATATATTTTTACAAGTAACTAGCTAATTTAGTTGGCATTGTATTGCCCATAATGACTGGTAAATTGAGACCAGATTATTTTTCAGTCAATTATGATGTAATACATGAGTAGGTTAACTAAATTAAAACAGAAAATAAAAATAAAAAAAAAGCTGTTGACAACATCAAAGCTTAGCATTTCAATTTTCATATGAATGGAAGTTTGATGAAATTATGAGCCTAAAAGTTAAAAAAAAAAAAAATAATCAAATTATGACTAAAGTTCGACTAAGGCGACTCTCACTTTTATTGACATTTTAATCAACCTTATAATTTATAATGTTATTCGTATACACTAGGTATATATTTTTTAATGGACTCTACCCCAGCATCTTTTGGTTTTAAAGTTGCACTTAAGCTTTTAATTGGCTTAAATACTTCAAATAGTTATAGACCACAATGCTGCTGCCTGTAGTGTTGAAAGAAAACTCTTTTTGTAAATTATCAAATAAGGCAACCGTTTAAGTTTTCATTACCTCATTAAACAGCGCCTCAGCGTCTTTATATCGCAAATTCAACCACAAGCTCACACATTTGATTTGCCATAACTCGACTTGATGTGTCTTTTCCGCATTCACTTTCACTGAAAATGCTGTGCGCTAAACGCTACTAAGCTGCGTCGTAGGCTCACAATTGACGCCTTTAAAATTTTTTTTTTTTTGTTAAGGGAATTTATATTTGGTTATGCTTTTTATTTTTTTATCAATTAACTGAAATTGTGTTATTTTGTATTGTTGGCTTTTTCTTTTGTTATTTTTTAATTGTACCACCACCCGTCCATCAATGGGTTACTTGGCCAGTGGCGCAAATTGTTAGCTAAAGTGCATATCAAATGGTTGCTCTACCCGAATTAAATTTACAAAGGTAACTAACTAGCTAATGTGCTTAATTTTGCGTGAAAGTATTTATCAGTTTATTTTTTAAGAGTTAACTTTGCATTTATCTAAAAAGATCTACGTCACGCTTTAGTCGGAGTTCAATGACATCAAGAATTATAATCGGTTTTGTTACAGTCATTGTTGGCACGGTGTTCAAATAAAATATTTTCGGGCCACGAAAAAAAACACGACCCGTTCCCAGCTCTGAGAAAAACTTCTTGAGAATGTTTATTTATGCTAAGGGCCAATAGAATTTTCAAAAACGAAAGCGAAATTTCTCATAGAAATTGGATTCGCCAAATTTTTTCTTAATTTCACTATTGCTGTGTATCTTTATAGCATACATTTTTTATGCTGTTTTGTAGTAATCACAGACCGACTTATGCTGTTTTGTCTTGAGAGAACAAAACATCTATAGACTAAAGAATGTTATAATTAGTGTAATATTACACAAAACTAAAATTAACATTTGTATCAAACAATTATCATAAAACATCAGTCGAAGTGAGGTCAAGTAGCAGGCAAACGAATTATGCTCCAACAGCAACAACAACGACAATAATTGAACCCAATATGCGCACAATTATCCCAGTAGGCATGTTGAACTGACTAACAGTTGCTTTGATATCAAAACACAGCAAAAGTATTCTCTCGTTTCACTTTCTTTCTTGCATCAGAGCGCATGCGCAGCCCGTCGTCAATTAAGGTTGTCGGTCGCCGCCGCTCCACTAATAGCTATCGTGCTTGATGAAAGTAGACAAATCGCATGAGTTTGATTTGCTACAAAATGCAGTGAGGCATTGCATTTTTTTACTTTGTAAAATATCAGTTAGTGGGATACTAAGGCGCAGCCCTAGGCTGTAAAAATTAATTTGTAACTGCGATTTAAATCAATTTCTTTTTTTTTTTTTTGTGAATCAATTTTGAGCTTAGCGGAACCGATAACTTATTCATTATTTTAGTTGTAGGTATTTACTTTTGCCGAAGAGAAAAGCGATTGGTGAAATACCAAAATTATTTTGACATTTAACAATAAAAGTTTCAGTCAGTAAGGTATGTGTAAGGTAGTGAATGTGGCTTAACTATTCAACCTTATCATCTAATTCGATTTCCATTTCGAAAATTTTCCAATCAAAATCGAATAAGATGATGAGGTTGACTCGATTTGGATTGGAAATATTTTCGATTCTGGAAAACAAAATCTCGACTCGATTTAGTTCCAATCGAAATCGAATTAGATGATAAGGGTGATTTTTTTTTTTTTAAATAAGTCTATATAATAGCCGTGTTTCTTTTGACGCGTATATACAATTGTGGTAATTTTCAAATTGCGATAACTTATGAACGGTGAGTCATACGATAAAAAATCCAAGGGTCTTTTTAAGCGAGAACCACATGCTCTACAAATAACACAGTGCGACAAAATGGAAAAAATTTCTGCCCCTGGGGTCTCATAAAGTTTTTCTAATAGGTTATGAAAAATAAAAATACACGTATTTCACCGAATATGTGTATCAGTGATTTTTTCCATTTTATGGCTCCTCAAAGCTTAAAATTCACGTTTTATATGAAATTTTGAGATTTTATGAAAAAACCATGTTAGTATGAAATGGTGCTCATGTTCTTACCTTTAATTTAAGGTATAGCATTTGAGAATCCGCATTGTAGTTTTTGTTTTATAAGCAAAATCATTTTCAATGTATTTTTTATTTTCGTAGGTATATTTCGGAAAATAAAAAAAAAATCATCACAAAGTCTTCTAATATTTGAAATAGCAAAATTTTTACAATTTTTCTTATAAAACAAAAACTACCGTGCGGATTCTCAATTGCTATAGCTTAAATTAAAGGTAAGGACACGAGCAACATTTAATAATAAAATGGTTTTTTCATAAAATCTCAAAATTTCATATAAAACGCGAATTTTAAGCTTTGAGGAGCCATAAAATGGAATAAATCACTGATACACATATTTGGTGTAATACTTTATGAGACCCCAGGGGCATTTTTTGTGTTGCACTGTGTAATTTTAATCTTTTGTAAAAAAAAAATAATTATCTAGAAGTTATTTAAAAAAAAAAGTGATTTTTTGCCGTTTATCGGCGCTTAACCAGTTTTTATAGAAAACTCCTAAAAGATAAATTTTTTTAAAAATAAAATGAAAACTTTTTGTAGAGAACGTTATTCTCCATAAAAAAAGTTCCTTAAAGTTTTATTGTGCGACTCACTGTTCATGGGTTATCACAATTTAAAAATATCCACAATTGTATATACGCGTCAAAAGAAACACGGCTAATATTTCAACCTCACTCTGTTTCTTAGTTTTGTGGACTGTTCTTATTTTGGGAGAGTGGGGAACCTCCAAATGGGTAATACAATTGTTAAAAATAGTAAGAAAATTTAAAAATTGCTGAAAACTCCTGTCCGAGGGTTTCTTGGGCTGATGAAACCATTTTTAAAAGGGTATTGCCCCCGAACGGAGGCTAAAATAGCTACAAATAGAAACCAACATCATAAATGGATTTAGCGACTCAAAAAACCCACAGATTCGAATGTTCAGTATATTTGTAGCTATTTCTGCCCTCGTTTGGAGACTATACCCCTTTAAATATGAAAAAACTTAAAATTGCTACTAAATATTGATTCAGCAACCCAAAAATCGCAGATGCAAATAACCTACCCTCCCCCTTAAATATGCCCACAAAAACTAAAGAGTGGAGTTTGGTTGAAATATCTTAAGTATTATTTAAAAAAAAAAAAATTAAAATAGGACTTTTCCAGGTCATTCAGCTATTAAGAAAAGTTCACACATGGACTGCATAGTCCATTTGAAACTTTGATTGGTTGTTTGGCGTTGCTGGGCCACAGATTTCCTACTGTGTCTCACAATTAAAATAAAAACAGGTTTTTTAGAACCACAATCCTTGCAAGACCATAGGAGTAGGCCGTGCTCCGTAATAACTACCGTAACCCCAACATTTTCTGTTAATAAGTTCACCAGATCTGATATTATTTTTCGAGACCCATTTTTCCCGGGAAATGGATCATGACACTCTTTAATGAAGGATAAAAAGAAGTTTATTGCAGCTTGACAATTGACGTATACAGCAACGCTTCACCTATCAGTGTCATAGTTATATATAGAACTAATGGTACATATAATTTGCTGAACTTTCCAGAACACTATTAATTTTCTTGTAAGTAGTACCATTTAAATCGTAAGATCTTCTAAGTATATTCTCCAGCTCACATCATTTCTATATTCGAAAAAGTCCTTTTTACCGTTTTTCATTACTACAACATTTCTCTCTCGAGCATCGTTTAATTCCAACAACAAACAAGTTTTTTCTTTAACATTATTGTATCTTTGTCATCGTCAATGTAGACGTCTGTCAAATCAATGACGCACGTCGTATGTACATGAGAGCACCACCCAACCAACAACTGCCATGTACTCGTAAGCGCAAATTCAATGGCGATTCAGATACATTCGTTATCATGGCTGGGGACCATGCCAACATATTCAAGTTTACAAGTTTCAATAATAGTGGTAATTATTGTTTTAAATTACATTGCTTTCTCATTGTGATGTGAAATATGTTAATCAAACACTGCAACATGTGGCAACAACAAAAGAGCAACAGGTTGCAATGTTACTGCAGTCAAGTAATGAGTAACTGTGGTCCCCCGTTATCAGTCATGTAAAGTCGATCAATCGATTTTCACATAGATGTTGACTTGATGATCTTAGAAGCGGTTTATTTTTTAAACATCAAATAAATTATATTAAAAAAAGTCATTCAACTGTGCTTGACCGCAAATCATCCTCATCATTTTACTTTGTGTTTTAGTTGGTGTTCTGAAATAATTCGCTATTCGATCGAAGGTTTTCAGGTAGAAGAATTGTAATAACCTTCCATGTATAATTGAGGAGTGGCCGTACCAAAGGGCCTAAGTACCATTTCGAAAAGTAGTGTCATAATATGAATCGGGTGACATTTTGTTAAAAGTGATTATAATTGCTTTGTTTCCACGAAAACTTTACTCAATGGTATGAAATTGATGGCGTTATGTTAAAAAAATGATACCGGTCAAATAACGGAATGTTTTTGAAGGTTTGAACTACTCTCTCCATAAGGATCCTTTAGGCTCCATTCAAGTATTGCGTAAGCAGATTTTCAGTGAATTGTCAATATTAATTGAATTAGTCAAAAAAAAAAGTTATCGAGATCAAATTCAGATTTTATGGTGTACACCATACTTGAAACTGAAATGCTGAACACAAAAAAAAAAAGGATCACGACCAACCGTCTACCGGAAACGTAATCTACAGAATATTTTTTCATTAACCATGGGTCTAAGATCAATATCAAGCTCCCGCTTTTAGCGAGAAGTTTTTCGTATCAAGACGTATATCAATCATTGGTTTTGTCAGCTTTCAGAATCTATTTTTATCATGAACGATTTTTAATATTCAGCCCGAGTTTTGAAAAGGTTTTCTTGAAAAGTGGTCGAAAATCCTAAAAACTTTTGTTGAAATAAGACTTTCTTTCAAAAAATTAGAAAATTTGTTGAAATCGCTTTATTTTGGTGTTTAAAAACGAAGTCAAAAATCTTCATCGAGATCTCTGCCGCATAAAAAGTTGTTCAGGCTCAATGTTTACGAGGATATTTGCAAAAAACACTTTTAATGCTAAAGTGATGTGGATGATGATTTTTGACATTTTTTGGCTCGATATTCATTTTAGACCAATCTTTTACTGGCCAAATTTGCTTAGAATTTTGGTCATTTATTTTACACCCGAACAATTTGGCTCACATTGATGTAGATTTGAGATCATTAGAGCAAATTATCATTAGAGTAAACACTGTTACCGACACCTCTTTTTTCATTTCAAATTATTGTTTCTATGCAATATTTATAAACACGTTGGCAACAATATTTCGATTTTGCTAATTTTTTTATATAATTTTTTCGTGGAAACAGCTTTACAAAACAATTTTGCGAAATAGAGAACAAATACAGAATACTTTCTGAAAAACAGAACATTTCTACGTTTAAAAAATTATACAGTACGGTTGATTTGTTGATAGTTTTCACAATACAGCAGGGGTTGAAATAAGAAAAAGTTATTACTGCAGAATTTTTATTTTTATTTGCAATTTTTAGCAAAATTTTTTTAATGTCTTATTCAAGTGATTAATATTAAATATTAATATTAAATAACATATATCATGGCAATGGTTCAATTTAAAATTGAAAATTTATAGCGAAATTTTCTTCGAATGCATTTATAAAAATATGTTTAAAGTAGAGTTGCCGAGTACTTATTGTGATTGCTACATTTTAGCCCAAATTGGTGAGGTTAGACAACTAAAACGGTTATAAACGAAATAAAATGAGTATTTAGTTTCAACGATTAACGCAAAAATAAAGTAATATGAATTTGGGTGAAAATTATTATTACAAGTTTTTCAATATTCTGAAGTTATTACTGCAAATTTGAAGTTATTACTGCAGAAATAGGGTATTACTACAGCTTATTTCAATGCCTGCAATACAGTCAATTCGTTTTTTTTTTTTTTTTTTAAATGACAATCCTCCCAAGAGCAAACCCGGCGCACGCTTCTGCATTTTAAGACATTCCCTTATCCTCAGCTCAAAACTTATATCACTAACTGTTTAGCAATTGAAGTTTCTTCGCCACTCACGACGTATCAAACTGACGGGATAGCATGTTTAAGGTGTTGGTTCTCCAGTAGGCCTATTCCATCAGTACAATTTTAATACACTTATACATAAATACAGCCATAGGCCGGAGCTATTGGATGCACATAACCAAATTTGCGGTTTTGGGTTGATACTTTCAGCACAACTCGTTAAAGTATTTATATTATTTTTTTTAATTGAACATCAAAATCTAAAAACAAGATTTTGAATAAAGCTAGATATGATATAGGTACATTTATACTTGCGATTCAATGGTTCCTCATTAACTCTTTTTGATTTTGTAATACAGTGACAAAGAAAAATGTTCAACATAACGTCTTCTTTCGGGAATATACAATGCTCACTTTCTTGTATCCAAAAAAATGTAATTTGTTGGACGGCGTACTCCAAATTTTTGCTGCTCAGTGTAAATTAAATGTTGGCTACTCGCAAGTCACTTAAAATAGCATTTTGCTGATGACGATAAAACATGCAACAACTCATTACTTTAACAAGCCAGGAATATTATCAATCAATTTTGCAATTTTCACTTTATTAAAAATATTAATTGAAATTTAAATATCCTGTCTGTTGAGTATTAAATGGTAGATAATTAAAAATTGAGAAAAATAATTCGCAAACATCTTTTGTTTTTTTTTATTTAAATAGTTTTCATATATATTTTTCCTTGATAACATACATGCATTTTAAGTATATTTTATATGTATGTTTATAGTGTGCATTATTACAGTTTACGCAGATTTCATATTTCATCAATTAGTATAAAAAATAAATCACAAAATTAGTTAAAAAATACTACAATGTAATGATATTCGGTATATTCTGTTTTCGATTTTATGTATATATTTATATTTGTATGCAAATGACTACATACATCATATTTAAACTATTGCAAAGTGATGTGCATACTTGTGTGGCTGTAGAAATATTATTGTTATTAAAATAATTATATGCATAATTTGTTTAAAAAATGTTTTTTTGTGTTTCAATTTAATGCGGTAGTATTTAAAGTACTTGCTTATATTATAATTTTTCTTCTTATTATTGCGGAAATGTCGTTTAACTTTATAATCCTTACTTCTATTAATGAAATACACATATCAATATGTCATACCTTGTTAGATAATCAATTATTTCAGTAATGATGATACATATAATTACTATAACAGGTAATTGAGTTTGTTTTTCATTTTCACTACATTACCAATAACAAATACTTTTGAATTGCCCTTACATATTCAATCACAATTGAAGAGCTGAGTGGATAGACATTTTTAAAAAAGTTGAGAACAAAAAAATTCTATATCATGAAAATCATATATCAGATTTAAAAGGATTCATTTGCTGGATCTTAGCAACTGGTCTAGTTAAAGCAGAGGCTTTCATTGTCTTCAAAATATATATGTAAATACATACATCACTCCTCCTTATGAATGGCTTTCTTTGCCGAATTACGACTGCATTTTTAAATTTTTCTCAACTCGGATTTACTTTTTGCAGTAGCAACAAATATATCACCAACACCTGCAGCAGGCAATCTGTTTAAACGACCACGAATCAGCAACGACATACAAATTTTTAACACCTGTATTGTCTGCAGAGTTCATCACAGCTCCCACAGGCAAAGGCAAGGATATATGAAACACTTTCCAACCTCGGTACCACCAAGGCCTTTATTAGACATTTTGCATTTTTTGGATATAACACCAGATATTCATTTTTGGAAATAACGCCAGAATTTTTAGAAATAACGACAGAAAAATACTTCGAAATAAAGCCACAAAAATCTTCATATAAAATTCTGGCGTATTTTCATTTTGTTTGGAAACCAAGTCAAAAAATTTTCTGGCATTTTTTCCAAAAATGCATGGCTTTATTTCCAAAAGATAAGTATGTTGTTTTCAAAAAGGAAAAAACGCCAGGAAATATTTTGGAAAAAAAACAGAAATTTTCTAGCATAAATTTTGAGAAATAAACCCAAAACTCGTTTTAGTAAACAACGTAACTTTTGGAAATAAAGCCAAACAGTTTTTTAAAAAACGTCCAGAAAAGTTTTTGACTTTATTTCTAAAACAAAATGGAAATAATGCCAGAATTTTGTTCAGAACTTTTTTTTAGCTTTATTTGTAAAAAATTTTTGGCGTTATTTCCTATGGCGTTATTCTGACGTTATATCTTTTTTAATACTTGGCATTATTTCCCAAAATTTATGCCATAGGAAATAACGGCAGAAAAATGTTTGGGAATGATGCCAGCAAAACCTCCATACAAAATTCTGACGTTATTTCCATTTTGTTTTAGAAATAAAGTCAAAAACTTTTCTGGACGTTGTTTTAAAAAAATGTAGGGCTTTATTTCCAAAAGTTATGTGGTTTACTAAAAAGAAAAAAAGGCATACATTTTTTTTGGCATAAATTTTTGGAAATACAAGCCAAAAATTAAGTAGGAAATAAATTGTTGGCTTTATTCCCAAAACAAAATGGAAGCAACGCCAGAATTGTGAATGCCATTATTTCCAAAATTCTGGCGTTATTTCTTTTTTGAATTAAGGCTTTGTATGGAAAAAATGCCAGAATTTTTTATGGAGATTTTTCTGGCTTTATTTTCAAAAACTTTCTGACGTTATTTCCGAGAGTAAAAATTCGGTTTATAATATAGTATTAAATTGTTAATGATTAAAAATTAAATCGTTATAGAAAATATAAGTTTAATTGAAACTTGTACATTGCAACTTAGAATTTAACTGTTGTGATAGTCAAAAATGTAATTATAATTGAATATGTTATTGTAATCAAAGTTGTAATTGTCCTCGTATTACATTTAGCAGTTTTATATCGCAGCAATTGAAATCTGAAATGCAAGTATGACATTTTATATGTGTTTCTGTGTACATATCTTGTAAAAACGGTGGCTCTAATCTATTGAAATAGAAAGCATACATTTGTTACTTGCATATTTATGTATGTAATCGTATATATAAAAGTATAGTTTATGGTTTTTGCTCTTTTAATTATTTTTAGTTATTTGTTTTTTTCTTTTCGTTTTGCTTTAACATTTCCATAATTTTAATTCTTTTCTTGCTTGATTTGTATTATTCATTTTTTATAAGAATACATTTTTTTTTTTTTTTTGTTTCTAAAATAATAGTTTTCTACCAACTACTTTTTTTAAGAATTTCGTTATAATTTGATAAAATAAATAGTAAATTTTTACAGTTATAAAATATATGTATTTCCCTTGATCTAACAAATTTTGAAGAAGTTGTCTTGAATAACAATAAAATAGTTTTTTCTTAAAACTTTAACATATCGTACTTATGTTAATGCATAAATTGTTTAAAAACTCCAACATATTTAATAATATAGCCAAAAAGAGATAAACGCTTTTTAAGTGAATTATATATAAGTATTTTAAGGATTTACTAAATTATTTTTTCATGTAGTTATAAATGGGAGGAAAAAACTAATCTATTCTGTAGCAAGCTGCCGGCTCTTAAAGTAATGTTTATTACATATTTCATTATAATTATGTATATAGCTTGCCTTATGCAATTTAGTGCCTTAATACGCAATGTAAAAAGTTTAGCAGTTGCTTATTGTAGTGCTGTTAAGCGCTTATTTTTTTAGCAAAGAGGCAAAAAAAAGAAAATTATTTTACTAAAGCGGCATAAGTTTACATTTTAATATTCTTTGATTTCTTTGTCTTAGTATAACAAAAAAAAAAATTAAATTAAATATAACTTTTAGGCCCGGATTCACAGTCCCTAATTAATTAATGACAAGAGTTTAATAAACAAAATTTTATTTTCAGTAATAAGTTAACCATTAGTTAAATTTAAATTTCATTGGTGAACCATGCCCTTCCACTAATTTGATCAGAAAAATTCACTACTTCATCAGTAAAATTTCATCGTTTTTGTTATTTGGTTTTCCCAACCTTAAAAAAAAAAACATGTTTTCACAAAATCCACTCTGTCAATAGGAAACATTAGTTAAACTCTTGTCACCATTTTAGTTAACTGTGGATTGGGGCCTTAGTCAAACTCAGAAAATCGACTACGGAATACCGAAGAATTTTTGAGTGCAAAATACAAAATCTTACATAGTTAATTTTCTTCAATAATAAAATTAAATAGTTGTCAAAATATAGTTAAAAAAAATGTATATATTTTGGACCTAATGAATGTATAACACTTTAAGCAAACATAAATCTTATGGAACTACTGACACCAAGCCCATTCAGCCAACGATATTTTAACTTAATAATAGCAATGATAAATTTGATGTTGAAAAAAAAAAAAAAACTTCAGAAAGATAGCAGCTCCAGTTTTTGATGAAAATGAGCTTTGTGAGATTCGTAAAATAAAAACAAACCCACGATTAAGCTGCGGCGAGCTTCTTGCCTTGTTTTATAAAGTTTTCAGTACTTTGTTCTTAATAGAATAATCCAATTCTTTATCATACCTAGAATGAATTCTGGTCGAAAATCTTACCTACAAAGTTACTCCAATTTGCATGAAGAAAAGAACAAAAAAGTGTAGCACTGATTTGCCTAAAAACACTTTAAAGAATTTAGAAGATTGGCCGAACATAATAAGATATCTTTTAGTTTGTACTCAGACGATAGTTCTATATTGACACTACCTTTCATGATACCCACTGTTCCGATTTTAATTTTCATAGTCTTTTTGTTGATCTTTTTAAAAATTAAATAATATAAGTAATAAGCAAACAACATACAAAAACGCAAAATACCATTATTTCTTCAGATATTTTCTCTTTTTTAAGTGTTTGAATTCTCATCTCTACATCGCCAACTTCGTGTTGCTTTATATTTTTTTACTTTATCTGGTTTCTGGATGCCAGCAATTTTTTCGTTAACATTAACTTCTTGTTGTTTTAATGCATTTTTAAATTTGTCCTCTCTACATGATTGAGTTAAACGTTCTTCTATTTCTAGTTGACGAGATGCAGTATCGACTGGCTTTGCTGCACCGAAAACTATAGATTTTTTTGATTCTTCATTTTCGTCAGCTGCTTCAAACACAAACTTTGTATGAAATTTTGGCCATGGCAGTGTACGAGGTTTTAAATTAAGCCTTGGTCTCTCTTGGTCGGATTCTGTCTTTATTTTATGCGCATTTCTATCTTCGTTACTTTCAGTACGCCATGACAGAGGCACAGCCATTTCATGCTTATTATTAAGTCCATCTTGATTAGTTGAATCACAAAATTGATTGATTTGATCTTTTTCCTCATTTGCATTGAATACATCAATAAGGGTTTGTTGGCCCTTGACAATTTGATCAGGCAAACTTAATACGTGCAGCAAATCACTGCGAGTTTCTAATTCAATGTATGCAAGGCCACGAACACTTCCAGTTTCATCATCTTCTCTATGTAATCGTAAGGACACAATATGAATGTAGTCAAATAGATTACGAACATCATCCTCATTGACATCAAAAGGTAGATTTCTGATACAAGCAAGAAATGGTGGATGAAGGTACGAATAACAGTCAAAAATTCTATTCGCCTTTGTTGCAATCGATAGTTGCAACAGTGAAGGAACAATTTTGTCAACTGATTGGACTAATTTTTTGTTTTTTCGACCTTTTTTACCTAAAATGCATAGAATACAAATTTGAATAAAAACAATACCATTGGGCAAGAAATGTATAATTCTGAGCACCGGGCCTATAAGTTGTCCATGCCTGTACTACACCAAGAGTGTCCGTGTTTCAAAATCACTGAGACACGCGCAGTCAGCGTAAAATTTTGGCTCGTCCACAACAAACACAATATTTCAATATTTTCTAAATCTCTCGGAACTACAACAACCCTTGAAAAATTGATTTTTTTTTTTTTTTTATACACACAAGATTTCAAAGTTAATGGAAAGTAGCGGATCAGCAGTCGTTGTTTTATGTTGGTTCCGTAGAAAAAAAAAAACAACAAAAACAATTTTCCATGGGTGTTGTAGTTCAGCGAAATTTGGATGATATTGAAATATTGTATTTGTTGTTGGCCATCCAAAATTGTCTCACTTTTGTTTTACGCTGACACCCTTGTACTACACTTAGGAACTATTTAAGCAAATGTTACCAAACTCGGTGCACAAACACTTAACGGCACAAACAAGCATTGGACAAAAAATAAGTGGAGCGCTGAAAAAGTAGGCGGCATAAGAGAAGTGTGTAAGTGTGGCACCTCCCATACAGGCAGAAACTTTGAAAAGCTTTTTTTAAAAAACAATTCAAGCAATTATTTCAATTGTTTTCTAACTTGACACGGGAAGACATAGGATCAATAGTATTTTAATTAAGACAAATTATTGAGGTAAGCCACTTACATACTATGGTGCGGAACTCTAAGCCAGACTCACTTTTTTTATAAAGTTTACTAATAAATTTACCAAATATTTGTTAGTAACGTATAACATTTTACTCAATATAATAGAATAATAGCCATAAATAGATGATTTTTATTATTTTGTTCTTTATTTAGCATTTTTGAACAGAAAAACTATATTAATTTTGAATGCCATTTTAAGCCAAATTGCACACTCTCAAAACCTTTACCTACTGCCACTTTTTTTTTTATTATTGGCCACAAATTTTAAAAGCATATCATTTTATGAAACTGTAGCTGCATTAAGATTCTGCAGCAAAAAATCTATAAAGAAGTATATGCTTTCAGACTTGGAAGGAGTAAAGATATAAAAGAGGTTAATTCTGAAACTTTCACATACTTTCTTATTTAATTTATAAAACTTTGTTCGTTTCTTATGGACACGAAAACCACTGATCGATTTCGAAGAAAAGACTAGAAAAATGGGCGGTGCCACGCCCCCAAAAAACAAAAATACGACAAACCTCAGAAACTGACGCGTAGAAATGAAATTTGGCACATATGTAAAGGGCACTAAACCAAATAACACCTATTAGAAAAATGAGCGGTGCCAAGCCCCTAAAACAAAATTTGACATATATCTGAAACTGTTCTAAGCATATGGATGAAATTTGATATGAAAGTCACCAGAAAAAATACCACAATGCTATGCTAAATAAGGTATTTAAACCGAATTAAGCACAAGTGATAAAAATGGTCCGTGCAAGCCCTATGAAAATTTTGAAAAGAAAACGATATAGAGATGTATTTGGAATTGAAGACTTTCATTAAATGTAGTATAAAATTATGAATTTCTAGCGAGACCAAAGGTAACTCCCTCAGTAGTGTGAATATAACTAATTGTATCTGTTATTTTTGCTTATAGCACTACATATTTTTACATGTTAGCAATTTGTTTAGCCTTGTGAGTATAGTTGATTAGTCCGGTTAGTCGTGTCTTGTTGGGCATAGTTTCTGAAGTATAGCTTTATAAGTATTTCTGAAATAAACATTACACTGTGACCCAAATAGTATGAATAAATATCATAGTTATTGTACATATTAGATTTTCTAAATATTATGTAAAAACTCAATATTATCAATTTTGTTAGAATGTTTTAGTTTTATACTAAATACATAGATTCTAAGAAAGTGCAAGAACGTGAAAACTTAATGTGCAGTGTTTAGTGCGAAAACAGCAACAAAACCAAAGTACTTAAATATATTGAAAAAACGAGGAGTAAAAAAAGCAGAATAAATTGTTTCTACATACACGGAGAGACCATTCTGTAGTTATAATTTGATATAAATTTAATCAGTTTGGTTGATCCATTGCTGGTTAAAATGTGGGTGGTACTTAAATGATAAAATTATTTCCCAGTTTAATTATAATTAGTGTATGTAAAAAACTCAAAATATAAATTGCATAAGCATTTAAGTATGCTTAATATTATCCTTGAAAAAAGTTGGCGAGGACTCTTCAAATAGACCATATAAGTTTGTAAGCAAATATCTAATTATAAATTTAAGTAGGAAATCAAATATTGACAATTATGTTATTCATTAAACATTTCTTAACTCTTAATTAACTACTTTAACATCACTTAAATTCTCTACATTTAAAATTTTTCAAGCCAAATATGTAAATAATTAAAACGAAATTCAAATTCTACATTCTTGTCATCATTGATTACCCTTTAACATTTAACAAAATTTTATAATACCCATTCTACAATCCATTTCTACTACCATTACCTTTAAAATTGTTATTAGTTTTGCCAAATTCAATCGGCAAACTGGATACAAATTTTTGTACATAAATGCTAGCCGACGAACTTTGTTTCGTAAATCCATGTCGAAGAAAATCCATGAATTGTTTATTTACAAATTGCCTCAGCAATAAAAGAAGTTTTGCGTCAGACTCTAACATGTTGAAATTTATCCAACTATCCAATGCTACTCTGACGCGTCTATATGATGCACAGCCCATGTAATTAAAGTCACTGGGTTCGTCATCATTCGAAGAGTCCGTATTAGCATCATCGTCGTCCAGTTCCACTTCAAATTCACGTCCGCATTGTAGCGCTATCAGCGCTGGTGACACCACTGTATTCATATTAATAGAACACATTTTGGCTAATCGTGACTTTTCATAAAACACAATCCAATCATGCGGCAGTGTATCCACAAAATCCTTAAGATTTTTCATTCCTGGTGGATTAAGTGATGAAGTGCGTTGTAATATTAGCTGCTTTTCAGCGCCGGATATGAGCGTCATTTTCGTGCGATCAACTAAAGCAACATTGGGATAAAATCCAGCAACCAAGCAAAGACGCACTAAGTTCCAGTCAGCATTAAAGATCGTTGCATTGGGTCCTAGCCGAAATTTCTGTGATATTAATTCGGCTATTTGACGACGTGTTGCGCAAAACATTTCCAAAGCGGACTGCGAAAGGAAATATTTATTACAAAAATCATGCAGTTTTTTTTTATTGTGACGTATGCTCATGTATGCATCATATAACGCCAAGATACCCTTTTGATCACTAAAGCTATTGGCTGCAAATGATTTGCGCTGAAAGGAAGCATGACCTTGTTGCGCACGATCCGTCGGTAAAATAAAGGGATCTTTTACAGAGTGAAACGCGACAATTGTTAGTACAGGATCAACGCATTTAAAGAATAAACTATAGATTAGGCATTTACCCAGCTGCACATCAAGTGGTATCTCCACCAAGTGTTTGCCCAATTCCGTTACACTTTCGTCATCGTTGAACACTTGTAGGATTTGTAATTTTTTAACAGCGTTTTGTACGCTTATCGTTGACGGAGGATTTAGTGCACGCGACAAATAAGTTTGTACATCGCAATTTTTATCCAAAGTTTTGGCGTACAAACAGATTTCAGTCAATGGAATGCGCATGAATTCCGGAAAACAAAATTTCGGCATAAATTGATACTTGGCTGTAGAGTAGAGGCGATAACAGACACCATTTTGTGTGCGTCCAGCACGTCCCGAACGCTGATTTGCATCGGCCTGTGATATCCACACGGACTGCAGTTGTGATGATTCGGTCACCGAGTCAAATGTCTTCATTTTCACCTTGCCAGAGTCGATTATGTACGCCAAGTCGGGTATTGTTATTGAGGTTTGTCCAATATTGGTTGATAGTATTATTTTGCGTACACCATGTCGTTGCAATGCCTGCCACTGATCACGCGAATCCATTTGTCCGTGTAGTATGCATATTTTGTAGGTACCTGCGGGCAGAGTGCTAGTGATGAGATCGCGTTGTGCTACAATATCATTGTAACCGGGTAAGAAAACCATAACAGCGCCCGGATGTTGACTACGATATAGACCCTCCAACAACGAAAGTATTAAATCATGATCTACTTCGCTGTCTTCGTTGAATTGCTGCTGATATGCGGCCATCAAGCGTTCCTTTTCCAGATCAACCTGGTTGGTTTGCAATTGCAGCTGCTGTTGTTGTGCAAAGCCATCGCTGCTGGCTATTATTTGCGAACAGAGTCCATCAATATGTTCAGCAGCATAGTCAGCTGCAGTATTTCCAAGTTGATCGCGTATATGGACACTTGCTTGCAGCTGTATAAAGTTTTGCACATATTTGGGACAATTTGATTTACAAGCGGCGATAAGTGGAGTGATGCCTGTAAAATGAAATAAATTTTTCCATAGTATTTATTCGAATCATGTTATATAAAAGGACTTTGCGTCATTTTGGAAATAACACCTTTATTTTTTTATATGAAAAATTTATATATTTTTTGGCTATGTAATATTTTTCGATATAATTCATTATAACTCTCTTTCTAAGAAAATAATTTGGAAAAAAACAAACCTGTCTTTGAATGTCCACCATCTACTGGTACACCCTCGCTTTCGATAAAGTACTGCAACTGATCGAACACTTCCCACAATTCTTCCACATTTTTGCTCACATCAGAACACAGCTCAAGATTAAAATCTACAACTTCTTGTGCATATTCGTCTGCTATCAACACCGGAGTGGTTCTAACTTGTTCACAGGTATTATTATTACTTTGAAATTGTGGCTGAATGCCATTCGGCGGCATAAGTCGTAAATATTTCTCCATTAGCAATGTGCGATAGCCAGTATGATACAGTATGTCTTCCAAATGATAAAGTTTTACATCATAACCCTGTCCCGGTACATTAAACACCGGACAATCATTAAAATATTTCGACAAAAGGTTGATATCCATGGTGGCTGACATGAGTATAACTTTGAGATCTTTGTTGTGCTTAAGTTGCTCTTTAACGGTGATTAGCGTGAAATCTGTGTACTTATCACGTTCATGAATTTCATCAATAATAAGGTGGGTAATTTTACGAAAGAGATCACGCACATCAGCCATAATGGAACGTAACAAGCAACCGCTAGTTGTATACACAAGATTTGTAGTTTTACGTACGCGACCTAAAAAGAGAAAGAACATTTTAATTAGGAAATTCACAAACTAAAAATATTCTCATTATTAGCTACCACACAAGCATGGGTTAGATGACATTGTTGGTTTGAGCATACTTTGAGCTTACAATGTGTTTTAGTAAAAACACCAATAATATTAAAAAAACAGACAAAATGTATACATATAACAAAGGCTGAATTCATTACGTTTCAAGGTTTCAATGATCACCACAATCATATCATCAGACGAATTTGCCGATATCCAAAAGGACTTGACAAACATACTATATTTAACTTTTTGTATAGATTTGTTGAGTATCACTGCAAAAAGTAAATACAGCACTTGCAAAAAATCAAAGATACAACAGCAAGACGATGGGAAAAACAGAAAAAAAGAACATTTGCATGTACTGTATTTACTTTTTGCTGTGATTCTCAACAAATCTATGCAAAAGTTTAAATACAGTATGCTTGTCAAGTTCTTCTGAACATGATTGAAACGTAACAAAATCGAGCCTTCCAATAAATTTATTTGTTTTCTTTTATGCATTTTGAATTATTTTTGTAATTATGTTGGTGTTTTTACTAAAACACATTAAACAGTAAGCTCAAACCAACAATGTCACCTGATACATGCTTGTTTTGAAATTAATAATGTAAATCATTATCTGTTAAAAAAAGTACTGAAAATTAATAACATTCTTCTTTTACAACGAAATATCACTTACTTTCCATGCGAATTTGATAACCGACTGTATCACCCACTTGTTCACCACGTTCTTCAGCCACTCGATGTGCAACGGATACCGCGGCTATTCTCCTTGGCTGTGTCACCAGTATGCGACATGGCTTATTATAGCGTGTTGCCTCACTTAAAATGTACTGTGGGATTTGTGTTGTTTTACCAGAACCCGTTTCGCCATTGACAATAAAAATCTGGAAAGAAAATTTAATTAAACTCAAGTATGGGGTTATTGTGAATAAATATTCCCGGGGATTTTTTCTTAGACTGCAATGGAGAGTGTACGGTAGAAGCACGAGGTTCAACGCTGTATCAACGAAATTCAGCCACATTATTGAGAAGCAGTTTTTTAACTCTCGGTATACTTTAAGGGCGATTTCTTTTATTATTAAGCCAGTCTATTTGGCATTTACAATGGGACAAAAATGTTTAGCATATAACAAAATTCAAGGGTTGATTCGGAATATATAAAATTTTGGAACCTACTTGCTATAAATGTCGCTTTATATAAATAGAGTTTTTATACGAAATTAGAAATGACTTTCTGTGTGAAACTCGAACAGAGAAACTAAATAAGAAAAAAATAAAAGAGAAAGAAACTTTCAAAGGAATATTGAAACTTTCTACACGGCAATTTTTACTTCTTTCCCATCGATTTCGATGGAAACAGGAGCAATGGAAATATTTGTTCTTTTCAGATCCATAACGTTTAATATTTAGATTTGTTTTTTAGCTTTTACAGAAACATCAACAGAGTACAAAATTTTAATAAGAGCGCAAATAAGAACTAATTGATGAAGTTACGCAAATTAGAGTGATAAATTTTGATTTTAATTTGTTTGTTTGCTTGTACTACTAAATAGGAGTTTTTCATCACTGATGACCATTTTAAGATGTGTTCATAAATTCTTTTTGTCTTTTACAATCATATCTTTCACTGATCCGAGAGCGATGAATATTGCGGAAAGGTCAATGGCACTTTATTGGCGTGCCCTTTCATTGAATCAATAATGACCAAACATAGAAATCATCTTTTAACACATGTTATTTACAAAGTCATTATTTTACTTAAAAAAAGTAAAATTAAAGCGTGCAATACTCACCGAATTATTATGCAGCATTTTACAAATTTCATCCTTGTACTGATAGATGGGTAGCTCTTTTTTGTCACGATGCAATTCATTACTTATACGATTTGAACGTGGGGGCACCAAGCGCGGACCTAACCCCAATAGTAACGCTTCGCCACGCAGACGTGACTGTTTTTGTTGAAAATGGCTATCGCGCTGCTGTTGTTGCATGTTATCATTGTACATACAATCCCTGATATTTGGCGCCATATCCAAGAGTACTTTTTTTGACTCTTCCGGCAGCTGGAATAAATGGCAATCACCTAATGATGTCAACTTACAAGGTGTCTTGATGTGTAGAGTTCGATCATCTTTCTTGCCATTACTTCTCGTCTTGAGACCCAAACGTGCAGCATACTGATGTAAATACTTTCGATGCATTGAAGAGAGGCCAGGCAGCACCAATTCATCCTCGCCACTACCAATGAAATCGGAAATTTGCTTTTGAAGCGGTAATTTTTCAGCTTCACTTAGCTTCACTACTGTCGGTTCACGATTCCAGCGCTTAGATGCCATTGTGGTGCTGATGTGAGTTTTTTATTCCGAAAGAAAAAAAGTTGGAATGCTCTGCTTCTGCTGCATTACCACCATCAAAAACGCAGACCGTCAACGTCGGGTTTTTGGCCACAGCGGTCAAATGAATTTTATAAAAAAAGTTTTCACTACACGTTTTTCAGTTTTTCTTTTTTTAATATTTAAAGTGTGTCTTTTAATAAAACAGAAAAACTTTTCCTTTTTTCTACGACAACCCACAATAAATTGGAAAATATGCTGTCAAACAAAGCCGCACATCGATTATCGATTATCTATTTTATCGATAACATTCCCAAAGATAAAAAGTCGAAGAGTCGTAGTTTCGATGTCAAAA
The DNA here is from genome assembly GCA_951812925.1 of Calliopum simillimum. Taxonomy (NCBI): domain Eukaryota; kingdom Metazoa; phylum Arthropoda; class Insecta; order Diptera; family Lauxaniidae; genus Calliopum; species Calliopum simillimum. Next base: position 9,863,706 of record OX638372.1, read on the forward strand.
AATAAATATTTGGCAATTAGAGGTCGCTTTTGCGCACGACTCCCAGTTGGAAAATTAAAAAATCTCATAAAAATTTAAATCAGTTCTTTTTTTTGCGATTACCGCTATAAGTTGGATGAGCATTAAAGTTCGTACTGAACAATCCATTAAATCAAGGTGTATCCAAAATATCAGGATGTGTCGGAAATTGGAGATTTGAATCCAATTTTTTATGTCAAAGTGATTTACAGTTTCCCCGTTTCATTTTGTCTATCCCTCCTCGGTAAAAATTTTCTACAAAACATCATTCGCTTTTTAAAACTGAGTAGTCGATAAATTGATTTTCTCTGTCAAAAGTATTCCAGTTACAGGGTTAAAATTGGTATGAATATTAATATGATTAACACTGAGATGGAATATATCGTCGCCAAAGTTTTTTGATCATTGACCAATGGAACAACCGTAGATTTTATTCTCTAGAATAAAACCTAGTGTAAGATATGAGTTGCACCATTAACTATTTCTGCCGTATTTTTTGATGCTGAATCCAAATCTGGCAATTCATTATTACATGCTACTTTGGAAACATTTTATAATGTCGATTCCACATACTAGTGGGAAGTAATTTGACTTGAGGCACGCAAAAAATCAAAAATTTTATATGTTTTAACTTGTCGAATTGCATTTAAGAAAAATTCTATTGATGTGAAACGTCTAACTTTAATATTATTTTATAGATATATATTTAGTCATGGAAATTGATTTTATTAAAAATATATGCCCATAGTTATAACATACGCTAATATCCTGTTTCCATCGGAGATTTATGAATTGATTTACGTCAATTTTCAGATTTAATTGACTTAAACACATCGAGCCCTAACCACAACAGTAGCGTATGCGACACTTTTTTTGATGTAAATATGTTCTAAAATGTCATTTACATCTATATGCCAAATATTAAAACTGAACTATGTATATTTACAAAGATATCGCACTTTCAAATATATCGTAAGAGCCACATATGTTTTTTTGTTGACCGCAAAAAGAACGTAAGCACCTCAAAAACCAGAGAAGGAGGCGTGGCAGGTATGGAAAAGTATATATATTCTTCATAAGAATCACCTCTTTAGTCGGCATAGCTATGTCCGTTTGTTTGGATGGATGTTTGCGTGTCCGTGGAAATATTTTTCACGGGAAAACTAAGATAATTCTACGAAATTTTGTACAGAGAACTCATTGTAAAAGTAAGCTCAAAGGATTGAAAAAGAAGTTTAAAGCCACAGTTTTATACTTTAAAAATTAATTTGAATAATATCGATATTTTTTTTGTCATTGAATATCGTAAGCTGAAATATCGAAAAAACGTGGATTTTTCCTTTTTTCACCTTTTCTGGTTAGAATAATTGAAAGAAGAAAAAATATATTGAGATGATTTAAGCTGGGTCTTGAAGTAAAATAATTGGGCTTCCAGCTGTTTTTTAAGGTTTTATGGCTTAGGGTTTCCTTGCTGTATTAAATAACCTCAAAAGAATAAAAAAAATTTATTTAACTTTTCACAAAATAGATCGAAAATTAGTCTTTATGCTAGGATTTCTCAAAAACCATATCAGATATAGCAATTCTAAAACCAGAATCGGACTCAGCATCAATTTTTTTTTTGTTTTCGTCTGTTGCTAATTTTCTAAAAAAACCCATTTTTTTTTCTAACAAAAAAATTAAAAAAAAAAAAATTGGTCAAAATACAGTATCTCGTTAACACACACGATCAGTTAAAACTTTCAAAAATAATATTTTTGAATCTACAAATAAACAGGAAACTAACTGCATGTCCAGTATTAAGTTAGTTTTTGTCAAACTTTTTTGTTTAATTCAGAAACAATGTGAAGACCGTTCAACACTGAAAATCGATTAGCTCGTTGACCGATTTTTTAAAAAAAAACTTTTTCTGTTTATATGGACCCTTGTGAACAACTTTGCATAAAAACAACATGGAGCGGGACGACATCGGAGTAAAACCAAGTTCAAACGATGTGTGTGTGTGATATTTTGTAAGTTTTTAGTACTAGATAGTACTGTAAATAAACAATATTAAAGTCAATCTGACCGTTTTTGTGGGTTGGTACAATTTCAACCGTTCAAATTGTTAAAAATTTCTTTCTGTGCATTTAATAAATGAAATAAATGTATTCTTTAAAGACAAAATGATGTATATTCAAAAAACGTATGCGCCACATTTTAATTTCAATCTTCGCCAAGAGTGACTGCAAAAATGTCGTATGCGCCATAAATGAGTGAAATAGGCACAAAATCGATTTAAAGGTCTAATATAGACTACATTAAACGTTTTAAAAAAATCCGCCATTCATATTCGAAAAAAAATTAAAAAAACTCTCTCCTGTAAAATTTGCTTTTTGTCACATACGCTACTGTTGCGTTTAAGGCTCGACATGATAAATGAGGTGCGTTACGGATAAATCACTTCATGAATCTTCTTTGAAAACAGGCTATAAGTTCTTAAAAAGTGGTTTTATCCTGTCACCTATAACTACGAGCCATATAATTTACATATCTTGAAATATACGAAAAGTGAAAATAAACAAGGGAAAATTTTTCCGACTGGGCGACTGAGTTGCCGCCTAAGTAAATACACAAACCTCATCATGCTATTTCTGAACCATTTACTTTTTTCATCTCACTAGTGACAGCTGTTTGACAGACAATTTGTTTATTTTTATATAAATTATAACTCTGTTTTTGTTAATTTTTTAAGTCAATAATGTTCAAATGTTCAAACAACAAATAGAAAATTGAACATTTGGCTTAACTCGACTGTTTATTTCTTTTTGCCACAGAAATAGTGCATTTACAATAACTGAATTCTACTTTTAAAATTTTCAAGGTTTATTTATTTCAATTGAAAATTTCTTCAGACTAACGCATTCAATTTTGTTTTCTTATGTACAATTTATTATTATTGTTATGCTGGGATGTTTGAATCACTGTCACTATCACTGTAATCTCCATCCGAGAGGTCTGAACAGTACAAATCAAAATCATCGTCCGTACCGTTTGCCAATTTGAGTTGTTCAATTTTTCTTAGCAGTTCATCACGAGAATGAGGCACACGTAATTTAGGCTTAGATTCCTTTTCACCATCTTCCAAATCTTCTGTTTTCTTCTCTTCGTCCTCGACCTCAGCAGCAGTTGCTGGTCTCCTTTTACCTTTTGACATGTAGCGTAGAAATGCGCGTCGTTTACGTTCTGGAAATGATTTCACTAATCGCTCCATTTCCACTTTCAACTTGAGCTCCTCCTCTGGTGTTGGTTGCGGTGGTTCAATTTCAACTTCTTCAGCGCTCTTTAAACACTTTGCACAAACACGAGTCTCTAACGCGCAACCGCGACAGAGCACATGATATGCTTTCTTTATGTTACGTTGTTGACATCTTGTGCATGTCTTGGCCTGCGACAGTGGTTTGTACTTTTTATATTTAATCTTCCATTCAATCACGCCTTTACAATGTTGGCAAACTTCAGAAATATGTAAAGTATTTATAAACTTCTGTTTGGGTGTTTTGTCATGCAAATCGTTTTTAAAGACATGGCGATTTTTATGCTTCTGGGCGCGTGTACGAGAACCATTGCCGCGTTCCGTACTCATGGCTGGAAGAAATATTACAAAATATATGTAATTATTTGGTTTAATAAATGTTGCACTAATAAGTTTACTTGATTTCAATTGTTGTCCACAAAATTATTCCAAAACGTGTTCAGCTGTCAAAAATGTGAGAAATGTCAAAACAAAATCAGAGAAATGAATTCACCAATCACTATGGTGAATTTAAAGCGACAGCTAACCCTCAGTGTTGTCATCTTAAGGAATTTTCCCTTAGATTTAGGGGATTTTAAAAGGCCTAGGGGAAATCTAGGGGATACTTTTATGTAGATGTTAAGAATACCTTATTTTAAAATATATAATATGACATTATAGTACATGTTAACAAAAAATATTTTTATTTATAAAATTTCATTTTGAAATTTGGAAAAATTTTTTTTTTTGTTACCATAATATAAATGTTCCATATTTAGGGGAAATTTTGTTAAAAGTCCAGAATTTGGGGGAAATTTCTTTATGAAAAATAATAATTTCGTTCTGAAATTTGGAACTTCCTTGTTTTTTTGGTCGCAAAATATAACATTTTCCATTTAGGGGAAATTTCGTCAGAAAACCAAAATTTAGGGGAAATCTCGTGCAATCTGGGGGAAAATAGGAGAACCTACCTGGCAACACTGTTCAACTGTTTCTTTTTCACTACTAAGTGGTATGCCTAAAGGTATGCTAGCATTTTTTTCATTTTACATACAACTTTGTTAATAAGTTTTCAAACGAAAAAAATCTTAAAAAAAAAATATGTTGCATACCTTAGGGAAAATTATTGCTATTGCTACTTAAATTTCAAATTAATTCTAAAAATGTAACTGAAACGTTATGTCTTTTTCAGGTGTTTCCCTACCCCTCACAATGCGTGACCTCAAGCAATGCTTAATAGATTTGCTGCGTTCAGGTGGCATTCCCGTGGGTGACAATAGCACTGGAGCCACAGCCACACAGTCCAAATCAACGACTCACAAACCGAAAAAATTACACGAATACACTGCTGCCGATTGTGATGCGGCTTTTTTACGCAAATACCACGATCAGGGGATTGGAGGCGGCGGTGCCGCAAACATCATCTACTTCAATGAAAACCTCAGCATGACAAGAAAATACGATATGCGTCATTATCCTAGTGCCACACGCTATACCAGTTCAGCCTGCCAATTGAGTAATTACAGCATGAGCGGTGATAGTATTTCACCTCAAAGTTCCACCCGCTCAAGAGAAAATGGTGATACTGAAAGTGAGCGATATTTTTCCTCTGAATATTCCGAGCGCCAAAGATCTCCAGCTGCTGGTGTTGGCGTTAGTAACTGTGGTGTGGTGCATAACAGCGGGAAAAGCAACAACAATAACAACAACAGCAGCAGCCACAATAGTTGTTGTCAAGGCGAAGGAGACGCCGCTAGCGCCGAGGCCCAACTGGATTCCTTTTGTACGCTCTGTACATCGACCTTCAGCTACAACAAATGCTATCGTTATTGTGAAAACTCACTATGCGGCTCCAAATGTGACTCAGAGCGAGGTTCACGCGATAGTCGGCTTAGCCGTGGTAGCGGCAGTGGAGGTGGTGGTGCTGCTTTGTTGCATACAACGCGTGGCATACGTCAGCATGGCAGGTGAGTGAAAATTTAAGTTTTTTATTTTATTCTTATATGGTAGCTGAAGAAATAACGATAGACTGAAGGTGCAAACTTGTCAATTATACTTTATAATTTATACTACAATAAACCACCGAGAAAACTTTGCTTAAGTCTTGGGGTTTTTAATTTTCTCTTTCCCACCTTTTAAAATTTTAATTCAACGGCAGTTTTGCGTCCAGATTTATATTCACGACCAACTACTCCATAAGAAAGTATACCTTTCATTCAGATGATGGAAACATAAAAGATTTATACTAAGTATCCACCGGCTGTTTCGAGAGTTAACTCTAAATCTCGGCGTAAACTACGTGATGTTCCATACAACAATAAATCTATTTCTGTCGAAATTTATTTTCAATCTGCTTATATATCCCTGCAGGACTACCGATTTTGGATACTTAACTTTGAAAATTGGTTTTAAATGTCATTAAAAATTAAGCAATTGGAAGATAAATACTAAGAAGAAAAGGAAAAACAACCTTATATATAGCAACTTATAATATAGCGTTATTCGCAATTTAAACCAAGGATAACTTAAAATCCTGACGTGATAAAAAAAAGATTAAGCTCAGATTCGTAAATAGGAGGCTTCAAACCCTCTAATTAGCTATGAAATTCGGGAACGAAAAAAAAGTTGTAAGCTTGTAGGCTTGTTTTATTGAAATGGGGAAGTTTTTCTGAGAAAATTTTTAGTAGAAACATGAACTTACATATTAATCAAAATGGAAAGATCACTAAGAAAAATCATCAGCAGCAATTGACCATTTGATGGTGATCGCATACCTTTTATTTGGCGCTTTAGAAGTAAACGCTTTCATAGTACCTTAATTTTAATTGCTTTATACGATTATAATAAAACTATTGGAGTAGTGATAATATATTTTATGGTTCAAATAGCAATAAACCACATGGAAAAAGTAACATGGTATCAGTCATTCACTTAACACATTTCAATTTAATGTTTTGCTTAAAATCTGCTAAAAATGTTAAGCGTTTTTTGTGCATAAGTCAGAGGTGATGTGTAAATTGCTTAGAGTATGTATGTATATGTATTTAACTGTAAACTATAAAATCAATTGAAAAAATTTTGTGAAAAACCATTAGTATTGGCGCTTCAATAATTGTGCAGCATTGAAAGTAAAAGCGTTTAATTGAAAGCAAAACGAAAGACTTAAGACACAAACTTCAATAACCAACATTTCTTTGCTAGATAAATTGTAATAAAATACAATACTTAATGTCTTTAGAAATCGGTCAATAGTCTTCTTCAAGTATATTTAATGCTTTCTGCTTATGAAATAAATTTAACAAACTAATTACATAACGTACATAAGTCGCGGGGTCAATAATTGATTTTGTCATGTAATTTTCTTTTACGTTGTATAGTTGTTATTCAAACAAATTATGTGCACTTAAGCCTTTTTTTTCTGCAGCTTCACAAGCAAAAGGGTTAAATGAAATGCAACGACGAAAAGCGTTGTAAGATACTTGTGGCTTACTTTACGCTCTTCATAAAATTTGTGCATTTGCCGACAAGGCGAAAGAAAGAAATAAATGACCATTCATTTTCCAACTGCTAATTATGACACTTATTAGTTACGCCTTAAGTTAAAATGATACATAGAAAATAATGTGAAATTTGCGGCAATGCACCAACATTGCTACATTTTTTGTTTGATTTATCTGCTTCATTGATCGCAGCGATGTTGATGGCGGCTGTGGTGGTGGTGACCATTTTCAATGAGTTGTTTATGATGATGATAGACAGCTAATCTCAAAGATGTTAAAAATATCGATGGAAAAAAAGAAAATTATGCCCACAACAAGTTATTAGACGTCGTTGTGTTATAAGTTAATTTTATTTATTAACAAATGAAAACAGAAAAAACTCAAAAAACACTCTCACTTGTACTGTGCATTGCCATGAATGTTGCTGTGGTTGCTTGTTTTGCCATTTTTTCAAATTAGTTAAAGCCGTCGCTGTTGTTGTTGTTGTTGCAATTGTGGCTTTCTTGCAATTTGACATGCACCCAACCTCAACCCAATCGTCGTCATTGAGCTGTGAAAATATTCAAGAAAAACATAGAAAAAAGTTAACGCAAAGCAATGGAAATTAAAGAAATAAGACGCAGCGGTATGATAATGCGTACATATTACAAAAACAAAAGAAGAAACTGTTGTTGTTGTTGTTGTTGTTAATTTTACATATTTGCAATTGTGAAGATGCGCAGACAAAATAATGTAAAAGAAAAAAAAAAAAAAATTATAAAAATCTGTCACGCAAGTTGCATGCTGTAGCTAAACAAAAGACTTAAGTCACAAACTTGAGCTTTTCATTAAAACCGATGACTGTTGTAGATATCTATAAACTTATATGTAGATTATGTTTTAAATAACTTAATAATTAAAGTTTTTACTAAAATATATGCGCTTATGGAATTTGAATAAAATTTCTTGAATTTAATTAATGTCAATGTATTTTGGTGTAATTTTTGAACGAAAACTCAACTTAGTATGGAGGAGAGGTCTCGGTTTCTAGCAAACGTAGCGATGAGCAAAATTAATCTTGGTCTTGGTAAGTTTTCGAGACTAAGACCAAGACGCTGATATCTTTTCGAGACCGAGACCAAAATTAAGACTGCCATGACCTTGGACTTATTCTTGGTCACGATAATCGTCAAGACCAAGGCTGCTTTTCATTCTGGGTAATTTATAGTTAATAGTTACTGCACGTCCCTTTTGCGGATAAAATCATCTCTCATTTCGAGATTTGGCATCTTAAAAAACCCAACTACTTTGGAAAAATAAGGTTTCGAAATTTTGAATACTCAACAATCTGGATATTTTTTCAAGACCAAGACCGAGACCAAGACTTAATGACCAAGACTCAATATCAAATCCAAAACCAAGACTTAATGTCCAAGATCAATACTAAGACCAAGACTGCTATCTCTACAAAGTTTCATCAAATTGTTGAAATTGAAGAAGTTTTTCGAATCTAAAACTTCATTACAAAATGAAAAGCAGGATGTTTCGAAACGAAAATCGCCCCTAAAACTATGCAAGATTCTTTTTTATTTATTTTAAAACGGTTTGAAATGTCAAATGTTAAATAAAGTATATTGCATAGTTTTAGGGTGCGATTTTCGTTTTTAAACATCCTGTTTTTCATATTTTTTTACTGAAGCTTAAGACTCGCTATAACTTCTTTAACTTCAACAATTGAAGAAAACTTCGTAGAAATGAATTTTATAGTTTTTTATGGGCTTCAATTTTATGAAGTATTGTTGGCACCTTAAGGTAGTAGAAACTGAGATAATGAGTACAACTAGTCGAAAAAAGAAAGATTATGTGAATTAATTTTAAACGAAATTTTTATTTTTCGACCTGTACACATGATTTCTTTCTATAGCTCCGTCATTTGATGCCCGATCATCGAGTATAGTATATCGTTGTAAATTCATCTCTACACAGTTTCTTCAAATTGTTGAAATTGAACAACCGCAAAATATAAAAAACAGAAGTAAAGCTCAAAACCTAAAACTATGCAATATTCTTTTTTTTTTAATCGAATTCTTACATATTAACAAAAAGAAGAATTTGATTAAAAAAGAAATGTTGCATAATTTTAGGTCTTAAGCTTAGTTTCTGTTTTACAAACTTTGAAGTTTAAGATTACCTGTAGCTTGTTCGATTTCAACAATATAAGGAAACTTTGTAGCAATAAGTTCTATAATTTTTTACGGACTTTGATTTTATGACGTATCTTTGGTATCTTAGGGTGGTAGAAACTGAGATAATGTGTATAACAAGTCGAAAAAAAATCTCAGATATATGACCACTGTGAATAAAATGTAGCGCACATAGGAGCATTTGGGAACTTATTAGAGGTCGGAAATAAATTTTTGTTTTTGTTAAAAATCATTTCACCCAACTTTTTTTTATGATACTATCTAATAACTTAATATTAATTTTTCCTCTGAATACTTTTCAACATTTTTTGTAAGCAACGTTCATTAATAGTAAACGAAGACATCATCAATTTCTAGAAAATCGTTTTTATGACTTTTTTTTTACTACAAAGAAGACAAATAATGACCTTGACAGATAATATATTTTGGCCTTAATAGAATTGTAAAACAAAATTTAAGTTCAGTTTGATATTAAATGCTACTCATAAATAAATTTTAGATTTTTGAGCCAGCTTTCCAAAGAAAAGTCACCCTTTTCAAACGATAAGTCTTTCCCCTTTAGACAATAAACAAAAGACTTAAGCTACAAACTTACATATCTAACACATTTTAGCTCATATATTACGCTGCCCACTCGACAGGCTTTAATTATTTGATTCAAAACTATAATTTAATAATATAGACAGTTTTATTTATTGCGAAAAAAACGAAAAATTATGGGTGCTTATGGGTGCTGCAGCCTAAGCATTGTTTTTATCAGTTTAAATAATATTAAACCATAAACGTAAAAAAAAATATAAAACTCAAAGAAAACACCATAAAATTCATAACAGAAACACATGAAAGCGTAACAAAAGAAAACTAAGAAAAACAACATAGTAAAAAAAACAACAACAACAACAAACAAAAATACAAACATAATAATTTCATATCTGTTTGCATCTATGGGCAATTTTACGTGATGAAGAAAAGAAATTTTTCTAAACTTTAGAGTGTTTCCCCTAATGTGGTCACAAAGCAAAATTTTAACTTTGGAATTGTATACACAGTAAAATTTATAGTTTCATTTTAATACCAAAAAATTATTTATATAGAACAATGATAAAAAAAGTCTTAATATAAAACTTTTTAGAATAAATTTCAGACTTTTTTGGAATAAATTATAAACTTTTTTGTAAAAAATTTTGAAATTAATACCAAAAAAGTTTAAAATTAATACTATAGGAATCAAAAGTCAAAAAAGTAAACTTTAATTTTTCAGTGTGTACATTAGATTGTATCACAAAAAAAAGTTCGCTGTAAGCTCCCCATTTTGAAAGCTTATTGGTTTTGATTTTTGAGGAAAAAAATTCATCTCTACGAAGTTTCCTCAAATTGTTGAAATATAGCGAATCTAAAACTTCAGTACAAAATATGAAAAACAGTATGTTTAAAAACGAAAATTGTCCCCTAAAACTATGCAATATTCTTGTTTTTTTAACATTTTAGATTTCAAACACTATGCAAAACAAAAAAAAAAACAAATTGTATAGTTTTCGGGGTCGATTTTCGTTTTGAAACATCCTGCTATTCATATTTTGTACTGAAGTTTTAGATTTGCTATAACTTCTTCAATTTCAACAATTTGAGGAAACTTTGTAGAGATGAATTTTATGATTTTTTATGGGCTTCAATTTTATGAAGTGTTCTTGGCACCTTCGGGTGGTAGGAACTGGGATAATGGGTACAACTAGTCGGAAAAACATTTGCGATAAATTATTTTTCTACAAAAAATATAGCCCACGTTGAAAAACTTGCAACGATATACTTTACTTGATGATCGGATGTCAAATGGCGAAAAAAAAAATTTTGTTTTCCTTTAAAAATCAAAACCGATAAGCTTTCAAAATGGGGAGCTCACAGCGATTATCTAGTGTTTGGATTAACAGAGAACACCATCGGAAAACTGAAAACACATCGAATTCAATGATAAGGAATGCTCAATTTGTGGAATTGCCCTTTCTATAATGCGCCATTTCTTTGTTTCCACTTCATTTTCTATATTTTCTACTTCAGTTGTTTAATCCGCTATCTTTTCATATTTTTTTGTTGGTGCTGCTCTTGCTTGTTGTTTTTATTGTTTATGTTGGCTTTGGCCACAACCGCAACATTTCTTTTGCAGCCATTTCTTTGATGCTGCCTTGATTGCTCAGTTCAAACCTCATTCGACCATTGTTTGGTGAGCACGTGGATATGTTGGTTGAGCTTCTTCTTTCAAGCGAGCGGCAGCAGCTTGAACAACAACAGCAGATTCGTCACTATCAGCGTGAATTCGCATTTTCAATGTTACATTCAGTCAGTGTTCAGTTTGATCTAATGGATAAAAATATCATATTACTCGTAATTTGAAACAAAAACAAAAAAAAAAAAACAAAAACTTAATTTGAAAAAAAGGTGTAAATATCGTGTGAGTTGCTGTTGTTTTGGTCTTTTGTTTTTGAGTGATACATTTTGGTGTTTTGCTGTTGTTTTTCGCCGGTTGGATTTTTGTTATTTTTGCTGCTTTTTACCCCAGTTTGCTGATTATTTAATTATTCAGCGTTTATTTTGTGGATTTCGTTTGTGTTAAGTCAAAATATTTGGAAAAGTTATAATTAATTTGAATAAAAAACCACATACGTTACGAATTGTTTAAAGAAAAAAGTCAAAAAAAAAAAAGATAGTGAAAAGTATTTTTGCTTTCATGCAAATTCTTGCAGATACGTGTAAAATTTTACTTACTGTGTTGAACAAATTGTGTTAAGTTGGAAAATTTATGAAATATAATTTGTTGCGCATGTACATACATATGTATCTATATTGAGGCGTGAAACCTGAAAATTAAAAAACAATAAATTTCAAAAGAAGTTGTGACTTGATTAAGTAATGCATTAGCGTGTAAAGCAATATTGGATTTTTATCAGCGGATTACATATTTTTAAAGTTTTTTCCAAAAAATTTACAAAAGAAAGGTAAGTGTTTTCCTAATGGCTTATGGTGTAAACGAAGGTAAATAAAATTACCCTTAAATTGCTTTAAATGTTGGTTTAATTTATACTGCTGAATATTTTTGGCGATTTTTTTTCGCATAAACCGGAAGGATTTTTTAGGTAGCTAAAAGTATCTAGAAATATTTTTTCCAAATATTCTATAAAAGCCATGTACCTTGAGTAGAACATCCCATATGAACTGATTTATTTTTATGTGGTACTGCCATAAGCCAAGTGTGTTTTTTTACTGAAGTATTCACATTCTTACTTACTATCGTATCATCACATTAATTCAACGGTATCAGATATAAGATATACTATTGTACTAATGTTATCATCACATTAATTCAATGGAACAAATAATAAGATATACTATTATATTAATAGTTTTATCACATTATTTAAAGGGTGTAGCGACAGTAAAAAACAATTGAAATAATAGTATTCCCACATTAATTTAAAGGTACAAACTATTAACTTGTTAATAAGAAATGCCATTGGATCAATGCTCTCATACCATTGAATCGTTGGTAAAAACATACTACGAACATAATAGTTTCGATATTATTGTTTTAATAGTACGAGACCTATTAAGTAGTTTTAACAGTAACTAGTAAGGGTGTTACTTTTGGCCTGACCAAAAACAAAATACCCTATACTGCAGTATTTTGAAAATTTTGTTTGTGCTGGAGGTTCACTTAATTTTTTGTTCAGATCTTGTACCATTCTAAATAACTAAATACTATATGCCCCCAGTTGCGTATGGTCCTGAAAGGGTTAAAAAACATTTATATCCATAAAACCTGAAATGGTAGTTGAAAGTATTAATCCTTTTCTTCAAAATTCATTTCAAATTATATCGGTATCTTTTTGTTTCTTCAAAATATCCTAACCTAAAAGTTCAAAAAAAAAAAACGATTTCTCGATAAGTTTTTAAAGAGAAAGATTAATACTTTCAACCCACAAAACTAGATTTTTCATTCAAAAATACCATATTTAGTTATTAGACATCAAAAATAAGAATTTTTATTTATTTTTTTTATTTTTACTAACGGTTTTGCTTAGGATATTTTTGATAATATCATTAACGTTCGTTTTCAAATTAGTGGACTTGTTATCTTCATAACGTTTTGGGATTTTTTTAAAATTAAGTAAAATATCGATCTAAGTAGTTATACTGAAATATTTAATTGTAGAAATTTTGTCTGACATGAAGGTATGTATAGTACTTTCTTTAATTTTTCTTTTGATAGTTGTTTTTAATTTTTTAAATTTTATTCTACTCCCCTTTCTGAGTTTCCTCTATAAAATTAACTATCTGCTGTATTAGCAATCACTGCGTCTACGTTACGCTGAAGAGATTTTGATTCGTATGTATTACATGTCATTATTTTCAATTCAATTTATTCTTCTTTCTAATCTACTATTACTTTATGTGATCATCTTCCTCTTTGGATTTACAACTTGTATTATTTGCGCTTTTTGTCTGTCTATCAATTTCGTGATAGGTGCTCTTCATTAATAATAACGGCAGATTGGAAAGAATTTTTTTAATTCAAATGCTGGAGTAAACATTGAAGAAAACAAATGTTTCATTTGCTTTAAAAGCAAATGAAAGATTTAGACAACAAACTCGCTATGTGATTAATTTACTATATCTGGCCAAGCTAAGAAGAAATAATAAAATAGTGCTGAAATTAAAACTGTATGCAACTTCCTAAATTGAGTTTTAATAAGAAGCTTAACCTAAATCTATTTAACATTAGATTTTTTCTGCAACACTTTAATTATTTTTTACAATGTTTTAAAAGTATTATCTTTGACTGGATTTAAGAACTTAATATTCTAAGCTGCTCAAAAAACAGCAGTAGTCGTGGCTATTTAATGTTATGTTCATTTTTTATCAACCAGATTATTGCGATAAAAGACTGATAGGGAAAAAATCTTTGTCTTAAACTCATCAGAAATGTTGATGTTTTGCTAATCCCAAAGGTATGCTTATCAGTAATTCAAATTTTTTTTAATGTAATATTGGAATAGCATAAAGTAAAAGAGAGTGAATGTGAGTGTAGATACATACATATAGCATAAAGTCTAAAAAAGAAAGCATAAGGGCATAAATTAATTTGAAAAGGTATAGAGCAAGCTTAAATTTATTAGTGCCTACATACTTTTCATTAGAAAGCCAAAAATTTTCTATTTCATTAAAATTACAATCAATTTTTTAGTACACAAGATAGAAATATCATTTACAAAATATTGCTAATAGTTTTTTTAAACTGTAAACTTAGCATTAGCAAATTAATTTTAGTGCTGATTTGATTTATTTTCATATCATGGCATATATCATTCTATGCATAAAATATAGCAACACAAATGGATAGGCTTATTGGCTACACAAAAAAAAAAAGAAACCGCCTTAAGGAATTTTACTGTAAAAAAAAAAAAAAAATTTAATCACCTTAAGGAAATTGTGCTTAAAATAAATCACAACTAACCTACTTTTAAATTGAATAGAGTTTATAAGATATCTCAATAATGCTTAATGTTTTGGAGTGTTTGTGTCGTATGCATTGATAGAAGGTACATAAAAAAAGCGAAAAGTGAAATTGTTCCAAAAATCTGTTTTTCCAAGAAAAATTCGGCGCAGACTTTTACCAAGGCAGGCGTCAAATTTTATAATAAACTGTAAGGGTGTTACCTTTTTCCTGGCCAAAACTTATATACCCTACACTGTAATATTTTAAAAATGAATTCTACTTGTACGAGGGTGCCACACCCTCTTGTTCAAATTCACTAAGTTTATGCTTTGATCTTTTACTAATATTGTCTAACTAAGTAGTGTCTGAACGAAAATTGGTTGGATTATCTCAAAAAATGTTTTCAGTGTAGCATTTTGAAACTTCTGCTTATATAGGTGGTACCAAATCCTCTAACTTTACCTAGTTTTGCTCTGAGCTTGCACCTATCGTTTCTAGTATTAATTTGTATTTTGGGTGCCTTATAAAGGGTGTTTTTTTTAGAGGTTTGTTTTTCGAATAGAGATAAAACTGGCATTTTGTGGTCAAATCTGGCAACTCTAATGTCATTTATGTTCAGTTTGGTTTGCCATTTTATCATGAACAGGTTGACAAAAGAACAACGCTTGCAAATCGTGCAAATTTATTTCGAAAATAATGGTTCAGTTCGCGAAGTTTACCGCAAGCTCCGTCCATTTTATGGTCGACATAATCGTCCATCAGAGCAATTAATTCGGTTAACCATGGATCGTTTTCGCACTACGCTTACTCTATGTGATAATACGCATCCGCAGAGACGTCGAACAGTGCGCACCGAAGAAACAATTGCCGCTGTAGAGCAAAATGTTGAAGAGGACCCGAATGAATCGATTCGCCACCGTGCACAGCAATTGGAGCTTTGTCCATCAACTTTATGGAAGATTTTGCGCAAAGATCTTGGCTTGCGACCTTACAAGATCCAGCTTGTGCAAGAATTAAAGCCGCGAGACCATGCAATGCGTCGTGATTTTGGTGTATGGGCCGAAAATGAGATTGATCTCGATGCTGATTTTCATCGCAAAATTTTGTTCAGTGATGAGGCTCATTTTTGGTTGAATGGCTACGTCAACAATCAAAATTGCCGCATTTGGAGTGAAGAGAATCCACATGATACCCTTGAGACGCCATTACATCCACAAAAACTGACTGTTTGGTGTGCTCTATGGGCTGGTGGAGTCATTGGGCCATACTTCTTCCGAAATAATACTAGAGAGTCAGTTACCGTTAATGGAGACCGGTATAGAGCCATGATAACCGACTATTTTGTTCCCGAATTGGATGGCATGAATGTGGATGAGTTGTGGTTCCAACAAGACGGCGCTACATGCCACACAGCGCACGTCACAATCGATTTATTGAAGGAAACATTCGATGAGCGCATAATTTCGCGGAATGGACCTGTCAATTGGCCACCAAGATCGTGTGATTTGACACCATTGGATTATTTTCTTTGTGGGTATGTGAAGTCGCTCGTCTACGCCAACAAACCAGAAACGTTAGGGGACTTGGAAGCCAACATTCGTGGCGGTATTGCCGACATTCGGCCCCATATGCTCGAAAAAGTGGTTGAAAATTGGACCTGTAGAATTGGCTTTATTCGAGCCAGCCGCGGCGGCCACATGCCCGAAATCATATTTAAACATTAATGGCATAAAATTATCCTTCCAATAAAGCCAAATTGATGGACATTAAAACGATTTTCTTGTGTTTTATTTCAATTCGAAGTTCTATACCTCTAAAAAAAACACCTTTTAGTAGGGGAAAGGTACCGGGTGTGGGCACCGTTTTGTTTTCGACTCATAACTTTAGACCAAATGTAACAGGTCATTCAATTAGTCCTTAGGATAAGTAGGAGAAAAACAAAATTTTGACCAAACTCGATTTAATTATTCAACATAGTTGTCTTCGAGGGCGATACAACGAGTATAGCAATTTTTCAACATTTCGATTCCACTTTTATGGTACGATTTCTCTTTTTCGTCAAAATAGGCCTCAGCTGACTGTCTTTTGGATTCTGGGGTGTAATAGTGAAGTAATATTTCATCCATTGTCACATATCGACGATAGAATTAGATTTTCGATTCCATGGAGGAGAGTTTAGATATTGTTTATCAATCCATTGTTTGGTTTCCACTGTATTTTTTTTCATCAAAAGCTTCACACAAAATGCTATAACTCACGAATCAATAGTCCGATTGCTGTCAAATTTATACACGTATCGTTTGAAGGTTAGTACTAAATAAAAATCATATGGAAAAAATTCTAGTAATGCCATCTACTTATGTGTCATCCTACGGACTTATTGAATGACCTGTTATATTATGCAGACATATAAGTGTCAATGGAAAGCCAAAGACCTTAGCTAACTGTTGGTGAAGAAAGTAAATTGATTTCGTCAGTTGGAAAAATTATATAAAAAAAATAGTGAAGTGATAATTTTTGACAAAAAAAAAAAAAAATTGTTGGTCCGCTTGTGAGCACCCTTAGAAAATCGGCTAAAAACGGGAAAATATGAAATTAAACGCAATCAAATGGAGAAAAAAGCAAAATTAACATATTTCGGAGACATTGACTCACAAAAATTTAACAAATTCTGCTCAACGGCTTTAAGAAAATCAGCGTCACTGAAAACGTCTGGATCGAATGGCATCATACCTGTTTCCCCGAAACCAGACTTGATTATCTTCGGCTGATGACAGATGAATTTTTTTTGCAAGTTAAGCTAGCTCGATGATGTAATCTCTAGCCTTTTTTGACATTGCTCTTTTCCCAAGCATGCATTTCTTGTACCAATCCATGCCCGTCAACTGCTCTGCTTGGTTGGAAACTCAATACCTAGATTTTTTGCAAAGTGTTATGCCACCTCAACACCCACACTTAATTAAAATTACTTTTTTTACGATATCTTTAAAGGGCCTATTGGTTCTTTCTTTTCCACTTAAAAAGCGTAAAATAGCATAAGAATACCATTTAGATTAGTAACGTTGGCATCCACGATGATATTTGAGTAAAACACACGCTTTAAATAAAAAAAGAGGGGTGCCCACACCCGGACCACTTCGGGGCCCATACTTGACTTTGATAGCCACTTTGAAAAGCAATGAGCAAATTGTGTTGTGTGAATATTTTGGTTGCATTCGGTTTTGAATCACAAAATATAAAAAATTTACTGCATAAATATAGATTGCATTCAGCTTTTCGATTGATTCACTTAGATTTATCGCACTTGGGAAATGATTGAAAAAAAACTTTTGTGTTGACTTTCACTTGTTCAAAAATTATTTTCTTCTCAGCATCAAGAAATTTAATATTAAAATAGTCTGAAGATCGTAAAGACCTGGAGGGAATGTTAAACGCTATTAGCTGTAGGATGTGGGAGGTGCCACGCCCTCTTGTCCGAGTTCACCCGGTTTTTGCTCAAATCTTGCGTTTACAATTCGTAGTATTTATTTGTATTTTGGTTTCATTGTCGAGAAAAATACTCCTAAAGTTGCATTTTGAACATAATTTTTGTAGGGCGGTAGGCGTGTCCGTTGACCGATTTCGCTCATTTTCAATCCCACTTTGTTTGCTTCGGTAAATGCACAAAAACTTCGTGCTGTCATAACACACGCTTAACATTTGTCAGAACAGCCGCATTTGTTTTCTGCAAAAGTTACGGGGGGGTGCCCACACCCGAACCCTGCCCGCTGGCGGTACTCTTCCCCTACATATTGTAAATAACGCTCATAAAACTGTATTTTAAATATTTTTTTTTTTTGTATGGACGGAATAATGTTTGTTCACCGATTTCGCTTTTTTTCAATACAACAAGTTAACTTTGACTGCGAAGGTACTGTACCTATTTTCATTCAATTATCTTGCCTCAAAAAAATATTAAAATGATTTCAACGGAGCGATAAATAGATGGACAGACATGGTTATAACGACTCAAGCGGAGACGCTGATCAATAACATATATACTTTTCTATACTTTCCACTCCTCCTTCTCTGCGTTCAGTTATTTTTCGGTTTTTCCAAATTTTTTTGATACTTTCATTATTTTAAGACTACCTTAACATCTAAATAAATAAAAAATAATAAATAAAGTAGTTTATTGTCTAAGTTAAACTATCTTAGTTAATTAATTTCATGTGTTTATTTCAAAATAATTACAATTTATCATGCTTAAGCTTTTCAGCATAACATTAAATGAGTTCCTTCCGCAATAAACTACAATCAGGTAAGCAATAATGCAAATTGGGTGCAATAACTTCTTTTGCTCCGTATGATGTGATACTTAAAGGCGCATGCTCTATGCAAAAGTCGATAATGGCAAATTGGCATCATCGTCAAAATTGGTCATTAAAAAAAATAAACACCAAAGACAACAACATTTGATGCATTTGGTGGTGCATTTAAAAGAAAAATCAACAAATACATTAAGTAGTTGCTAGTAGTCCCCAGCATTATTACCATTAGTAGCGCCATTATTAACATTATAGTGATTATCCTGCTGCTGCTAATACACGAAATAAATTAACAGCCTACAATTAATGGCTAAAATGCCAATTATCACAACAACCATAGATAGATAGTTAGACAGGGGTCATAAACTGAATTGAGACAGAGGCGTTTGGAATAAGCAATACAGGTTCATTGTCAATAAAAGTGAAATTTCAAAATGGTCATAATATCTCTGACAACAAACAATAACAAATACTTAATCCTTTCGCTTGTTTTGGAAGTTACTCACCAAATTTTACGAGCTTGTATTCAATGTATTCAATGTATTCAAACTTGCATGTTGCGCGTGTTCCGGTCTTAAAATGCAAGTAAACGAGTTAACGGACAATGTTTTGTTTAAAAAAATTATTTTATTGGAACTTGGTGAGATGGCGTCTTTAAGAGAAAAATTTAACTGTCTAAAAATTTCGAACGGTACCGTGAAAGTCAATAGAAGTCGAAAATTTCGAGATGTTTCGAAAAAGTTGAGCTATGTATGCCGAGAAAAATGGATCAATGTCTAATAATGCTGGAAAGGCCAAAAGTATTAAACAACGTAATTGGTAAAATATTGAAAGATCTTCAAAGGCAAATTTCGAAAATCGACGGAAATTGGAAAATTCGAAATTTGTCGAAAAATGTCAAAAAACTATGCAATCAAAATCGATTCAGTGCCTGTTTCAATGCCTAAATCTCATAGAACAATCGAACAGTTTTGAAAATTTCGAAAATCTTCGGAAATTGGTGGAAAATTCGAAATTTGTCAAAAAATGTTGAAAATATCGAAAATCCATGCAAACGGAATCGGTCCAGTCTCTGTTTATCGAAAAATTTTGATAATTTCGAAAATCGTCGGAAATTGTTGGAAACTCGAAATTTGTCGAAAAATGTCGTAAATCTATGCAAACGAAATCGGTTTAGTCCCTGTTTCCATGCCTTAGTCTCATAGAACTATCGAAAAAATTTGAAAATTTCGAAAATCGTCAGAAATTGTTGGAAAATTCAAAATTTGTCAAAAAATGTCGAAAATCTATGCAAAAGAAATCGGTTCAGCTCCTGTTTCAATGCCTCATTCCCATAAAACTATTGAAAATTTCGAAAATCGTTAGTAAATCTATATAAATGAAATCAGTTTAGTCCCTGTTTCTATGCTTAAATCTCATAGAACTATCGAACAATTTTGAATGTTTCGAAAATCGTCGGAAATTGTTGGAAAATTCGAAATTTGTTGAAAAATGTTGAAAATGTCAATAATCTATGCAAACGAAATCAGTTCAATCCCTGTTTGTCCCTGTTGACTTTTTTTTATGTGCTAGAAAATTTGTGAGGTGGAACATGGGCGGTACCACACCCTTAAGTGAAAAAAACGATCTCACGGCTAAGCCAATGCATCTATTTTTATGAAAGATAGGGCTTGTACTAAGAAACGATAACATGACCTTTAAGGAGGCTGTGCCACGGTGCCCTAAGGAACAATAATATCATCCTTATTTTTTAAAGTGGGCGGTACCACGCCCCTAATTGGAAAAACCGATCTCACAGCAAAACCGCTGCATTGATTTTTATGAAATTTAGTATGGAGATAGGGTTAACACTAAGAAACGATTAAATGCTTTTAAGTCGGCCCTGCCACGCCCTGAAGAGCAAATGCACAGAAACGGGGTCTGATGAAAATTTGTCTAAATCTGTCTAAAATCTGTAAAAAATATATGAGCCGTTTATTATGAAAGTGATCAAATCCAAAACAACAAAAGTTATGCCATAATATGAATTGGCTGATATTTTGTTAGAAATGAATAAAATTGATCTCTGTTTTCACGAAAATTTTACTTGATGGTGTGAAATTGATAGCATTAATTTGGAAAAATGATATCGGTCAAAATAACCTATCATTATGGCACATTATTTGTTTGATATTAGTTTTGGACTTGCCCCACTTTCATAAAAAACGACTCAAAAATAAAATGAAAATATCAACTTAAGAGGTCCAGCATTTTTGCGAAATCCTTTTAAGCTCTATAAATCAAAAAATTTCTTAAAAGGCACATACAATTAGTTCAAAGTTTCCCATAAAAAATTGTTTGCTCTAAAACGTTAGGAAAATTTTTTTTTGGAAAACAAGTCAGAAAATCAGTTCTTTGCCTATAACTCCTCAGGGATACATTTTAGACCACACAGCAGATGCAATATATTGACAGTCTAAGCCTCCTCTATCAGCTCCCAAAAATTTTGTTACCTTAGCGTTTACACCCTATATATATCTGTATAAATTGGTATTGCTGCACCCAATGTTGTCATGCCAACACCCGTTGCATAAAAATGGGAAAACGTGAAATGTTCAATTTAATATGTATGAGGAAAAAAAAAATACACAAAAAATGCAATAAATCATTAAAACCCATAATAATAAAAATAGAATGCTGCAAAAAAAAAAAATACGTTAATCAAACTAAGTAAATGAAATCAGCGATGTTTTTAAAAACCTGCTTATGAAATTTAATCGCGAAAGTTTTTTGTTTTTGAAATTTAAAATGAAAACTTTCATTCGTACGAATTGCATATCCCGCGGTGACGTTGTTGCTGCGTATGAAAGACGTGCATCTACTCGCACATACATATTCGTACATTTGTATTCATCATCACGCTGAAACAAAACTGCAAATTGTCCATATTTGAAAAATTGCCGCCAAAAGTGTTCGCAACAAGTTTTGCTTTCAAGCAGTCCAGCCGTGAACCTGTCATCATTTCAGTTGACTGGTAAATGAACGAACGTGATAAGTTTGAAATGCATTTTATTGAAATATTTAAGCCAATCTCATGATGGACACTTACCGTCGGTGGCTGTAGCTTTTGTTTTTTTTTTTTTTGTGCCTCCGTGCATTTATCTCTTTTGTATGAGTGCAGTCATTAACTCATTGATACTCTTCACAAATTATAGTAATAGTTTTTTCATTACAGTAAAAACATTTGAACTAATAATGAACTAATAAAACACGTCCTGTATTACACAATTCAATGAAATGGTTTAGGTTTAGGCATTTCTTGCCCTGGTTGAAATTTTAAGTATGATATTTTTATAGAACACTTTAAATCATTTGAACCCAGTTTTTGAAAAAGTGATCAAAAAAATATATAAGAATATCTTCCTTGCGTAATTCCACTATCCCAAATATTGTTTTAAAATTGTACAGTAGGGCAAAATTCGAAAAAACTGTAATCGTACTTTTCATAACTTTAGGTAAAAAAACAAAATACAAAATATAAGATTGATTCAGAAAGCAAATAAAATTTGTTTGCAAAAACCACGATTAAGCCCCAAAACTCTGAAAGAAGATGTCAAAAAATTTAAATCGAACAAGGAACAATTTTTTGGAACATCTTAACCCATTAGAGTTTCCTACAAAAATATTCTACGGAATACAGCATTTCTCGTTTTTGGTGACCCTAATAATACATATTTTGCGTTGATTATTTTGTAGAACACTCTAGCCCATTATAACCAATTTTTTTTTTTCAGGTGAAAAAACCCATAAGACCGGAATATAATGGGTTAGATGTTCTAGAAAATTGTTCCTTGTGTGATTTTATGATAATCTTGGAACGACAAGTTTTATCCAAAATGAAGATTTAAAGTATTACATTAAAATTTCGAAAAAATTATTTTTGTAGGTATTTTAGCTAAAAAAACAATTTTTCGTTGATTTTAGGTTCCAACTTGTTATAACGTTTTGAAGCTTTTGCCACGCTCTCTTGTCCGATTTCGCCCAGTTTTTTTAGAGCTTGTGCTTACAATTTGTAGTATTTATGTGTATTTTGGTTGCATTGTTGTGAAAAATGCAGTGTTTTATCGACTTTTTGGGCAACGGCTCTTTTTTAGTTCAAGACAATTATGAGAGGGCAAGGTACCTCCCATGCAAGCAAAATTTTTAAATTCAAATGAATTACACTCAGACTCTATAGATAGTAAATACAACTTTCGATCAGAAACTTTGTTGATTCGGATAAGAAGTCGTGGCATCTCCCATACAAGAAAAATTTTCATAATGATGTAGTTGTAGCGCTATTTAAGGTAATGAGATCAAATTTTGCAGAAATACTAGGAATAGTTAGCTCATGCTCTGAGGAAAAACGAAGTGAATTCGAACGAGTGGGCGTGACACCTTCCAGACAAGCAACATTTTCGAAATGCTATAGGGAATTTAAGTTTTGCTCAGACTTCTCAAAGATCTTCAAAAAATAAAAAAAAAAAATTTTATTTTTGTCTTTTTTTTGAATGAATTTAATATGTATACTATTTTTGGTAATTATTAAGATTATACAACAATATAAAATTAATATGTATTGAGCTAAAAGTGATTAGAATTAGAAATATAAATTAATTAAATTGACACTAATAAAGCATTTAACTGTATTTAATTATTAATTTAAACAAAACAGTTTTAATTATACATACGAGAAAGGTTAAAGACATGACTTTAGGTCAAAATAAGCACTCTTAACCCTGCAATAGTCTATACTGTTGACAGCCAAATAAATTTTAAAAATTAAATAAAAACAAACATTAATCATGATCATTAAATAATGTCAAGTATATAAACAAACATTTTGTTCACGTATTATGTGGCAGCAATTAATTGTCACAGTCGATTTGGGCTTAAGTTATGTAATACTATGTATATATAATTTTATTCGCTGTTTGATAAGTGATTTTTGTACATTTCAACAAATTTTTATTTATATTTTATATAAAAATGATTTAATAAAGTTTTCAGTATCTATTTTATTTAGGAATTCATTTTATTTTTATCTCAGTGTTGTTATGACAGCAAGGTTCTCGACAAATTCGTCACAAAAGTTTCACCCTATGTACCCCCGAAATCTACATTTCTGTAAATATTTTTGGAAAATCGGGTATAGATTAAATAATCTATAAATATATATTATAAATAGGGTAAGGGAGGGAAATATGGACCACCAATCTTTCTTTTTTAAATAAAACTCAAAAAACATAAAACAAAACAATTAATTTTATGTCATTCATCAAAGAAAACAATTTACCTTTATTCTGATTCACTTGTAGATAAATATCTCATCAGGATAAAGAAAAAAAGTTAAAAAACTGAAAATACTCAAAATGAAGATTAAAAAAAAGTGTAGTGTTATATGGACTATATAGTCCCATAAGATTATTTGGTACAGAAGTTGCATATAAAAATGTCACTTCCACATCCGGCACATTTTTCATGACTGCAAGAACGTCAGATTACACATTCAACCCAAAATTCGCCACGGTGATCTTCTGAGTAAAGGGTATTACATTATGTGCATTTTTCATCTTCTTTTCCTTTATAGTTTACGAATTACAAATAATGACCATCAGACTCGTCATGCAAACTGCAGTTAGATTCCCCATCTGAAGAAGATGATAAATACATTGGTTTTTTATCAAAAACTCTTGTGGTTAATGAACTAATTATGCTCACAAATTATAAATAGTATTCACTGACTTTTTATAATTAACCATTTATTTAAAAACGCGATGTCTTTAAAGCGAAATAATGAAACATACTCACTAGAAAAAAATTATCACTGATCTTTTTTTTAGAAAAAACAACTTTACAGAAACATGCGACTTTACCGAACGCTAAAATCGCACTCACATAAGCTCGAGGTATTGGCGTCAAGTTTGAACATGAATAACGGTAAACCCTATGTATGCAGTGGAAAATAACCGTGTGGTCCATATTACCCTCTTAGTCCATATTTCCCTCCCTTACCCTATATTATATCGTCGGGTTAAAACTACAACTAGACATCTACATATACCGATGTTTTGAGTTAAGTATACAGAAACATGAAGAAAAAACGGCTCTATTGCCCAGTCTAGTAGGTTTTTTGAAATGTAGTCCCCAAACAATTTTACATAAAGAATAAAAAGCAGGAAACAGCAAAATCCCATACAAAAAACAAATTTCAAAAAACTTAAAACGCTTTTTTCTCATAACATGAAAAATGTAGATGTCTAGTTGTAGTTTTAACCCGACGATATGTATATGTATATTTTCTTTATCTGCAAATTATAAAAAATTTCTTTTTACAATTTAAAAGTTTTTTTTTTTAAATGAACATCTTTTTATTTGTTTATCTCCATTAAACCGATAGAGTGATTTATTAAACTAACGGCTTAATAATAAAACAAATGTTGGCTTTGGAGACGGCTCAGATTATGACATTTATTTATTTATATACCAACATATAAAGAAAAAGAAACAATGAAAGTAAAAGTGTATAAAAGTAAAACTTTTTTCTCTCTGTTTTAATTATTCATGCAAAAGATATTTATTTATTTATAAGCAAAATATAAAAAAAAACACAATAAGGTGAAAAAGTGCATTGTTATAAATGCGAAAAGCGCGATAAAACAGAATGATACAAAGGTACAACGTTTACAAAAGTAAAATTAACATCATAAAGTGAAGTATTTTACGTGAGAAATTGAAGGAATAAAGACAATGTAGATATGAAAAGAATGTGGCTATGGAAGAAATATTCTTAAGGTACTTTTTAGCCACGTACATTAAAAATATTTCAAATTTATTTGAAGATATGAACTATAGAATTATTATTTTCTTATATAGATTACTTAGATTATATAGATTACTTAGGTAGTCGGAGAGTTTTTACTTTTTAAAGAAGTTTTGATTTGTGACACTTTTGTGTGTGGCCGGGTCGATTAAAAAAGTAATTGAAAAAACCACCACCTAGGTAACTTGAAGAGTATCTAGGAGACAAACAATTTTTTTTTTGGACCACTCTAAAAACAGCCAAAATCGTATTTTTTCCATAACTTCGGCAGGTCACGACAAGTTTTATCCAAATGAAAACTTAAGTTTTACAGTAGGGTCAATCTTTGCGTAATCGATTAAGATTTGGGTTGAAATCTCCGATTTTTATGAAAATTATGTCCCGTTTTTAAGGGTCTTTTAGATCCCTTTTTTCCAAAAACTTGGTTATAATGGGTTAAAATATTCTTCAAAAATATTCTAAAAAAATTTTACCAGGGGCAACCGAAAAAATATAAATACCGTCCGGACGGTGGCAACTCTATATGGTAGCGCACGTGCACCAACGACTCATGGTAAAAACAATATTAAACAACTTACAAAATTCATAACTTCATAATTGTAGAAGATACCACGATTTTGAAGATTGGAAAATAATTATGATAAAATTTACTTTCAAATAAAAATATTAAAAAAAAAAAATAAAAAGGGTGCACCAAGTCCCAAATCGTCATTAAAAAAGAATACAAATTTTTTTTCAAATTAAAATAAATTTTTTTTTTTTTTAGAGTATTTTTTTTTTCAAAATCTCATGTCCATCTGCACCAACCCTGAAAATTTTATTAAAATCCCAACAAAATCCGAGGAGCTATAAATTTTCAAACATTTGAGTATCTAATAAATAGTTGGATCGGACTTCATATGGCCGCCATCTTGGATTTTTCCGGAATTTCGAAAAATCATTTTACCACAGATATTCGTATGTCAAAACTAAGTTTTCAACAATTTTCATAAAAATCGGAAACGTCAACCCAAATCTTAATCGATTACGCAAAGAAACAATCAATACAAATACATTGCACTTTAGTTATAGTTTGATTGCAGTGCTGCATATAATTAATATTTGTTTCTGTTGGCTACTCCGGATACATTAAAAGCAACCCGCATATACCTTTATAAAAAAATGTATGTCAAATAAAGTGACATTAAAGTAAGGACAAATTATTTTATTTTATATTTGTATTGTTTCTATGGGTTTGTTAGTGTCAGCTGTTGACACCTTTTCGAAAGATCCCACATAACTCTCATAATTTGCTTTTCTTCTTTTGTT
Source organism: Calliopum simillimum (assembly GCA_951812925.1). Lineage (NCBI taxonomy): Eukaryota > Metazoa > Arthropoda > Insecta > Diptera > Lauxaniidae > Calliopum > Calliopum simillimum. Next base: position 9,890,625 of record OX638372.1, read on the forward strand.
TCAATAAAAAAAACTTCAATTAAATGTGAAAAAGAAATAACCAACTGGATAACAAAAACTAAAACACAGAAAAACCACAACCAAGAAGCAACCACATTTGTGGTCCATACATTTCTACAGCTTATGACCCGAACGTGGGCCAGTGAGAGGAAGTCATTAACATTCTTTTACATGACATTTATTTGGTCAACTTTGTGCTATTGTTGTTGTTTTCTTGGTTGCAAATAAAATTTTTAAAAATGTGATATATAATTCTTAAAGAAAAGGGGACAAACAATAATTGAATGGAAAAAGTCTATAATAAATCAAAATGTATGTAAGATTTCTTGCAATTGTAAGAATTGTGGAGGTGAGAGAAAATTGGAGAGATAAGTTTTGGAAGTTCTCAGTAATTAATTACCCAGCAGCCAAGTATGGAATTTATTACTTGGAGAATATATTATATAATACGTTATTTTTGGTTACAAATATAATGTATTCCAAAGAATGCACGCGGTAATCTCTTTTGCCAATATTTGCTTATTGATTGATTTGCAGAAGATGGAATGTATTTTTTTCATGTTCTTTTGTTCGTGTTATTGTTTCGTGTTTGTGTTGTAACGCGTAGCTGGTGGTAGTAAAATATTAAAAAAAAATTTAAAATGTATTCTAAAAGGCATTGGCGACGCATTTTATCAAAAAAAAGAAATTGTGCAAGGGAACCGTTACAAGAAAATATTAATAGTGTTGTTGATAGTGCAGAAGTGAATTATATTGCACAGGAAAATATAGAAAATGCTAAAACTGAAGAAAGTTTTATTGATAAGATAAGAAATTGGGCAGTGAAGCATAATGTTTCAAGAAGTTGTTACGAAGACTTATCAAAAATATTATCAACAGAAAATATTAATGTTTTTATGTGAATAAATAAATGAATTTTGACTCGAAAACTAATAAATTCTTTAATTTATGTCTCAGGAATAAATTATTTAATGCATTACGAAGGAATAAGTAATATAATATATTACATAGAATGAATTATAGAAGGTATTCCCCGAACACTTAAAAAGAATCATTCTTTTCCTAGGACATGTAGCGTGTTATGAATAATGAATTCTGGAATCAATGTTCCATACAAGCGATTGATTACACGTTCGATTCCTATAGATTCCATTTGGCTGCTGGGTAAATAAGCAATGATTAAGTGAAAACCAACCTGAAAAAATCTGGGAAAAATGTGTTTTGCTTAAAAATTATAAACCTGGAAAAACCATATAAAACTAACAATAACAAAACAAAACAATACAAAATCAAATTTCCAGTTTTTAAGAAATTAGTGAAAAGGTAAAGCCAATTATTTTAAATGATTTTAATCACCCTTATCGTTTAATTCGATTTTGATTCGAACTATATCGAATCGAGATTTTACTATCATATATTTTGACATCCTGAATCGATATCGACAATTTTTGCAATTAAACTCGAATCAGCCTTATCATCTTATTCGATTTCGATTGCAAAAAATTTGCGATTTCGATTTCGGATATCAAAATATATGATAGTAAAATCTCGGTTCGATTTAGTTCGAATCGAAATCAAATTAAATGATAAGGGTGATTGTTTTTTCAGGAAATAGTACATCAATACAGCGATTTTGTAGTAAGATTTTTGTTGACTTTTAAGTATATGAATCGAAAGAAAGTTCCCAAAAAAGAATTTATCAACAAGTCTAAAAAAGATCTTTAAAAGTAAATATTTTTTTGGGAAAAAATATGTAAAAACTCAGAATAACTCTTCAAAAATTTTCCTTAAAAAAACGCGTTTTTTAGGCACTTTCTGGAAATATTACCTCAATACAGCGATTTTCTTAAATTTCAAATATGTGCAACGAAAAAAGCTCCTAAATAAGCTTTTCTGAAAAGTCTAAAAGAAAAGAAAAAGAAAGAAAAAAAAAATTATTAAAGCTCGGAATGAAAACTCTTAACTATTTTATCAAAAAAGGTCAAGAATATCAAAAGATCTTACATGAATCTATGTATTTATTAGGCTGATTATGTCCAAAAATCTGAAAGGTGTCAAAAATGAGCTGAGATTTTTTTTAATTTTTTTAAGGTCATTAAGATGTCGCGCAACGTCTATTTATGAAAAATCTCAGCTTGATGCTGTTTTTATTTTATTAAAATCTCAGAAAAGCTCAAAATGAATCAAGTGATATAAAATTTTTAATCTTGAATCAAGGTATATAAAAGAAAATAGAAAATTGGTCTTAAATCAGCCACATATTGTTTTTGTGGCTAAAACATCCACAAAAAAAGTATTTTCAAAATTTCGTTCTACTGCAGTGATAACCAAACTTAATACTAGCTCATTTATGGCTTTTAAATTTTGCATAAGCTGCAAGCAAGTGACGTAGATCTGCACAACTACTGACACAGTTGAACGCTTATCTGTAAGTGAACAAAAGCTCAAGTGCTCGTGGGCATAGGCTTTGGATATCACTACTCTACTGTTAAACTCAAAATTTTTATTTTGGATAAAACTTGTTGTTACAAGGTCATCATGAAATCACAACAAGGAACAATTTTCTAGAACATCTTAACCCATTGTATCAGGTTTTTATGGGGCTTTTAGACCGTCTTTTAAAATAGGGTTACAATGGGCTATAATATTGTTTTTGGGCGTAGTTGTGGAATTTCCAAAAAAGTTTTTTTTTCGAATCAGTCTAATGTAAATTAAAAGCATATTTGTTTTTTAAACATTTGATATTTGCCTCTACTTCAGCATATATTTCCTTCAATACCCTATATTTAGTAATTGTTATCAAAAAACCAAGTGGATTCATAATCAATGAACTCTACATACGAGTACATACATTCAACTCTCTGAATTAATATGTATATGAAGAATGTTTTAATTTCTAATGCTTGGAAAGGAAAAACATCAACAGCACAATATGCAATATATCGCGTATATAGAAAATTTAAAAACCCACTAGAATATTCCATAAGAAACTCGGCTTTCCATAGCAAACTCTATTATCATAGCCCAACAGTGGTCCGACAGTCAAAGTGAATATTTATGACTTACCTTGTAAGCTATTAATTCCGTTGCCAAAGCAATGAACGTCGCCGAGCGAAGCGAACAGTGAGCGCGCGCGCGCAAGAATAACGAAATCGTTAACTTATTTTCCATTTACCACCACCTCTCGTGGTGGTGCAAAATCTTCTCGTATGAACAATATTGAAATTGGAAGCACATAAACAACAATGCAATCCAACACACATTGGACGCTGTGCTGGACGCGAGAGTTTCCGCATTTTTTTCGTAGCCCAGTTGCTAAGTGTAGCCAAACGTGCAACAGTTAAAATTGACGAGAAAGAAAAAATTGGATTTTTTTTTTGTTTCTCAAGAAAATCACTGAAGCAACACCACTAAGAAATTGCTAAGTGGCAACAACAAAAGGCAATAAAATTACGAGTGCGCATATTTAGTGTAATGCAATTTAGCCATGTGCTGCTGCACTTGTAAAGGAAAAACAAAGAAGATGATTAGGACCCCAGTTGCCAGCTTATCATTCTTAATGTACAAGCTTTCCTTTAGTTTCCACAGAAGTTCCATAATCATTCTTCCGTTAAAAAAATATTTACTTAAAATTACTTCGTAGAACAAACCCAATTTTCTTAGGCATAACAAGCATCTATGGGAGTCAGTCTACTTTGTAATTTCCGGGGGGTATAAACTGCACTAAAAATATATACTTTCTTTGTCAAAGTTTCTCCAAATTATCCAAACTTTACGATTTTCACTGAGCCAGATCGGTAAAATTTCCATCCATACAAAATGACCCATCTTAATGTACATACATCAAACAAGCGATTGGGGAAGTTTTTTTATTTTTTGATTAATATAGCCGCCTATGGGTGGGTGTATGGCAACGTCATCAGAATTTTGAGTGCAGAAAATTCTTTCTTCTGGCTTTTTCGGGTCTTCCCAGATATTGTGTAATCAATTTTTTTCCAACATCATCGGAAAATCGTAATCTTTTTTATTAACTTTTTCCTTTTAACTTTTCCAATCGTAAACTTTATATCCGAGTTATCATCCATTGAAGTAAAGGCATCCAATCTCTATATCGTCGGGTTAAAACTACTACTAAGTAGATATCTACATTTTGCATGTTTTGAGAAAAAAGCGTTTTAAGTTTTTTGAAATTCGTTTTTTGTATGGGACTTTGCAATTTTTTGCTTTTTATTCTTTAAATTGAATAGGGACTACATTTCAAAAAACCGACTAGACTGGAGCATAGAACCGTTTTTTCCGCATGTTTCTGTATACCTAACTCAAAACATCAATATATGTAGATGTCTAGTTGCAGTTTTAACCCGACGATATAAAGAAATAATTTATTGTAAAATAGTCCAAGGTTCAAGCACTTACCATAATTTATTTGTTTATTTTTATATTCTGGCAACTCTGAAGAGCTAATTAAATTTAAGCATACACATAATAAACAATATTTTTAATCAGAAAAAGAGATATTCAGCGTTAAAAAAAATTATAATTAATTACATATGTAAATTACTGCAATTACGTTCAACTAAAGTAACCTAAGTACTAACAGAATTATAAATTTAGGGCTATACAATACTTAGCGTACATTCTTCTGAAGTGCATCACTTAAATAGAAATATTTCAAATGTACATACGTATACATTGCTGAAAGCTTCAAAAGGCTTTCTGATGTGCTTCTTTTTTAGCCATAAGAGCTTCCGCTCTTGTTAGATCTCTTGACCACTGATCTATATGATTAAGAGCTATAAAAGTTTCTTAGAAAAATTTCTAACAAAATGTATCTCCAAACAGAATTTGATATTTGCAGCATTACAAAAAATCATTTTGTATTTAAGTTCAATTCAATTAAACAAAAAAAAAAAAAAATAAATGGAAAAAAATAAGAAGAAAAATAAAAAAAGGAAATAAAGGTGGGTAAAAAAAAAAATTTCGCCGCAGTGGGAACCACACTTGAAATCGAACCGAACATTTGCAACGTACGAATAAGATTTATATATTAACACTAGCGCGACCGATGTTAGATCATACCTAGAACGACCAAAAGTGGTTTATAAAGGAATTTTTATGTTTTTATGAGCTATAAATAAATTCAAAAATTACTATTTTTAAATTGTAAGTTATTGTGATTTCTGATATACTTTAGACTCTACAACTGTCTTCATTCAAAAGTGTCATAGCTTTAGAACGGCTGGCCGTATCTTAATGAATAGACCCTCGTTTGAAAGGACTTTTTATGTAGGTGCAATAAAAAAATTAAATTTTTTTTTTTAAGGAAACATGATTTCTAATATATTTTGTATAAAGTTTTCATAAGTCTTCATTCAAAAGGTCCTAACTTTTAAGCCAGATGACTTTTTTCATTAAGTTAGCCATAAATTGGTACTACACAGCAACATCTAGGTGCTAAGGTCATAGGGATACAACAAATCGTTCGGAAGATCAAATTTTCAAAACCAATCTCGCAATAGAAAAAGCACAAACTTCAAACGAATTTTGGCCACCTCGAAATTCACCGCGGATATGTCCTAAAAAACATAGCAACATGGAACTAAGACGCTCACGGGTTTTTATTACAGAATTCGGTCAATGGGTCATTTAAGAAGAAAAAACCATCGATAAAATTGGAGGGTGAAAATCGGAGTTAGGTTGGAAAATGTAGCCTTTACAATTTTTTAGTATATAGAGCGAACAAAGCAAAATTTCGATAGATAGGAAACTTTTTGTAAACAATTAATATTTTCATCGAAATAGCTTATTAAAAAAAATTTTAAAAATTGTTTATGCTACAAATGATGAGACCAAAAAAAAAAAAAAGTTTCGAATTGTTTACTATTTTGTCTATAACTTTTTTGGAGTCAGAGATAGGTATAGAAATTTCCTTTACAATTGTAAAATTTTTTAGGTTAAAAACTGACCGAAATACATATATTTTTTAGTTTTTTCTTAATGTACATATTATAATACTCCACAGTGTTCCGAGTATTTTGCCACTAAAGTAGTTTATATCGAATGAACAGCATTTGGCAGAAACTCCGAGTGAGGAGCATGTATAGATGTATAGATACTGCATTCTCTACCTTCGAAATGCAGTGATCAAAAGAATAGAGCGATTTTTTAAGTGGACAATTTTTCTTAAAATAATTTTGATTGGTTTACTTTGATATAATCATAATAATTAAAAAATTATAAATAATCAGGGTTGAACAAATTTAATTAGCAAATAAATGCACTCAGAATAGAAACGTCGGTTGTTGGCTCATTGTTTATTTGCTCCGGCCATATTCAATGTCAATTGGCAATGAGACAAATTTATGCTTCGCTTGTTGTAGCACGCGAAAAAAACAACTAAAAATACACAAAAATTATAAAATCGTAAAATTTTTTTTTATTTTGTCCAAAATGTATGTTTTGCATTCATAAATTATTTATTTGGTGTACAAATAAAACAAATTTCATTTGTTGTGTCTCTGCCCTTGAATTCGTATTGAAAACAGAAATAAGTGAATGCATCGGTGTCCACAGAAAATCGATTTTTCATTATATAGCAAATATTTACGCTGATCTGTTTAACATTTTAATGTTGATGAATTTCTTGTTTTTCATTCAAATGTAAATTGCCTAAATATAAAACGAAATCTTAATTATGGTAAAGTGGAATAATTCGTATGGGCAAAACTATTAAGTTTTGAAATTGATAATATTTTAAATATTGTACATATTTCCTTAAGCTTGAATAATTTTAGTACAATACGTTCAAATAGTTTAAATCTAAAAAATCCAACAAAAATGTGTTTGAAAATAGTAATAAAAAAAAATAATGTTTGCCTGGTCAAAAATTTATACACTTCATCAATAAAAGTCCATAGTTTTCAACTTAAATTACTGCCGATATGTTTAAGTTTCACGTTCCATATGTCCACAAAAGTGGATTTTCAAAAACCATGGAAAATGGCAACGGAAATCTAACATCCGGCCTGCAATGCTCTATACGCTATTTTGGAATGTTAAAAAGTCAGTATATTTTTAAAAATTTCAACCAATTTGATAAAGTTTACAGTTCGAAAAATGTTGAAAAAGCATTTACAAACGCAACATTACTTATGCAACATGTTGCTTTGTTAAATATTGTATAACAAAATTGCTTAATTTACGCTTGCAGATGCGTTCCAAATTGTTTTAACCTAATAATTAAATTAAATACCCCAACGAAAATACAAACAAACATACGAGTAAGTAGGTATGTAGGTACTCATGCTAAAATGAAAATTAAACTACGCTAAAAGTTTTCTATTAAATTTGTTTTGGTTATAAATTAAATGAACTCAACCTTAACTTAGAGACTTCACTAAGTAACTTAGCAACTGACTGGCTGCTGGCTGACACTCAATTTGGCGCCAACTCAAAGGTTGAATGTTTGTGTCACCTTACGCTTGAGTTCAGACAAATTACTTGCAACAGCAACAGGCACAACAACAGCAACAACAAAAACAATCTGTAACATATAAAGATCATTTGTAAACCTTAAACTGTGAAATGGCTTGGAAAAATAAGGAAAAAAACAAATTGAATTTAATCTTAAGCAACTCAACTCTTGACAAACATTTAATTTGTTAATTTCAAAGCGTTTTATATAGTTAATGAGATTTGGTAAAAGATGCCCTGTGATATTGCACGCTTAAACGTAGAATGCAACATTTTTTTTGATTGCTGTTGCAAGTGATGATGCATTGCTTTTTAAATTGACCAGGGCTGAACTTTGTTGATTATCTATCGATGAATTAAATTTTTTTTAAAGTTTCTCACAAACTTAAAAATTGAGGATATATTGATTTACAAAAAACACAACAATACATACGATAATATTTGCAAGTAAGTAATGTTAATTGCAAAACAAAAACATCAATTGTCAACCCTGTGATATTTCCGTCATTGTTTGTCATCATCGCTGCCCTTCATTGTTGTTATTTCTATCGATTAAATTGCTTTTTTGAATGCTTCAGTGATTAGTTGAGTTCATTTTCAAATACAACAACTACAAAAACAACAACAGCAACATCAACCATTATAAAGTTTTTATTGTTACAGCCCAACATAGCCAGTGCCATCACTGAGTGAGTGAGTGACATTGTCACCTGTTGAAGCCAAATGCTTTGTCGGCCGAAACGTCATTGAACCTGAAAGTTAAGCTAAAACTCATGGCTATGTCAACATAGACAAGGGAAATAACACAAAGTTTTAACATTAGATTTCGTTTTGTATTTTACTTAAAATAAATGTTGGCTATTCAATGCCAACTCTGGAGTATAGTATTATTTTAGTCTTAGAAAAGTGTTTCAAATTTATTGCTTGAGTTTTCCCATATGATTAGTGATGAGCAAAATTAGTCTTGGTCTTAGTTTTGGTAATTTTTCGAGACCAAGTCCAAGACGCTGATATAATTTCAAGACCAAGAGCAGGACTGGTAGGGTTTTGGTCACGGTGATCATCAAGACCAAGACTGCCATTCAGTCTTGTTAAAAGGTGTGTCACACCCTTTTCCAGCGTATAATTATATATCCCAATTCTGAATGTGGCATATTAAAACTGTTTTGAAAAATATGGCTTGAAAATTTTTGAATGCTCAACAATCTTTAGACATTTTTTCTAGACCAAGACCGAGACAGAGTCTTGGTTATTTTATATAAAAAACAAAAAACAGCTTGTACGTTTTTGGGCATGCTGATTTCAAATATGGAAACCATTTTTTAAAAATCGAAATAGCGGATCAAATCGCGGACAATTTTCTCAAAAAAATGTTTATACCACAAAAAAATTTGATTAGGGAGTGTTCGAAAGCCGCTGATTCCGAATTCGGAGTCAAATTTTTTCAAAACGAAATGGCGGATCCAAAATGGCGGTTAGTTTTTTTTAAAAATTATCATATCACAACAAGTTTGTGGTTCTTGGGGTTTTTGAGACTGCTGATTCCAAATTTTAGATAAAATCTTTTCAAAGCATAATGGCGGATTCAAAATGTCAGGCGAATTTCTTAAAAAATCGTCAGCCGCTGGTTTCAAATTTGGGATCAACTTTTTTGAAAACATAATCGCGGATCCAAAATACCGACCATTTTCTTAAAAATGCTTATACAACGACAAAATTGTGACTAGGAGGGTTTTGAGGTCACTTATTCCGGATTCGGGATCAACTTTTTTGAAAACAAGATGGTGGATCCAAAATGGCGGAAAATGAATGATTATGTAACAGCAAAATTGTGGCAAGAGGGGTTTTTAAGCTCGTTGATTCCAAATTTGGGATACGGTTTTTTCTTTCGATTTTAAAAATTAAACTTATTTTTGAACCGCCATTTTATAAGCATTTTTATTACGTAATATTATTTTTTATAACTTTTCTGGCACCCCTTTCATTAGGGATTTTATAATACTATTTGATATCTTTCTAGCTGCTAAACACCACTTCTCTCAAAAATCTTAAAAACGGGGTTGAACAACCACTTTTGTGTTTGGCACTCTGCAAAAACTTTGATTATGATAATGCATAATTTGAAAATTTCAACTGTACCTGGTTCGTTGAACCCTTTGCTACAAAATTTATACGAACATTTTTTTTCAAACTCGCATTGCTTATCCTGTATTTGCATTTGAACAAAAATTTTGAAATGGTTGTTTTTTCCGACCTTACCGTGGTCGCCAATGCCTGTTTCTCCTTCTGGTTATTTAACCCCACGTGCTTTTGTTTATTTTAAGGCGAATAACTTTTTAACAAATTTAAATATTGTAAAACCAATTACGGATTTGGATGCAGCTTGTAATTCTGCTCTTAGAAAACACTTTACTTTTTTTCTGCACTTCACTGATTTGTGGAATTTCGAACTTTTGTCGACTGAAAATATTTCGGCGAGGACGCGTCAAATCTTTCTTTCGTGAGAACTCAGGTTATAACACACGTGCGGTAGTGGAATCTTTTACCAAAGTTGCGTTGTATCGATCACTATCTACTGTATCAACGGTCGTTCGATTCGACTTTATTAAAAAAAAATAGAGGCAATTGGTTGTTAAACCCTGTGGCGATTTAACCCTGTTCTACCCTACTAAGTTCCTTTTTTTGTTGCCTTTATCTCCCTTTTGACCAAAGCCCAGAAACTTTCTATTGGCCTGAGTTCTGGACAATTTGGTAGATTTGCTTCACGAGGCACCTAAATCACATTATTTCTTGTGTACCACTCCAAGATCATTTTACAATAATGGCAAAATGCTAGGTCTGGCCAAAAGAAAGTGGGAATCACATGCTCTCGTAGGAAAGGCTTAAGTCTTTTTTCCAAGCATTTTTTTAATATAGAATTCGGAGTCCATTGTTCCAGTGGTTACAAATGAATTGCTTCTTTTGCCACAACTGCAGATTGCTTGCCAAACCAGTAACTTACGAGAAACTTTTGACTTCTTTTATGACTTAAACTTTTCTTCCACATTCCTCCACAAGTCTGCAGTGTAAAATTTTTGGCCTAAAAGCTGCGAAAAATCGGCTAAAGCCAACGTTTCGTCGTTCATGAAGCAGCATTTGAATATGGCGCGATGCTTTGCCTCCGTGTTCTTCACAGCATATCCGTCAAGAACATTTTGTACCTTAAACGTTTTCAAACCAGCCTCCTTTTAGGCCTTGCGAACTAAAAACTCGGAACCCTCCACCTTCTGTGCCAGTTTTCTGCATGAAATGTACGGGTTCTTCTTTATTTTTACATTAAATAAAATAGTTTCAAATCAAAATAAATTTTTAAACTTTAAGCTTTTCAAAAAGTACAAATACCTTTCATAATGTGAAGAGGGTTGGCCAAGCGATTTGCTAATAGATTAATTTGATTTGAGAAAAGTTTAATTTGATTGAAAAAGTTTTTTTGTGATTTAGAAAAAGTTTAATTTGTTTTGGAAAAAGATCAATGTGATGTGGAAAAGGTATAACTTGGAGTGGAAAATTTAGTAAAACAGAACAGTGAGAAACTAATGAACAAAAGGACCAATGCCTGTTGCTAAAATCGATAGATTTATGGATTACACAAAAATATTCAAGGTTGCTATATACATAAGCCCAGAGTAAGAGCGAAGCAAGTCAAGTGAAAAATTATAAATCTAGTAAGTGGCGAAATTCGCGTTGCCAGATTGAAAAATTCTATTGACTTCAGAAATGCACAAGAATATTCTAGCATGTAAAACAACATCGGCTGATATAAGAAAACTATGATCATAAGGTGAAAAGCCAAGATTATACACAATAAGTGGGCTGTGTTGAAAGTGATAGTTTTGAAGACACAATTTTTTGACCGAGTGGGACTAACACCAATTGGAGAAACAAAATAAAATTCGCACACTAGCGATATTTGCCAATTATGTGGCAAATCTAACAATTTGCAGGTGAATCTCAGTTCCAATTCAAATGGAAACTTGCTGTGAAGCATACCAACCACATTGCTATGACAGTGGGGAGACAGCGACATTACTCTGATCATAACAACGAAAAAAACCGCGTGCTCATCCAACTGAAACACATGAAGCGTCAACAAAGCTACTGAGCTTACTGAGCGACTGACTTCAACGCCATTCGGCACGCATTTTGTTAAAAGACAATTAGACAAAACAACAATGAAAATATAAAAAAAAAAAATTGTTGTATTTATATTTTTACACATTAAATGAAAACAAAAATAACAAATGTGTAGTAAAAATACAAAAAATATCATACAAACGCGCTATTGTTGCCCTACCAACAACAACAACAACAATGCAAAACATCGCCAGTCAAAGAGCAAATTGCTGAACTTGTGATTGTCGGGGGACCCAAATATTTTGAGGGTTTTGCATAAAACTGCGACGATGACAGTCATCATTTTGGAAAAACTCGCAACGACGAGCGGACGTATTGAACGATCGTCGCTTGTAAATTTGATGTGATAGTGTGTGTTACGCGATAATTTTATAAAAAAAAAGATACAACCAATAAAACGGAAAAGAGAGCGAAAACTTTACAAATGAGTGAATGTCACGGGACTTAAAGCAACGACCCCTCGCTTTTTAAATGAAAATTGCCTGACCGTAAAATGAGTCACGAACATATCACAGCGCAGGTTCATTAAATTTTCGAACAAAAAAAAAAACCAAAATGTCGCGTCGTCTCTCACTCAATGAACGCGGCTCTACATCATCCACAAATCCAGTTACCATATGGAACGGTGTTCAGTACGCGGCTTCACAAAAAGAACTCGAGCGTCTCAAAAGTGAATTTGGACTTGATACGCGCATGTTGCAGCCAGCGCTAGTGCCGGTGTCGACGCGTAGTAAAAACTTAGAACCGGTCAGTGCGCGTAATTCGGTCATGTTTCAGAAGCAGCAGCAACGACGTCGTAAAAGTGCGCCAAGTCAATTTGGTATTACCAGTAGCACCACCACGACCACAAGTACTTCTGCCAATTCCGGTTGGATATTACGCTACAATAATAACAACACTTCATCAGTGACAAACTTTCATCCGTGGCGTCAACAAGGTGATAATAAATTTGGTCAATTTGATTTAGTACCGTGGCGTCGTCAACGTTCTGCGCATGATTTGGCCACTACCATAACAGATCATACACAACAAACTCCCAACTTCAATGCAAAATCTTTAAATCGTCTTGAGAAATTGGAGCTGCGTCAGAATCGTCGACATTTGAAGACACAGAATAAAGGCTTACGTCGTTTTGTGCGCGTACGTCTTGTCTTCTCCATTGAGTTACGTCATAAACGTATGGAGATCCTGCGTCAATGCAAGTTACCGCCGCGTGTTTTCGAACAAAAGTTCAGCGTTAGTGAAGTGGAAAATGCCGAGTATGAACGTATTCTGCTCGATGCAAATGCGAGTGTCGATGATCATCTCGGTTATTTCAGCCAGCGCGGCAGTGATATGCAGTTGAAGCCAAAATTATGCAACGTCGAACGGCAGCAGCTGTTGGATAATGTCGCTGCCGCCGCTACAAGTGATAGTGATGTTTTTAATAATCTGATTGTTGTTGGCAACAACAACAACAACAAAAAAGTTTCTTGTGATAATCCATCATCATCAACATCGGTGTTGATATCTTCGTTGTCCTCTGACATTGGAGCTGCAGCAACATCTTCTTCCTTGGAGTCTACAGTACAAACGAATGGTAGTGAACAGAAGAAGAGCAGAACTGTGCCATGCGACAAATGTCGCCACATCGCGATTAAGTTGGGGTAGGTTTTTTACATTTTTTGTCGGTGTCACTTTCTTAGTAAAGGTACCTTTTTTGAGTTTTTTCATCAGGCTTGATACTAGAAAGTCTTCGGATATACATATTCCCAGATTTTAGCGTCGGTTACATAAACCCAGCAATGATACTTTCGAAAACTCTTTCTTCAGTGCCTGCGGTTTTTTTATTTTATTTTTAAGACAGTTTATGGTATATGGTATGGTGTCGTTAATACTTTTTCTAAAAAGTCGTAATTTTAGGTCGAAAAAATGAGTCAAGGTCAGTTAAAGGTTGTACGTATGAAACTGGTTAACTTTTTCATGCAACTCAGTGGTGAATTTATATAAACTGAATTCTTCCAGTGGTCAAAATTGGACCACAAATGTATTAAATAATTTTGGTACAATTCAGTATAATTTTTTTAGCTATTTGGTACGAAATAGAAATGATAAATCTACCCAAATTGCTAATAACCTTCGTTTTGCCGAATTGTTGCATTAGAACTAGGTCCATGATATGGAAATGCGTACTTTTAGTGATAAAAAATTTTAGCTTATTTTCAATGGGACGTAGGCGTGCCGATTGACATATAACGCCCATTTATGGAATACTAAAATCGCCCAATGGTCAAAATTTGACCACAAATATATTAAATAATTTTCGTACTTTTGGACAGATTTAGTACTTTTTTTGCTACTTGGTACAAAATAGAAAAGCTCATTTATCATTCCTGGTACAATGACAAATGGGAAACGAAAGAAAAATAAAAAACATGAAGTCAGTATTTTTGTCTTTCTCTTTGTGCTGTATCCTCTTTTCAGCTCTTTGTGACCGCGTGTTTTGTCGTTGTTAATTTATAAAAATTTGCATTTAATTTTACTAAAAGGCCGCTACAAGTGATAGTGATGTTTTTAATAATCTGATTGTTGTTGGCAACAACAACAACAACAAAAAAGTTTCTTGTGATAATCCATCATCATCAACATCGGTGTTGATATCTTCGTTGTCCTCTGACATTGGAGCTGCAGCAGCATCTTCTTCCTTGGAGTCTACATTACAAACGAATGGTAGTGAACAGAAGAAGAGCAGAACTGTGCCATGCGACAAATGTCGCCACATCGCGATTAAGTTGGGGTAGGTTTTTTACATTTTTTGTTTGTGTCACTTTCTTAGTAGAGGTACCTTTTTGAGTTTTTTCATCAGGCTTGACACTAGAAAGTTTTCGGATATACATATTCCCAGATTTTAGCGTCGGTTACATAAGCCCAGCAGTGATACTTTTGAAAACTATTTTTTCAGTGCCTGCGTTTTTTATTTTTAAGACAATTTATGGTAAATGTTATGGTGCCGTTAAAACTTTTTCTAAAAAGCCATATTTTTAAGACGAAAAAAAGAGCCAAGGTCACTTAAAAGTTGTACGTGCGAAATTGATTAACTTTTCATGCAACTCAGTGGTACATTTATATAAACTAAAATCGTCCAGTAGTCAAAATTCGACCACAAATGTATTGAATAATTTTGGTACTTTTAGTACTTTTTTCAGCTATTTGGTACGAAATAGAAATGATAAATCTACCTAAATTGCTAATAACCTTCATTTTGTCGAATTGTGGCTTACGTAGCATTAGAATTAGGTCGACGATATGTAAACATATGTTGCGTACCTTAAGTGCTAAAAAATTTTAGCTCATTTTCAATTGGACGTAGGCGTGACGATTGACATATCACGCCCATTTATGGAATACAAGAATCTCCCAATGGTCAAAATTTGACCACAAATATATTAAATAATTTTCGTACTTTTTGGACAGATTTAGTACTTTTTATGCTACTTGGTACAAAATAGAAAAGCTCATTTATCATTCCTGGTACAATGACAAATGCGAAACGATATAAAAATAAAGAACATGAAGTCAGTGTTTTTGTCTTTCTCTTTGAGCTGTATCCTCTTTTCAGCTCTTTGTGACCGCGTATTTTGTCGTTGTTAATATATAAAAATTTGCATTAAATTTTACTAAAAGGCAAAATATTAAAATAATTTTAAATTTGTGCACATTTAGACACAAAAGCCTTTCTAATGGTGTATAATTCAAAGTCATGCTTCTTTGCTAACATAGCAAAAAAGGTAGGACAAATTTTTGTCTTGTGTATTAATACATAGATTTCTTAGTTTCCTTATTAGGTATGTAAAATTTAATTTTCATAAGAGTACACTTCAAGAGAACTGTTTCAGAAAGTAATAATTTGATGTATTTTTTTCAACTTAATGTTGTCAATTTCATATCTTCAGAAAAAATGTTCCATAAAAAAACCTAATTTTTTCATTTATAACTAAATGGCCGCAAAATTGCGTTATAACATTACTTTTACTTTACCTTGTATTAGCATATATCGAACCTTGACCACCGAAAAGACTTAGGTGCGTATTGACAGTCATAAGTTAACCAATTAGTTAGCTAAAATGATGGCAAGAGTTTAACTAATGTTTCATATTCACAGTGTTTTGGCTAACTAAAACAAAAAACAAGAGAAAAATATTGCAGAACAGCTTAATTTCTAGATTTTGTGAAAACATATAAGCCATTTATTTTAAAAGTGCCCTAAGTCCATTCACAGGCAAAATTATTGCCATAGTAATCAATTTTTTGACCGATATAAATTTTTTAACATAGCGTCGCCAATTTAACACCATGACGTAAATTTTTGAGGAACAAAGCCTAATTTTATTCATTTCTAACAAAGTGTCAGCATATTCTTATTGTGACATTACTTTTGCATGGACTTAAACCGGCTGATATCTTTCTTGATTATGTTTGTTTGCTCGTTCTGTTCGTTTGTTTCTTTTGCTCTGAACTTTCAATCGTATGAATTTCAGCACATTCCAAGCCACTTTCTTCTTCAAAAAAATTGGTCACAAAATTCCTTGGCGTCGTAGTTTTGGAAAAAATACGAGCGATTTCTAAAAACTTGTTGCCGACGATCAACTAGAATATTCCAAATTTCGTCAATAATTGCGTCGCTTTCGATATCAGACCCATAATTTTCTCCAAGTCTGAAAACATTTTTAATTTATGAGGATTAATTTTCTTCAGCATCAGCTGATGGCTAAGTTATAGTTAACCAATGTAAATAAAGGGTTTAACTAATGGTTTATGAATGACTGAAAATAAAATGTTGTTGGTTAAACCCTTGTCATTAGTTAACTAAACCGCACGATGTTGTATTTTTGTTTTTCTATAGAAATAGATAATTCGCGTCCATACGCTTCTTCCCTTCAAATTTTATAACTGAATATAGAAAAAATCGTTTTGACTTCACCGTATTGAAAGATAATTCAAATAAACTTAATCCAGTAAAACTTAATTTTTGTCGGTTAAGGCTTAATATTAGTAAACGAATTATATTACATTTGTATTTCAAAAACTGTTCTCGAAAAATCTTACTTATTCACAAATATTTCTCTTTAATTAATTTATTTAAAATCATCAGCGTTGCTCAAAAACTAAGTCAGATTGTTTCCTTTCAAACGCTTAGTTAAATAAACACTTTTCCTTTTTGGGGAACTCACTCGTTATCAAGTGAATTTATAACCTAAATGTTGTACCAATTCACACCAAAGTCACTCAACTTTGTTACAAAAGCGACGCATGCGCGTCACAGCAGCGTTGACTTTTTCTAATTGTTCTTGTTTCGAGCATGTCAAGTGCTTTCGTTGTTTTTATTGTTGTTGCTTAGTTTCAGCTTGTTACCTTTAAAGCCACCTGTTGTTAGTAGATAGCGCAAGAGGTGCTAAATAAAAAAAAAAAAAAAAAATATTCTAATTATTTCAAAGTTTTTACAACATATTCGTTCACCTGTTACGATGTAAACTTACAAATTGTGTTTGTTTTATGTGTGCTTATATGTACACAAGTATGAATGTATGTGTAAACGTATTATGCAAATCAAAAAGTGTGAAACTGATGCGAAAGTTGTAAGGAAAAATAACAGAAATAAAAATAAGAAAACAAAATATTTTTGTTGATTTTAAAATAAAATAAACAAAACTTTCTTTCGTTAATAAACAAATGGAAAATGTGTGAAAATTCACTTTGTTATTTCAATTCGGATCTATTACGTTTAGCGAAAGAAATTTTTACGAAAATAACTTCAATTAACAAGTCCGGAAAAGTACAATAAATGATACTGCCATTTCCGGCCAATGAGATTTTTTAGCGTTAAACTGAATAAGTGGCAAGACACAAAGAAAAGTGTGTTATTACATGCAAGATGAAACTTTTTAAATGATATTGGCAATTTGTAGAAGTTGATTAATATAAAAATTGTTGAATAAAGGTAAAAAATTTAAAAAGTTAAAAACATTGAAACGACTGAAAATTTATGAAAATGTCAAATTATCTTAAAAATCCGGCAAAAATTATGAAAATGTTGAAAAATTTTCAAAACGTGCAAAGCGCTGCAAAAGTCGAAAGTAAAAAAATTGTGAGAAAGTCAAAACATTCGTTACAAGACGAAAAATGTTGTCAAGAATCAAATCTTCACTGTACACTGGATTCATTTTGACACTGAATTACCCTATCTTGTTTTATCAGAGTAAAAAAAACCTGGTTCTAGCAAATAATTGAGTGTACTGTATATTTAACAAACAAATACTTCAGGTCAGTGTAAAATGTGCGAGTAGAAAACAACTGTAAAATGTATGATACGTATATGGTAACAGTTACAAGCTGCAATGCATTGGTAACCCAGGATTGTAGTAGTTTTCACACATTTTCGTGAAAGAAAGAGAGCGTAAACAAAAAATAGGCTCAAGAAGAGAGCGAAAAACTACTTTTGTCACTAAAGCAGAATCAAATTTACTATGCACTGGACTGAACTGAAGCAAATCAAATAAGACAGATCAGTGCAGTATTTTTTTTTTATTCTTTAATATCTAAGTACTGTCAAGATAATTACGCGTCACACTGAACTGAAATATTTGATAACTAAAAACTCAATAAGACGTCTTGTACAGTCATCAAGTCGTTAAAAAATGGGAGTAAGTAGTATTAGACTCTACAAGACGTCTTGTTGGGTCTTAAGACATTTTGTTTGAAGATACGTTATGTCTTGTACCCCCTTTTTATTAATCAAATAATTCAGTTCAGTATAGCCTGCAAAAGTTTCGACAGAACTTGGATATAAAATATTCATATCTTGTATAGTTTGCGAGACATATAGTATTAAAATTTATTATTGTTAAATCAATGATCCTTTGTATGGAATTTAGAGAGATACCCGTACTTTAATGGTAAATAACACGGAATATATGGATACAATTGAAAAAAGAACAGAGCACATCCAAATTCAATGACAAAAATTAATTTCACTGTTTGTTGTACAATATGTTATATAGATACTTTAAAATATGTCTCAAAACAGCGATTTTTGCGCTTCGAAGCAAGGATAACTGTAGATCCTGACGTGCTGAAGAAAAAATTATAAGACAAAAGTATTTTTTTTTTTTTGTCTTTTCTCAGAATATACTGGAAAGTAGAATATTGTTTGACATTGTTATAATAGTGGCTTAAATCCATTCAAGAGTAGTAAGTAGCAAAAGTAATATCATTCACATAAAGTACCAAAATAATCAGTTATTTGACCGATATAGGTTTTTCTACTTAATGCCAACAATTCTACACTATCAGGAGTCCAGTCTGCGGCAGTCTTGCTTTTACAAAAGTGCATATTCAGTTTTTAAAAAGCACACCATCGTTTTCTTCCCGCTGCCAACCAAGACAAATTCAATTTAATGCTCATCAAATTCGCTGCTTTAGTTTTTTGCTTTATTTTTTCAATATCAGCCTAAAATGCTGCAACGAAGAATTTTTTCTTTTATTGAAGGCAATCGATTTTACTTTCTTACTTGTGGATATGCTACATTTTTAAGTAGAAACGACGATTTTACATAAGAGGTATTCATGTGTTGATGCAAATGTGTGAATATGCAGCTTTTTTTTCTCGCACTAATATTGAAGATGTGAGTTAAAAAGAGATTATCTAATCACTTGACAATATCTTATCGAAAAATATTTAATAAACAAATAAAAAAATTTTTTTTTTTTTGCTATGGCAAACATCTGCTGTTGTTGAAATAGAGGTTGTTTTGAAATAATAAGCGAAAGAAACCAAGCTGCTTGTTTTAATTCAATGCGATTCTCATCGAGTTCGTTGCTTGAGTCTTTTGTTTTGTTTTGTTTTATTCATTGTCAGCCTAAAGTGCTGCATCTAATAAATTTTTTTATTTGATCAAAAGCAATCGCGCTTACTTAAACTTCAAGTTGATGAATAAATATGCTACATTTTTGTAATGAAATGATAATATTAATTAAGTAATATTAATTTATATATTTTTTTAAATAATTTTCAGAACCACCACCACCGATTACCTGCCAAACTTAAATGCATCCAAAAACATGCATTCTCACCACCAGTTGGACCGTTACGATTCAATGCACTCCTCGGGGAGCATTTCGTCGATCGAAAGGCCCAACGGAGGCGCATTAGCGCTGCATTATGCCGCAGCCAGAGGCTGTTTAGATTGTGTGCAGCTTTTAGTTGAAGCATCGTCAGAGATTTGGTAAGTGAATTTTTTTTTTCTACAAAAATTTGTCTGTTGCTAAGCTAATTCTCGATTGTAAAGCATTTTCCGCTTGTGTTTAGCTGTTATGGTGAAAGTAGCAACTGCAGTGTACAGTGACGTTTATTTAACGTCCAATAAATGACGCTATTAATTTATTTGATTTATAATTTAATTCAGACAATAAAGCTTATGCAAATTGTTTCACAATCTCCGACAAATTGGCCTTAAGCATTTTACATTAACAGCATTATTTACTTATTTTCCAAAACATTTGCATTGAATGTTGTTTTTTTATTAACTGCTATTTGAAAGCCACTTTCAAATGTAGCATGCAATTATGGCTTTAAATTACTTAATTTTTAAAAATAATACAAACAAAAAAAAACCAATAATTTTGGCAGACATGAAATTTTGAAAAGCATTGTGTTTTAATTAGTTTTTTTTATTATTAAAAACAATTTTTCACACGCAATTGTAGAGGGCAGCTAAAGTTCATCTTAAAATTTAACGAAATTTCTTCAAAATTATATTAATCGACAGCGCCGCCTAAGATTACACTTTTAGGGTTTCAATATACCAATATTAATCTTTAACATTGGATCAGAAGCTTAATAACTATTACATATTTCCTGTTTTTCTGGCAGAAGCCTCTATGAATTGATTTTCATAGTTCTATGTTAAATGTCTGTATATAAGATAGCGTCGAAATTTAGAATCATTCCGAAACCGAGTTAAAAGTTAGAAGGACTTTTTTTATTCCGAGAAAAACCAATGGAGCTCTTTTGATTCTAATGAATGCATATTTTGGCTAAAAAACATGTTGTTTGGTCATTACTTTTTTTTTCGTTACAAAACGGATACGCAAGGGTGCTTAAGAAATAAAGACAATGTTCTTACAAAAATTTTGGAGTTTATAATTTAAAAATTTTTTTTCAATTACGCGGTCGGAAAAACGATTTTTTAATCAAAAGCAAGGCATTTAACGAAAAAAGTGTAGATATCAGGCAAAAAGTACGAGTGTATATTTCTCGAATTTTTTGAAATTTTTTTATAATTTTCAAAAAATGATCAAAAAAAAAAAAATTTTTTAAATTCTGAAAAAAATTCACACGGTCCCACAGTGCGATGTGAAACGGAACTTTATTCAATTTTTGAAATACATAAAACGCATAAGATTATTCGTTATTTCGGTAGCTTAATATCCCACCTCAAAAACTTCATACTCAGTTTGGTGAATAACCCTGCGAAACAACTGCAAATGCATTCATACTTTTTGACTATAGAAAGCTTTTCGATTTGTTTTAGCTTATAGATTGGTACATAAAAACCGTAAGTCGGTAAGACGCGAAAATTTTTTCATTCATTTTTTATTAAAATTGTCACTTATTGGCATTCAAATAATTGCAGAATCTTTTCTTACTCGTGTGTGATTTGTTTGTGAAAATTGTGCTTTTTAAGAAGTTCATAAGATTTCCATTTTCAACTTCATTGGATACTTTAAAAAGTGTTACCACAAATCGCCATTTTGAAACGTACTAAATTTGAAAGGTAGGTTTATCCTCTACTAGAAACATAAGCCATCTTCTGCGATATTTTGCGATCCTCTTTTAAACTAAACCTTTTCCATAATGTCTTTGGAAATTTCATATGACACCGAAATTTCATAAAAAACCGACATCGGACGCCATCGTTGGTTTTGTTTTGGAAAAAATAGGCTCACCAACACTAACATCTGACACTCTCCATAGTTTTAAGGTAACTATTTGTAGGCTAGTTTATAATATACCAAAAAGGTAGAGGGAATCCTCTCGAAATTTAGAAGCATTTCTGAAAAAAATTCAAGAAACAGCAAATACCCCTTGTCTTACCCCCTTCATTTTTTATGGTGTTTTGATAAGAAAATGGTTATATCTATCGAGTTTCATAGCCATATCTGGTATGGGAGCAGAAATACAACGTTTTGAGCATTTCCATATATGGGGGGTATAATAACCCCTTGTCTGATCCCCCTTAATTTTTGCATAGTGTTTTGCTAATTTAATATACATCCAGGTATTTAGTTTCATAACTATAACTGCTATATGTGCTGAGATATGAATTAAGTTCCGCTACACTCTTAAAATTTCGCACTGTGCGCCCTACAGAATCACGAACTATTCCAAAATTATTTTGCAAACTACTCCATAGGAGAAACTGACTACTCCGAATTCTGGTCCCATCACATATAAAGTTCTATTTACGTTTAACATTGTAAGTCATTGGGCGTAACCAATTGTTTCATTATGCATTCTAATCAGTGGCGGATCCAGCACTGTCAAGAGGGGGGGCCGATTGACTACATTTCTAGATAATAACAGAATGAATTTAAAATCTTTACATATGATTTAAAAAAAAAATGTATTCACTTGGTTTGAGAGGGGGGGCCGATCGGGCCCCATCGCCCCACCCTTGATCCGCCACTGATTATAATCGGACTAGAAAAAAGTCAATTGTCTCCTTATGCATTACATTCGGACCAGAAAAAGGCCAATTTTTTTTATTTTATTTATAAATTTCAACAAATTTTATTTGAATTTGCACAAAAATTTCAAAATGTTTCATAGCCGAAAGTGTTAAAAAATTTGTTATATATTTCTGCGCAATGTGTTTCGGGTTCGAATCTTAGTGTGGATGAAAACTCTTTTATAATTTTTTTATTATCTTATACTTCGACTAAATTTAAAAACTGGAATAGAAAATCACCGAGTGAAGGATTTGAACCCGAGCCACTCGACGCAGCGCAAGTCGCTAGACCGATACACTATCATTTGCTCTTCTTCACAATCGACGAACTGCCAAACAGTACGTAGTCAGTAATGTTATGAGTATGATCGATAGACAATTGGACCACTTTTGGTACTAATGACGGATTATGCATTACATATAGACCAGTTTTGATACAATTGATAATTTAAGTTAATTTATTCTAGTTTTGCTTAGGTGTAAACTATAATTATAGACAACAAGGTAATTCTTTAAAAGATTCTAAGCACTTTACGTCGTAGATGCCTTGGGATTCTTTCGTTAATTGAGAGATTTCAGCTGTAAAGCTCACGTTCGTCAGCAAAATGCTAGGTTTACTCAAAACTAAGTAAATGAAGGCTAGATTGCTCTGGCGTTCGCTTCGGGAGGAAATTCGAACAAATCGTTTTCTTCACTAGACCTACACAGAGCGAAGAAAAAAAGCATAACTTGCGTTGTTAAATGAGTGTTTTAACTACGTTTCGTTGCTGATTCGGATTTAAAAACGCTCCAAGATCATATTTGTATTGAGCGTTGCTAAATCACTCATGAACGTAGTTGAAACATATTTAGCAACGGTGGTTGCCAAGCATTGTTAAATCCAAATCAGCTACGAAACGTGGTCAAAACAACACGATACGTAGTTAAATCTAAATCACCAACGAAACGCAGTCAAAACACTCACGAACGTGGTAGAAGCTCATTTCAAAACAAATAGACTTTCAGTCAACATCACAATAATGATGGCAGTGGCTGAGTTCGTTATCGTCCGTATCTATCACACGACAGGTTCCAAGTTCAAATCTCCACAAAACCAAACAAAAAATATTTATTTAAAGCAAAAATTCAAAATTAAAGAAGAAAATAAAAAAAAAACTGATAATGAAATTATTAAAATTAGAAAAATAAAAAAAAAAAATATTTTTTTTTTCGATTTTATTGCAAACGATGCGAAACGAGTCATGCTCAAAATTTGGGTCGCAATGTTGTTAAAATAACCACGTTTTTGCCACTTTTGGCAATGTTGTTTTCTCCGTGTATAGCAGTGTATACGCACTCTGAATAGATCCCGCTTAGAGAGTAGGGAAGGAGTTCAGATTGATTAAATTTTTTCTGCATTTCTCAACAAATTTTGATTTTACTGAGTTCAACGCCTTGATAGTGGCCTGAGAAGATAGCCCCTTGTCTATAGCTGAGACTAAAAGTCACTTCTAGCATTGAAGCTATGAGAATAGTGCAAAATTTTTACTGAAAGACTATAGCTGAATTGGGTAACCTAAAGGATTGAGATAAATTGAGGTCTTTTGGAAATACACCTGCACCTGCTACAGCGCATCTTCGTACCATTAGTGTTTAAGGTGGTTCCGAAATTCAAGCTGGTCGCTTAGTCTTCCTATTGAATTCTTTTGGGAAACCACACACCAAAGTTTTTCTCAAAATCAAGAAGGGGTACTCCTTACTTGTGGTTGGCTACCAAACCGAAGAGTCGTATGTGAGGATTAGATGTATTACGGCTTTATCCACAGTACCATTCTTGGTTGAAGTTTCCATTTCTTGCTAAAGATTTCTTGCATGTATAAAAAGCCTTACACATTCTGTGGCCCATCTGAATGGCTCAGCATATGAGAATCACGTGCACTAACTATGTAACCAAGTGGATTAACAAGGCAGTTGTAGAACAACTCTAACTCACATTCGAAAGTTTTCTTTTAAATAAAAAAGAGAAAATTGATATCATTGCCTTTCGATTGTTAACACGTACACAGTTCAAGACTTTCAAAATTGCTCCATTAACATATTTAATGCATAAATTTTGTTTTTCTGAAAAAAGTAAAAAAAAAAACACCCATTAACACATTGCATTGGCAACTGTGGAATACAAAATTTTCCATAAGGAAGAAATCAAAAATTCAACTCAACTTGAGGCAATCCTCCTGCGGGCGCTTTCAAATTGTAAATTCAAAATGTTAATTTGTTTGTGGTTTGGCGCTTTTTCCGTCTAAAAAGTTCATAACTCCAACATATGGTGGTGGCAGCCAGTAAGTGGTAGTGCACTTGTACATTCAACAGTAGCCACCGCTTTTGGTTGCACATCGCACATATTGGCCACCACTAATTGCATAACTACAGCAATAATACCATTTTGGAATTTATATATGGCAGGCAGCAGCATTTCACCGTTTGTCGGTTGTTGGTCGAATGATTCGCGTATGCACATGCGCGCAAGTCCATCATAATCAATGCAGCGCAGCTGAACAACAGAACCGAACAATTAAATAAAAATCCACGTAAAACACGCGATACATTCCTACTTTCTTCACCTACATTTGTTTATATGGAACAATAATGCTAGTGGCAACTGATAGTCAGGGATGCCAAATATAATTATCCTAGAGAAACTAAAGCATTCGGCAAATTATTGCAATTTCCAGCCAGTCAGCATCCCTGGCAACAGCTCCAGTGGTAGCACAAAATAAACAAGAGAGGGGCGTTTCATTTGCGTCTTCGCTTCGTTGCATAAAACGGGAATCGCACAAGATTTTTTTTTGTTCCAACTGGCCGTTTAATTCAACACCGCACTGCAATGCCTTACTGACCAAGGCGACGACCAGTTCAAGTCATCCAACAGGAATGAACGGAGCCGCTGCTGCTTCTTTAGAACTAGAAATTCATTGCTGCTTGTCCGAAAACCGTTTTACAACCGGCTACAGCAGCAGTTAACGATCTCTTGGATGGATGCAACATGATGAACACACATACATACATATTTGCAAATGTGGTTCAGTGTGGTTTATTTTGGTTTGTACGGACACACTCTTGGCCCGGTTTTTGTTGTTTGCTGCATACAAAGCTTTGCAAATCGGATTACAATTCAGCCAGCATTAAGGCAGAAAAAGCATATTAATTGAATGATGATGTTACCATGAAAATTGCACTAGTTCTATGGATACTTGGAACGCAGCGCAGCCAGTTATATACTTGAGCTCATCCTAGAAAGATACTGTAAAGGTGTAGAGTTCTGATATGACTTTTACATTTGTCTACAGGTTTCATCAATTACACTTGGTCTGCTGAACTGTTTCAGATAAGGTACGAAACAAACATATTCTAAACCTTTATTTATTGATCGGGAATGCCGTGGCCATGCCATTTGTTACCTTGCATTGTAACCCAGAGTCGCAGTGAAGATGGAAAACATCAAAGTTAGGATAATGGACATTTGCTCTATTTCCAAATATTGAAGCATACATATACCGCAGATATGGAGTGCATGTTTAGGCATGTTTTATAAGTAGTACCACTTGTTACTCAAGTGAAGTTGTCTCTAGGAATTTTCGAAAAAATAATGGTTTTTTAGGATTCTTAGTCCGTTGGGAATAGTTCTGCAGTTCTTTCACAAAATTCGAAATAGTTCTGCGAAATTGGACCAAAAATCTGAGGTGCACTATTTTTTACTCATCACCGTTTTTTTCACCTAAAGCAGTTCTGATAACATTTTAGAGCTCACAGAGTTATTTGTATATTTTTTTCAAAAATTTTTTACTTTTTTCTGGAAAAAAATTTTTCTTTGCAAAGATTGAGTTCTGAGGAGAGTTATGCATAGAGCTCGGAGTGCTCTACAGAAATTTTATAGACCAGTTTTCCAAAGGAGTTCTGATTGGAGTTCTGGGTAGCACTCGAACACTCGTAACATTTTGCCAAAATCTCCGTACTTTTAAAAAATTAAATTAAATTAAAAATTAAATTTTCACATTAATCGCTAAATAAGGTTCCATCAGTCACTAAGGAAAAAAAGCAGGAATATTTTGGTAGAACTCTTTGAGTGTTACCCATAACTCCAATCAGAACTGTCTACGGAAAAAATCTTTTTTGTTCGGGTACTTAGAAAAAAAAAATTTTTTTTTCATTTTTTGATTAAATTTAAAAGTACAAATATTTTGGAAAAAAGTTACTAAATAGAATTTTTTTAGAACTCTTCAAACACTATTCACAGCTCTAATCAGAACCAAGATTATCAAAAACGGCGGAAAACGTGGCAATGGCCGAAATCAGAATTTTTGTAAAACTCTTGCGCGCAAAATGCGTGGTTCGCTCCCGAGAAGCACTCCAGGCTACTGATTGACTTACCTCCAATGCTCCTCGGATTTGTTGCGTTCACACAGGAAGCTAAGCAAATATAAAATTTCTTTTGGGACGCCTTGCATGTTGTTCAAACTTTCTTAAAATACAGGTTTCCACTCCAAGTTAAACCTTTTCTACATCATATTAATCTATTTTAAATCGAATTAAACCTTTTCCAAATCAAAATAAACATTTTCAAAATCAAAATTAACCTTTTTCCATACGCTTGGCCAAACCACTTCTCATTTTTGAACCTGTTTGGTAAACAAAATGTTCATCCATAACAATATAATTTTAAGTGTATTTTTTGAAAAGTTTACTTTGATTTGTATTGAAAAAAGATCAATATAATGTAGAAAAGGTTTAACTTGATGTTGAAAACCTCTATATCGAGTGAATTTTATTGTTCGTCCTTTTGGTTCGTCTCTTATTGCATGTTGTTTAAATCAGTATTGCATTGCCTGTTAGCAAGGGAATAGTGTCGTCTATGTGCATGGGTCGGGTGTGGGCACCCCCCGTAACTTTTGACAAAAACAAATACGGCTGTTCTGACAAATGTTAAGCGCGTATTATGAAGCTTTTGTGCATATACCGGAGCAAACAGATGTATTTGCTTTGTGCTGAGAAAAAAAAACTTTTTGAATAAGTGAAAGTCAATACAAAAGTTTTATTCAATAACTTTCCGAGTGCGATAAATCGAAGTGAATCGACCGAAAAGCTGAACGCAATCTATATTTATGCAGTAAATTTATTATATTTTGTGAAAACCGAATCCAACCAAAATGTTCACACAACAGAACTTGCTTATTGCTTTTCAAAATGGCTGTCAAAGTCGGTTGTGGGCACCCAATAGGGTCGGTTGTGGGCATCCCTCTTTTTTTATTAAATGCATGTTATATTTTGTGAAAACCGAATCCAACCAAAATGTTCACACAACAGAACTTGCTTATTGCTTTTCAAAATGGCTGTCAAAGTCGGTTGTGGGCACCCAATAGGGTCGGTTGTGGGCATCCCTCTTTTTTTATTTAATGCATGTTATTTACTGCAATATCATCGTGGATGTCAACATAACAAATATAAATGGTGTTCTTGTCCCTTTTTACGCTTTTTTTTAGTGGAAAGGAAAGAACCAATAGGACCTTTAAAGATATCGCAGAAAAAAAGTTGTTTTCATTAAGTGTGGGTGGTAAGGTGGCATAACACTTTGTAAAAATCTCGGTATTGAATTCCCAGATAAGTGGACCGAGAAAGCAGATAGCGGAAATGGATTGGTACAAAAATATCATGTGCAATGTCAACAAGGGCTAGAAATTACGTCACCTAGCCGGCTTAGTCTGCAAAACATTTGATGTGGCATTGACGCCGAAGACAATCAAGTCTGGTTTCAGGGCAACAGGCATGATGCCATTCGATCCAGACGTTTTCAGTTAAGCTGATTTTGTTGAAGCCGTTAAGCAGAATTTGTTGAATTTGTGTGAGCCAATGTTTCCAAAATAAATTAGCTTTGCTTTCTTCTCCATTTAATTGCGGTTAACTACATATGTGCAAAAACTAAGCGAACCCGGACAAGAAAGCGTGGTACCTCCCATATAAACAAAATTTTCAAATTGTTGCAGTGTAGGGCCAAAGGTACTGCCCATACTAGTTGTGAGATACCACGCCCACTTTTTGAATTCCTAACAATCCTCGCTTACATTCATATGTTCAAACAATACTATCTTCAAACCAACTTCCTTGTACAGTATAAAAGAGAAAAATGTTTGCAGAAAAAACCGCTAGATACCAAAACTTGACTTGTCACAAATGAAAATGTGACGATATGCAACCGATCCATATGTTTATGCTTAACAATATAATCAACATCATCAACAACAACAACAACAACAACAACAAGCAGAGAATACCATAATGAGAGAAGATGAAACTGGGTAAATGAAGCGTAGCTCTAGCAAGCAAACAAACAAAGAAACACAAAATGATGTTTGCTATCAACAGAGCAGCAGCAGCAACAACATAGTGGGGACAAATGCAGCATAAGGCTGATAAGCTCGATTAACAACGTTAAAACAACGAGAAAAACTGAGCCAGTCGCCTAAGTAGAAAATATTGCGCATGCGGGGCGACGGCGCAGCATCTGCTTCTTTTTTTCCTTTATACGAATGATAGAAAAATTTAAATTTGATCTGAAATGAAACGCGCAGAAATGATGGCGCGCGCGCTGTGCTGAACTGAGCAGAGCTGGCTCGCTAGCTTAGCACAAATGGAGCTTATACTTAGATGTTGGCTAAGATCGTCGTCTGGTTTGCTTGTATGTTGTTGGTTAATAGAGGAAGCTTGGCTTTTTGCTTTGCACCCGCCAAGCTTAAGCTATTCGTGATCGGTTTCTTGAAGTGAACAGTTGCCGTCAAAAGAGCGGTTCCGCACAGCGAGCGAGCGGTCGGTCGGTCGATCAGTCAGTCAGTTAAATTGTCGGTTTGGGACTTTGCGTATGGTTGTTGTATTTGCAACTCTTAATTTGGCATAATTTTGTAATTTGGCAAAAAAAAAAAACAGAAACTTTTGCTGCTGCCCACAAAATTTAGCCCACAATTCGCAGCCGCTAAGCATGAGCCGTTAAGTTGTTGTTTTTTTTTTTTTTTTTTGTTTGCGTTGCGTTGCGTTCGTACGTTTGTTCTTTGGCGCAAGTGTAGCGCGCCGCGGCAATTGTTGTTTTCGATTTTGTTACATGGGCGCGCGCGCGTGTGCATCCCAGAAATTGTGGGCTTAAACAGTTTAGACACAAATGGATTGCTATTAACTCATCATTATTTGTTGTTGTGGAATTTGTATTGTTTTTTTCTGCTGTTGTGGTTGATTTCAATGTTCTCCTCCTCCTCCGGTTGTAGTTGTGGCTTAAAATTATGGTCAGCTGTATACGTTGTATGCTACCATTTTCGAAATTAAACGAAACGTAACGGCAGCTAATTAAAGTTTTTTAAATAAAAAAACAAAATTAATAAAACGTTTTAATTATAAACTGCAGTTGTTGTAATTTGTTGTGGTTTTAACTCTTTTTTCATAAAGTGCAACCGCTGCAATGAAGAGGTAAAAATATAATTTTTTTTTTTAAAACTACTCGAGTTCGTTGTGCTAAACTTTAAAAAAAAATCGAAAGATAAATAAAATGTTCATATTGTAAAAGTTTTAAATTATAATTTAAAACAAATATCAATTGCATGACAGTGAAAACGCTTTTAAATTTGACAACCGAAGCGTTTAAAGTGGTTAACATCTGCTAATTAAAAGAAAATAATGTGTTTTGCGATAAAAAAGCAAATAAACCAATTAGTGACAAATATGCATCATGCACTCACACGAACGACAGGCATAACACCCTGTACTTAAGGATCAATTAACTGTTTTCTTTTTTTCTTTTTTGAAACAAAGTGACAGTGATACGTTGAGGAGAGAGTGATAAATGGTGTGCTAATTGAATGGTTCAGCAATTTTGGTGACTAACTTGAGCGGAAAAATATCTGCGTGGTGACTTAAAGTTGTATGAAAGCATTTACATTGCTTTTGAATTTAATGAACTTTCTTGAGATTTTATAGAACCCCAAAAACTATGCTATGTTATGTTATCGAAGTTTCAGTTACAGATTTTTGGATTACACAGGTTTACAAAAAAAAAAAAAATGTCATGGCGTTTTGACCAGACTATGTGTTTTCTAGGGACTTTGACGTCCTGAATCCAAATCCCGGGTCCGTTTTTTTCCAGAACGTCTGAGAAAAAAGATTTCAAGGTCATATGGAGGTCAAAATGGGGTTCATGTGTCGTTTAGTGATGAATTCGTTAATATTCTGAAACTAATTTTTTATCATTGAGTTTTTAGGTCTTTAAAAGAATATGTTATCAAAAAGGGTATTTCGGACCTAGTTTCGGAGATATAGCCATCGGAAGATCCGGATATATCTTCTATGAAAACCGCTATAAGCTGGGAACCCCTGGATGGATTTGGAAAATATTGGTATCATATGAAAGGTATTTTGTTGTTGTTATTGTTGGTGTTGTTGATTTATTTGTTGTTGTAATTGAAAAATTTCACAAAATTTCAAACAAAGATTATATCTCGAAAACTATGAATCCAATTGAAAATATGGTTAAAACATTTTTATAGGCTGTCAAAATATCTTTCATATGACATAAATAATTTACAAATCCATCAAGGGGTTCCGAACTTATAGCAGTTGTCATAAAACATATATCCGGATCTTCCGATGGCTATATCTCCGAAACTAGGTCCGAGATGCCCTTTTTATCACATATTATTTTTAAAGACTAAACATTCAATGATAAAAAATTTGTTTCAGAATTTTAGCGAATTTATCACTAAACTACACATGACCTCCATATGACCTTGAAATATTTTTTTTCTCAGACGTTCTGGAAAAAACAGACCCCGGATTCGGATTTAGGACGTCAAAGTCCCTAGGAAACACATAGTCTGTTCAAAACGCCATGACATTTTTTTTTTTTTTTTTTTTTGTAAACCTGTGTTATTAAGCATTTTTCATTCCGCAGACATGCCTATAAATGTTTGTCCCCGATTTGTACTAAGCTCATTTCAAATATTTAGTTTTTGGGATTGAGATTAAAAAATTATGGGAATTTACGAAATTTCTATAAAAAAAAACTTGGTACTAAAATTTCGTTTGATCCTGTATCCGAATCCGGGATCAGAATTACTTTTATAGGTATTTGCAGGACGTTTAGATATTCTTGCTCGGAGCTGAAGCAAATGTTTTTTTCATGCTACACCTTTTTCTGAAACTGAGCTAAAAGCCTGAAAACTGAGCTTTCTTCAACTTCAAAACAAGCATATCTCGTAATCCAGCAGATATGTAAGCATTCTGACTTCAGATTCAGCATCATAAACCTTTTTCATATCAAATTAAACTTTTTCCAACATTTAACATTTTTCCAATCAAATTAACCTTTTTATAGTCAAATAAAACTTTTTCAGATCAAATTAAACCTTGCAAAAATACACTTCAAATGATATATTTCTTTACCTACAGCGGCTTTCTTTATGAAACTTGATTTATGGATGAATATAATGTCTATTCAACACCTTCCCAAATGTGAAGAGGGTCGACCAAGCGATTTGGAATAGGGGTCTGCACAAGACGTCTTGTTTGCGTTTTAAGACATTTCGTTTCAAGATACGTTATATTTTGTACCCGTTTTTTATTTATCAAATGCTCTAGTTCAGTGTCGTGTGTAAATGTCTTGACAGAACTTGAATTTGAAAGAAAATAAACAAATACTGTGCAAATTTGTCTTGTTTGATTTGTTTCAGTTATTTTAGTTGCATACTGTAGTAGTAGTGTACACTACTAAATGCTAATGTTGTGATAAGAGTAGTTTATCGCTCTCGCTATGTGCCTCTTTTTTGTTAACGCTCTCTCTCTCTCTCGCGAAAATGTATGAAAGCTACTACAATTCTGCAAGTGTTACCATATCATAAATTTTATTGTGGTTTCTCTACCCGCACGTTTTACAGTGACCTGAAGTATTTGTTTTTATAAAATAGAGTTCACTGATGTATTTTTTAGAACCAAGTTTATTTTTCACACTGATAAAACTAGACAATGTAAATAGTGTCAAAATGAAATCAGTGTGCACGATGATTTGAATCTTGAATTTTTTGGATCAAATGCATCAGTTCAGTGTAAAATGTGGGTGTAAAAAAAAGTACACTTTATTTCAAGATGTCTTGTGCAGACCCCTAATTTGGAAAAAGTTTAATTTGATCTGAAAAATTATCAATATGATGTGGGAAAGATTTAACTTGGAGTAGAAAACTTGAATTTGAACAGATGTAAAAGACACCGGGATAAATAACATCCACTTTGAAAATTATAGGTGCGAAACCCAGCCTTTATTTGATTTTCTCATGGTTGAAAAAAATTATTATTTTTTAAATTTATTGACAGTTTACTAACCTCTTCCTATTTTACATATTTAATATATCGTATCATAATCAATATATCATGTCTTTTATCTTGAGAAGCGGAAACGTACAGATATACGATTTTGCCAGTTCCTAGATCTTACTACGAGCTAGCTAGGTAAAGAAAACAACCCATTACGAATAAAATCGGAAATATAATATTCTACAAACTTTCCCTTGTGGTCTATTTGTGGCAGTATTGCCGCCACCCTAACCTAACCTTCCAAAGATATATTGACCTATTTAACTTTAGATTTTTAAAAAGATCGGTATAATCATTTATTTATTTTTTTTTTTTTAAATATGTGTATTGCCTTCTTAGCGATATATAACCAAAAATTAAATTTGAAAACTTTAATTCTGCTGCTTTATTGGAACTCTACTTTTTTGTTCATCAAATAACAGCATTTTGATGCCGTAGTTTTTGCGGTTTCATATAATCAACACTTCTTATAATAAATTAGCTTCTAATAGTAAGCTAAGGTAAGGCAGATCGTAGCATCCACAAATACATATCATCATATTTCCTACCTTTGGGGCATATTTAGTACGCATATACGAGTTTACGTTGTAATAACTGCTCTTTAGTTAATAATTAATTATATGTTCTTAGACTTTACATAAGTTTTGAGTTATGATCTTCCAAGAAAACATGAACATGTCTTCAAATTAGTTGTATTTTGTAATGAAATCTTTACACAAGTTGCTTTTTTAGTTTTGTTGCAATAAGATTAATTTTGGCAATAAAAGTTCTCGGTTAAAAACCTGCCAAAAAGGTATTGAATAAATTGGTTTATGAATTAATAATTTTTGGTCAATAAAATAAAACCAGTTTTTTTTAATATATATTTTGGTTTTGATCGCGCTATGATACAAAATTGGTGAACTACGACTAAACAACCAAATGCAATCAACGTTTTAACTTAATCAGATTTGGATCAGAGTTGACAAGGCCCTAGGGTTTTTCGATGCCACAAATTTGGCTTGAAATATAATGTTCTTTTCTTTACTCGCACATTTTACACAAAACTAAAGTATTTCATCTAAATACTTCAAGATTCAAATCATCACTATACACTGATTTCATTTTGATACTGAAGTGAACTGTCTTGTTTTATCAGTGTCAAAAAAATCTTATTCTAACAAATACCTAAGAGTACTGTATTTTATACAAACAAATACTTCAGGTCAGTGCAAAACGTGCGCGGTTTCAAAAACTACACTTGTAAATTGCATCGCAATAGAGCATTAAATTACTTTCGTCGGTAAAGTTGCTTTTTGTAGTGAACATTACAACTACAGCTATGCACTGAACTGAAACAAATCAAACAGTGAAGTACTTATTTGGTTTTGCTTCTTTCATATCGAAGTACTGTCAAGAAATTTGAACGCGATACTGAACTGATATATTTGATGAATAAAAAGCGGTGTGTGAAAACTTCTACAAGACGTCTTGTGCATACCCTAAAAAATAAAGCAATAAGAAGCAAATATGCGGTAGAAAACTGAATTCCTCGAGCTATGCATTTGAAATTCATGCACATTGACTGGCAAAATCGGTGGCGCCACGCCCCTATAAATCAAATTCGTCATATCTCTAAAACTATTTGACGCAAAATTAAAATTTTTTTGCATATATGGCATATATTATATGTATGTAAAGAGCACCAGGACAAATAACATCCACTGAAATAAACAAACTCTGCCACGCCACTTAAAAAAAAAAACACGTCATATCTCAGAAACTAAGGAGTGAGATCGAAAAAATCTTAACATATATAAAATTCAATAATTTTTAAACGGTTGATTTAAGAACTTTGATTTTTTTTTATTTAATTGATAATATTTTACAAATTACAGAAAAATATAACTTTTATTGTTCTAGCCACTATTTATGAACTCGTGGACCTTTTTCGGTAAGCCTTCCATTAGAGATTTGATAGTTGTTTCAGACACCTTTTTGGAACAGTTTGCCCATCTCCTTTTAAAATCTTCGATATTTTGGGACACCTTTTTTGTGCTCTTTAAGTTTCTTTTCACAAGAGCCCAATACCTCTCCGGTCTTAGCTCCGGACAGTTTGGAGGATTGGACTCTCTTGGTACAAAAACTATGTTATTACTTTGGTACCACTCCAGAGCTTTCTTGCCGTAGTGACATGATACCAAATCAGGCCAAAAATATGTGGACATATTGTGCTCTCTTATGCTTTTAATTTTCTTGGCTTCCCAATATCATGTGGTTCTTGTTTTTTCCTGAACCAGGTTTCCTATCGATGGTCAAACTCTCCTGAAACTGCTTAATAACATTAGAAACAGTTTGACGGGAGACCTTCAACTCTTTGGCCAATTTTTTGTAAGACCAATTTGAATTTTTTTGAAAATT
Organism: Calliopum simillimum; assembly: GCA_951812925.1. Taxonomy (NCBI): domain Eukaryota; kingdom Metazoa; phylum Arthropoda; class Insecta; order Diptera; family Lauxaniidae; genus Calliopum; species Calliopum simillimum. The sequence continues at coordinate 9,925,814 of OX638372.1, forward strand.
TTTAATGATTTTAAGACGTACTTCTTTTTCTTCACTCATTTTGATCAAACTCACAACAAATCAACATGTTTGTCATTAAAAATAATAACTGACATATTTTTCAAAGATAACTAGATCAAAGAAATTTTTAAGTTTTACATCCAAAAAAATTTATTAGGTAAAACGTGTGTTAAGAGTTTTTCGATCTCACTCATTATATGACGCAAAGGGATAAAATTAGGTATAATTGTATTTAAAGGTGAAACAACGTGCACTGAGAAACAACTTGTAGATATAAAAAATCATTATATTACTCAGTTCCATCTTTGGAAAAAAAATTCTCAAACAATAACTTGAAAAATCGTTATGGATGATAAAAATATATTGAGAAATAGTGGTTTTTCTAATTTTCATCAGATTGTGCACTTTGAACTAGATTGATGAAAACATACAAAATGACACCTTTTAAATGGAAGAAGAAAATTAACTACTTTAAATTCTGCACACGCAATTGATCGAAAAAGTAAAATAAGAAAATTCTGCATTAATCCTCAACTCTTTCTTATGCGGCGGCTACAATACCTGAAAGTCTCGTATACAAAATTAATGAAAAAATCAAGCTGCAAATACAGTTAATAGATTTTTTTTTCTTTTAATTGGTCTACAATTGATCTCTAATGCGAAATAAAGAAAGCACTGAATGTGAATGAATGTGTGTGTGTGTGCGATGTCCGTGAAAAGAGCACACATAGATTTATAGACAGATGGACACACAGACAATAATGCAGTCATGTAGATCGTGGTGCCTCCACAAGCAGTGAAGATGTTCCAATTTTCTTCAAAAAGTCAAAACTTGAAGAAGCGCAGACCAAAACCTGACTCATTGACGTGCGCATGAGCAACAACACGGTGATTTTTATAGTTTTTTCTTTCAATTGGTAAAAACAGTAAACGAATCGAAATGTGAACAACGAAAAAAATAAAAACCAATCACGTTAACTTGTTTTTAAGCGTCGTATGGCAGCTCCTCGCCATGAAATTGAAAAACGAAGCAGAAGAATGCAATTTAGTGCAAATAACATTTATTACAACAAAAACAAAACTATAACAACAAAAGCAAAAACAAACAACAACAAAATTAGTAACAAAACTTGAACACATTCAAGGCGAAAAACAAAAAAAAAAAAAACACTCGGGCGGCAGAAGAAATGCACTGACAGCGAGAGAAAAGTGTTAGGTTTTTCAAATTTTTCGCAATGTTCGGAATCACTTGAGCTCTGCGCTGATTTTCACCAATTTCAAACGCCACAGATGTTGGCAGACATTCGATTAAAACAGTTGATCGGTGCTTAAAAGGCAAAAAATACTCTGCCAATCCGAGAGAAAAACAAAAAAGACAACGGGAAAAATAAACCGTAAAACAACACGAATTAAAAGTGATTTTTCGCGTTTGTTGCTCAGTCGAGAAAGAGAAAAAAAGTGGATTTTCAAGATGTTTTTAATGTCAAAATTGATAATTTGTGAAATATATATGAAATGATTTATTGAATTCTGGCTATAAGCAGAGTTGCCATTGAAAATTGTTTTGATGATGATGCTTCCGAAATACAACTGAGTTGGTGATAAACATGTGAGCTTTTTCGTGTAATTAATTAATTGTTGCCACAAATATTTAGTTCAACCATAAATAACGAATAGAAAAAGAAAACAAAATCTTTATGGATTTCCTTAGGGTTTAGTTAGTTTTTGAATTTTTTCTAATTTTTGTTTCATCTTTAAAACTCAAAATGTGAATGCAGAAAACGCATTTCAAACGACATAAGTTAACTCAGCTCAGAAAAACTTTTTCATAATTCAACAAAGATAATTTGATCAAATGTAAAAAGATATTTTTTCGAAAATTAAAAATTTGAATTTTATCGGGTAATTTTTATTATCATACCAAGAGAACCATTCTTTAAATATATTTTTTAAAGATTAATTCAATCTATAAATGGCCCATTCTGGATTTTATTTCATGTGATATTTGGCAAATGACGTGAGTTATGTTGACTTCCAATTCAAAATATAAAAGACCTTGAACTTTTACATACTTAGTCTCAAAGTATAAAGTCTAACACATGTTCTAAGCGGCAAATGCACCGAACCGAAGCGTCAAATGTACTCCTCTCCGAATTATTCTCGCAATGAAGACACGGTTTCACTGGCTGTGGGGCAAGTAACGCCGTCTTCGTCTTGGACCGATGATACCATCAGCCTATAAGCCACACCAAACCATTGTTTCGTCAGGCTGTAAAGGCAGATTTTGAACTTGTTCTGGACCTCATTACAGAACGAAGTATTGATCGAAAACAGTGTATCTTCTCAAGCTTTTCACGACCTCAAAGACTGAAACTTTGCCGAGCTGAGCCCATTTTCTTCATGGCCCAAACCGGGTTAGGAAAAAAATTATATAATACAAAAGTAATAGTTCGCAACACATGATCTATGATCTGTTTTTCATGGTATATGGTCCATAATATATGTATTTGATCTACCCTTAATGGTCTTTGATCTATAATATAGAGCCCTTGATCTGTCTTTTATGGTCTATAGTCCATAATCTATGGTATATGATCTGTCCTTAATGTGTATGGTCCACAATATGTGGTCTTTGATCCGTCCTTAATAGTCTATAGTCTATGGTCGTCTTCTCAATACTACAACTAGGTAACTCGAATTTATACGTACTAGTTTTGAGATAATTGAATTTTGAAGATTTTGAAAAATTTGAATTTTCTTGTTCTATAATCGGTCTTTTATGTTCTATGGTCCATAATCTATGATATGTACTTTATGGTTTATGGTCTATGGTCTGCCTATAATGGTTTATGGTCCATAATGTATGACCTTCTATCTATCCTTTATGGTCTGTGGTCCATAAAATGTGATTTATGATCTATCCTTCATGGTCTTTGGTCCATAATCTATGGCCTACGATATGCATTTTATGATATATTATCTATAATCTGTCCTATAGTCTATGGCACATAATATGTGATCTATGATTTGTCTTTTATAGACTTTGGTCCATGATCTGTTGCTTATAGACTATGGTCCATAATTTATTGTCTTTGATCAGTTCTCTGTAGTCTTTGGTTGATAATTTATAGTCTATGGTCAATATTATATGGTTACTAAATAGTTCATAGTCAATGTATATGATCTGTTTTCAAGACATTTCGTTTCAAGATGCGTTATGTTTTGTACAAGATTTTTATTTATCAAAAACTTCAGATTAGTGTCGCGTCCAAATGTCTCTTTACAGTGCTTGAATCTGAAAAAAAAGAAACAAAACACTTACTACACTTACGTGTCTTGTTTGGTTTGCTTCAGTTCAATTCAGTGCATATACTGTAGTTATAGTGTACACTGTAAAATGCTACTTTACTTCTTTGTGTCCCTTTTTTGTGTACACTCTCTCTTACTCTCTGTCGAAAATGTGTGAAATCTACTACAAACCTGAGTTTCCAATGCGTTGCAACTTCTAAGTGATACCATATCATATGCTTTACTGTAGTTTTTCGACTCGCACACGTTTTACACTGACTTGAAGTATTTGTTTGTATGAAGTACCCTACACTGAAGTATTCGTTAGAACCAGGTTTTGTTTTAACACTGTATGGAATGCTTCAATCTCAAAATTTCTCAAAAATTTGAATCTTGAATATTTTTGTATTAAATTCATCATGTCTTGGGCAAGATCCCTGTCCATATCAAACAACACAGTACAAAATTATAAAGAGAGTTAAACAACACTTTCACCTGATCTGTAATGGGATTACTACTCAAAAACAATAGCTCTAAATAAATCACACTACACCCTCCGTGCTTCTGAGCAGTGTACAAAGATTGCAATAATTTCAAAGTTCAAGTTAAAATTCGTCCTTAAAGGACACACGAGGAGGCCTGTAAAATTATATGCTCATAAGTGGAGGTGATAGCTGTCCATTTTTTCAGTGCTTAAAAATATCAAAAAAGAAAACCGGAAAAAGACTGTCATATAACTCCTAGGGGAGCATTGGGCAGAAAAGTGTATACTCTTGACTCATTTAACATTTAAAGAAGATTTTGTGCATCAAAAAAAAAATGTTTTTTCTCCTTGCAACTTATTAGCATTTCAACCTATCATAATGCGGTTAAAGTAGAATAATTTTTGAAAGAACTACTTTCGTTTTTAATAAGCAAAATTAAACTTAAAAAAATAAAACATCTGCTCACAAATTTAAATACGAAATAAAAAAAAAAGATATAAACGAATGTAGATCTCTGCTTTTGTACTGTGCAAGACTAAGTTAAAACCAACGGAAATAAACGATAATCAACCATAATACTGTAATAGTAAAAAAAAACGAAAAGTTGACTTAAAAGAAAAGTGAAATGCCCTGAAACCAAACGAAAAATAAAATGAACAATAATATTACCATATGAATGAAGAATACAACAAAACCAAAAGGAAACCAAGAAAAAAATTATAAGCCAAACGAAATACAAATTAAAGTGATCTTTGTGTGTAACGGTAAATATTGTGTCAGACAGTGATGTAAATACATATACATACAACACCCAAATGTTACAAATTCGAAATTCAAGTGCCTACACATTTGAGAAATTGGCAATAACGAAAATATAACAAACAAAAATAATTATAATAATAACAAATAAAGAAAAACCTCCGTCTAAACAGCGTAAAAATAAAAGTTGAAATTTCCATGCATTGTTGTTGCACCACAATTTCAAATGACCTTCGCACAGCTAACGCATTTGTAGTGTTTCATGCGCACCATCACCTGCCCGCTATTAGCCCTTTGCCGCATCAGCTTAATTTTGTTGTTAAATTAGCTGTGCGTTACATTTTTAAGCAAAAAAAAAATAAAAGTTTTATACAATACCTATGCACTCTCTTCAAAGTGTTAACTTAAAATTCTTTTTTCCCCCAATAATGCTCACGCACCACACTCTCTCTCCCTCAAAACTCTGTCACTTTGTTGCTATGCTTTGCTTGTAATACCCCATTGTATCATTTTTTATATACATCTACTACCTTTTTCCTCCCTCGCGGCATAATTTAGCTACTTTTCCACCATTAGCGTACGTAAAGGTTTACTCGGTAGAATGACTACGAGCTTAACTTCATATCGTCGTAGTAAAATGAAGAGTAAATCGAATAATGACATATGTCATTCAGTTGTCACCGAACTCGGTACAAATGGCGAACCAAATTCAGGTTCCACATCGAATTTACGTCGTATATCAAGTGATGATTTATCGGATTTAGCAGAAATGATGGAGTCATCGAATGCACTGGATGATGGTGATGATAATTCACCAGTGGTACGAAAGGAACGCAATAATCGTAGGAGTTTGGTGAGGTAAGCGTGTTTTCAGCAAGGAATTATATACAGCTGATTTTCTAAAATGCTTAAGAAATTGAGAGTTATACAAATTTTTTTAACTTACCCATACCCGACCATACATTTTTGCAATGCAATTTCCTGGATGTACGGCATATATCTTAAAAAAGCACTTCAAAGCAAAGATAACTCGGATCACAGATCTGATAGAATGAAACGGTTTGTAAATTCGTTACAAGCGAATTTTTTTCAATTTTATTGAAAGAACGCTTACCGCCGCATTACTAATAAGCACTTCAAAATGCTTTTCTCCGTAAGCCTGTGGTAAGTTTTAAAGCGCTTACATCCTGGGACATGCAATATTAAAAAAAGAGAATAGTTCTTACGGAGCGGAAGCGCTTATTGGTGAAAAAGAAGCGCTTCAGAAGGTTTTTTGAAGCATTTCTTTTCCCCTTGGGTAATTATGTCTCGATTTTTCACAGAAGATATTTTCAGATTAAATTTCGACATTTGAAAATTTCGCAGAAAAACTAAAAAATCTGAGTTGGATACCTAAATATTAAAAAAGTTTACTAAATCTATTTGCTCACTTCCCGAAAATAAGATAACTGTGTACTAGACCGGTTTAAGTTTGTATAGAAAATATTGAAGTTGCTTGGAACTGCGTTCACAGTTTCTCTTTGATGTAAATAAGCACCATGCAAAATTTGGTCCATTACTAAGAACATTTGATGGAAACTTTGATTTGCGATTCCTTCCGCTTGCTTACAAACTCAAAGAATTTGTTCGAAAAATTTCCTTGTGTAAACTACATATGATTTATAATTCCAAAACATAGAATTTGGTTTCAAAAAATTGTTTGATAAGATTTTCTGTTCGAAAAATTGATCCTTCACTTTTTTATTGGAATCACTTTTGTGATTATTGCCGCATTAAAAGTAATTCAAGCTCATAGGTCGGAATAATCAGAAAAATGTTGGTCCACAATATTGTAGCTCAGGAAATTTTCTATAGGAAGGTCATAGACTTGTTTTTGTACGACCGCCTATTTTAAGAATATTTTACAATAGAATTTTTCGTGTGTGCAAAACTGTGTCGGACCGTGTTGTATGTAAATGAGATTTTGTTTGTTTGTCGTGGTTTTATGGCATTGGAAACTAATCACCTGATTTCGATGAAATTTTCAAAGCATGTTAGTGCCGATTAGAAGAAGGTTACAGACTGCAAACTTTATTTTTTATTAATTTCTCAGAGAAAAATTTGTCATTTGGCCTAAGTTTAAAATTGAACTAGAAAATATGCAAATGAAATAATATTTTTCTAATTGGCTCAATCAAGATGTAATGGCTATTGTATTGCAAATAAATACAGGAAATCACAATTGACACTGTTTGACAAATTTGCCCCAGTTTATGTCAATTTTATGTTATTTACGATATATCTACATAAAACATACATGCGCGGGTATGACAGTGAGGGAAGAAAAAATATGCTTCGGAAATCAAGTTTATTATTTTTTTCTATCTATACTTATATTTAAAACAACAATAGCAAATTACAATTGCAACAATTTAAAGCAATTTTTTATCGAAAACTCTATAGCTGCCCCCTATAATTACAAATTAATCAAAAAATATCGAAATTAAAAATCATTTGATTCGCTTTGATTGAATTCCATTTAACAACAACACAATTTGTAATAATTGAGCATTTTCATTTTTAAATAACAACAAAGAGTTTTTTTTTTTTTAATTACAACTAAAAATAAAAACAACAACAAAAACTACAAAATTTGCAAGCAATTTAGAAAAATACAGAAGAAAAAAAACTTGAGATTTCTCCAGCAGACAAAAACGCTAACCGTTAATTTAACCAAAGCATGCAAATTTTAATTTTAGTTTTTTGTTTTTATTTTTGATTTTTTTTTTTTCTAATTTAATTGCATTTGTTTTTATGTAATTTATTTCACACCAACAAAAGAGAAACGAGTCAAAAATCACACTACTGTGAGACATTCAGCAGCAAAAGTCATAGAGTTGAGAAATTGGAAAAATCAACTGGCAACACCTTCAACTTCTATTTCTGCTGCGGTACTCTGTTGTTAACAGCGTAAATTAAGGGGAGACTTGCATACCGGAAAAAACTAAATATATAGTTGGCTTGATGAAAAACGAAATAATAAAGCCAAATTATGAAATACCCCCCTCGCCCTTAATCATTTCTGTTGCACAAATTATAAGTGTTGCCAGTTGCAGCTGTATGAAATTAAAAGTATTGCAGTTGCGCTAAAACGTTTCTTCTTCAAAGTGTAACGAATTATGATGCAATGATTTATTAAAGTCGAACAAAATTAGTTATTTATTTATGCATAATTAAAGATGCGCGCATTTGTGCAACAATGAAACGCTTCAAAATTAGGCATTCAACTATGAAAGTTAGTTATTTGATTGGGGCTTGGTTATATCTGGATCATAAGTTAATCGCTAAAAATTGCCTAATTTACATAACATCTACAGTCGGAAACATAAATAAATAAACACAAGTTTTTAAAAAATTAAACTTAAAAGGTCTCTATACATTGGAGTTTTATTTGAAAATTTTATTTTTGCAACAATCTCCATTGGAGATTGCAGCTTTTGCTTTGATTACTTAACTTCTTAAGCAAAACTTCTTAGAGCTCCGCCAAAAAATTATATTATTTTTTCACCCTTTTTATTGGTTTTAGCGACTAATGCAGTCATGAACCTAATTTCAGCGAAATCGAAGGGGGTGTGGCAGTTCGATTATAGCAAACCTAGCAATTTCCATTTGATTGAAACAAACACGACAATCTCCAAATTTCTTATCGAATTTGTCCATAAGGGGCTTATGGGTATGGAAGCAAAGGCGACAATCTCCACTTTTTTTCAATTTTGTGAAAACTAACTAAAACATGTATCTCTGAAGATACACGAATTTAGTACCTATACTATATGTTTTGGAATTCTATAGAATAGAGTTAGATGAGAATGTAAACCAAGTTTGAATCAAATCCTCAAAGGGGCTTATGGACAAATTCGATAAGAAATTCGGAGATTGTCGTGTTTCCTTCAATCAAGTGGACATTGCTTTGTTTGTTATAATCAAACTGCCACGCTCCCTTCGATTTCGTTTAAATTAGGTACATGACTTCATTAGTTGCTAAAACCAATAAAAATGGTGAAAAAAATAATATTATTTTTTGGCGGAGCTCTAAGAAGTTTTGCTTAAGATGTTTAGTAATCAAAGCAAAAGCTACAATCTCCAATGGAGATTGCTGCCTTTGTTTTGATTGGCAGTTTTCAACCTTAGATATATATTGAATAGAGACGTATTTGGTATTGCAAATTTCACTGATCACAAGCTTACATCAAATGCAACTAGATGGCATTCTCAGATGCATTCATGAAAAAAATGGAGATTGTCGCCTTTGCTTCTATACCCCCCATTTGATTATGTCCATAATGCTGTTTTTCATATGTACGTTCAAGTGATGTAGTGAAAATTTTTAATTATCTCTAGTGAAAACTGTGAAAGAGTTATTTTTGATTTTTGAAAGAGCATCCCTGAATTACCCTAAATCAGGTGTTACAATATTTAAATATTTAAAAACATTCAAGAAATACCAGAAAAAGCGTTTGCCTTAATATCTCGAATTGGCAAAAATGGAGATAATGCGGTTTTTCATATGTACGGCAGTATAACCATTGATAAAAATAGCAATTTAGTTTTAAAAGTCGAAAATTTAAAAAAAAATCATTTAAAAAATTTTTTGTTTTTTTTTTATAAAAATTTTTTAAAAAAACAAAACTTTTAAAAAAAATTAATGGAGTTATTGGCATTTCAAGGAACTACAAAATGTTGTTTTGGCAGCTTTTTTAGTTTTTTGAAAACCAGTAATATACGTACAGCTGTGTTTAAAATAATAGTAGTGCTTTTTATAAAATTGAAAACGACCTTAAAAATATCTGAATTTTTATTTTGATCATATTGAAATACATTTTTTTTTACAAGAGTGGTATACTAAGGAGAAATTAAAAAATTAATTAACAAGATTTCAAAGCAGTTGGGATAAAAAAATTAAAGTTTTCACAAGTTCCTAAAATTTGGCTGCTCAAAATAATAGTAGTGGTAACTTTTGCAAAATAGCCACGTTTTTAAAATTATGGGTTATTTAAAACACAACGTTATCACTAGTATTTAGTTGCATGGCCTTTATTCGCAATAACACAAGCACAGCGCTTTGTCATCGACTCCTCAAGTTTTTGGCATCTTTGGAGAGGTATGGATTTCCAGGCGTCTTTAACTACTTCCCAAAGTTGCGAAACATTTTTTTGAGCCCAACTATATAAGATAAAAAAAGTTTTAAAACGGGTGCAAAATGCTATCCGGAACAGTATGCTCCTGTAATGCTCCACATACTTTTCTATACCTGCCACACCTCCTTCTCTGAATTACAAACGAAGGGACAAAGTGAATATCACTACACTGGGTGTAGGGACAAGAAACAGTTTCACGTTAAAATTCTATACATAAAAGATGTCATTCAATATAAAAAATTGCAGTTATTTTTGAAATCTAATCGGTCCGATGAATTTTATTTAATGTTTTTCTTTTATTAATTTTATTGAAATTGTAGCCCCTTCAGTTATGTGACAATTTTTGCATGGAGGAAAAATAACCTTTTCTGAACATTTCCTTTTTTCTACTTACATCCGATTTTTATGTTATAAAAATTGTGACATTCAGTTTGAATTATAAAAATTGTTAAATCCAACAGTTAAGATTGCATATTTTAGTACTCAAAATATTTTCAAACTTTTTTTGCTTAATGTACTCGTGTACAGTCTCTTGAGCTTTAACTCTTTGTTTCAAAACTTAGTGTTCTATTGTGTTTGACATCAATCTAAAATTTAAATATGAATAGCACACGGATGCGAAAAATCGAAATATCGACGAATTATTCAATTAAAATTGAATAAATAATTCTTTTTCTCAAAATTTAAAAATTGACTTAATTTGTTAAATTGCAATAATAAAATTTACTAACAATGCATAAAATTTTCATAATATTGCTAATCTAAATGCTACCTTAAAATTTCAAAATGAACTTTAAAAAAAATAATAAACAGCCATGGGTGTTATCCGATAATTTGCTGAAAGAGAAAAGTCATCAAAATTTTGAAATTTAAATATTTACATAATTGTGTATTTTAATTGTCAATGCATACAGTGTAGCTAACAACTACTTAATAACAGCTCATTTGAACTACTTAATTTCGGACTTAAGCATGCTCATAACTTATGCATTAAACACACTTTGTGGTACCCCTTTTGCTCCATAAGCGCTTTAGTACTAATTTCTTTGTTATTTCCTGCTTGATTTGTTATCTGCCATTCCTCTAAGATAACTTTTTTCGAAATCATCTTTGTTGGAAATTCCGAGTTCTAAGGATAATAATATTAACTAGTACAGAACAATTTCTGACTTGCTCTTTGGAAAACCAAATATGTCGCTTACAAACAGTTTTTTAGCATTCTGTAGCAAATTTTGACATATTACATAATTCTGTCTATTATGGCCTCAATGGAGCTCAAATTACTTAATTTCAATATTTTCCTTTCATTATTTTTATATCTAAGTTTCAGGAACTTGTTTCTTGTACGTTTCAAATTTTAAGGGGTTTAGATGATAAGTAATGTTATGCAAATGCATTATTTTATTCATATCATTCATATGAATTTGAAAATAAATCCATAATAGTAATTGCGATTTAACTCTATTTTTATTTTATTATGCAAACGATTTCCTTATTATCTTTTTATATACATTTTTTTGATTATTTCGATTTTTACTACCTTCTGCTATGCGCAATAAAATTTTGAATCGATATCTGTTGATACAAAAACTAAAAAACACAAATACTTAGCTTAACCCTTTCAGGACCATAAGCAACTGGGAGCATATGCAACCTTTTTAGTTATTTAGAAAGGTATATTGGGCGTCTAAAAAACATATTTTAAAATAAAAAAGAAAAAAGTTTTTTACAGTTTTTCTGGAATTTTCTGGGACATATGTGTCCGTATGGTCGTTATGGTTTTTCCAAAAAGAAAATAAAGTTCATTTTTCTCCTACAAACTGATAAATATCAAAATGAATCACATTGGTTCCGTAATAACACAAATATTCTTAATTTTTGGCTTGGGACACATACAGTTGGAAGCAAAACTGTCAACATGTTTGCTATTTTTGACTTAGTACTGCTATAGCGTCCGTTCTGATTACATGACCAACGAGATATATGAACCAAACGGAAGCCTAACCTTTCTTCTATTCAAATATGTGAGAAATTTTACCAAACTTCAAACCATAAAAAAAATATTGAACAAAAAACCATTTCGAAAACATGTTGACAGTTTTGCACCACTTTAAGTGATGTGCGTACAAACCTGGAACGTGAATTTTTCCTAGTTTAAAATATTCACTTTGTCCTTCCGTTTGTAACGCAGAGAAAGAGGAGTGGCAGATATAGAAAAGTATATATATTCTTCATCAGCATCACTTCCTAAGTCGATATATCCATGTCATGTACGTGGAAATACATTTTTTGGGAAAACTGAGCAATACGATTCAATTTAATGCACTGCCTCCGACGTCAAAGCTAGCTCGTGGGAATGAAAATGAGTGAAATCGGTCAACGGACACGTCTACCGCCGATACAAAAAATGTAATCAAAAGACAACTTTAGAAGTATTTTTCACGACAATGCAACCAAAATACACACAAATACTACGAATTATAAACGCAAGCTCTGAGCAAAACTTGAGCGAATTCGGACAAGAGGGCGTGGCACCTCCCATATTGGCAAAAATTTCAAAATGCTATACTGAAAGAGTTTTTTGAAATAGTCCAACTAAATTTCACTCAAATACTAAGAACTACAAAAGTAAGCTCTGAGCGGACAAGAGGGCGTGGTACCTCCCTTACAAGCAAAATTTTCAAGATACAGCAGTGTAGGGTATTCAATGTTTGGCCAGGCCAAATGTTACACCTTTACTAGATTTTTTTTAATTCAAAAGATCACTCTAGAAAACTGGCATGTATAGAATTGAAAAATGAATTTTTTAGGAAAAATATAGTCTACGGATTGGGGATTGGCATCACTACAAATAATATTTTAGAAGATCTAAATAGAAGGCTATGGAGCGTTTTTGTTAATATTAATAGGGCAGACTGGGGCACATTTGACACTAAATTTTCAAAGGCCTGTATCTTTGAAAATTATTGCACCATCTTAATACTCTTTACTGTTTCTGTAACATTGATTATTTAATATTAAAACCAAGAAAAAAAAATTTTTTAAAAATTGCATTAATAGTCCTTTTTTAAATTTTTTCAAAAAAAGTCATTTTGACATTGCAAGGGGCACATTTGACACTCACAAAAATAACACAAAAAATATTAAACAAAACATTAATACATATATTTTATATGAAATGTTAAATTAGATAAGACCCAGTTTGGTGGAAATTTCTTTGGTCTGGATTTTGCGTAACACTATTGTCAAGATATCTGCAGCGCTTTCACATGATGGGACGTATTTCAAATCGATTTGATTACACAGGCCCACAAAAAAAAAAAAAAAGTACCATGCGCGAAAGATCAGACCACCTGAACTTTATGTTTTCGGGGTCGCTAAATCCGAATATGCTGCCAGAATAGCTGAGTTGGTTCGCGTTTTTTCAGAAATCAGCAATTACGCTGAAAATTTAAGATTTTTTTCAGCATTATTTCTGATTTCTGAAAAAACTCGAACCAACTCAGCTATTCTGGCAGCATATTCGGATTCAGCGACCCCGAAAACATAAAGTTCAGGTGGTCTGATCTTTCGCGCATGGTACTTTTTTTTTTTTGTGGGCCTGTGTTATTAGTAAAAACTTCGCGTACATGATGAACTTTGATGTCAATATGTTTACATCGGCAATTCATCCATCCAGATTTTCAAATTAAAATAAGTGGTAAAGGTCCTGGAAAGCATCTATTCAAAAATCTTGTATTGTAGACAAAAAAAAAGTAACAAATTATATCAAATCAAATGAAATGTATTCTGTGGCGGAAGTCGGGGTTTCTCGTTGGTTTCTGATATGAGAAAAAGCGTATTCAATTTTTTTTCATCCCCTTTGCGTCTGTTTGTCTTCATTTTGTAGTGGCATACCATATCTTTAAGAGATAAAACTAGAAAATCTCATAAGATACACAAACACATATGTCTGGAGAACGTCAAATGTGCCCCTTCGGCAAAAGTCAAATGTGCCCCAAAATCTCTTGAAGAATTAAAAATATTTTAAAATTCAAACTATTTGACCTTGATAAAAAACACTTTTATTCTATTAATCATAAAGGTTAGTGCTACTAAATTTGCATACTTACTTTTAAAAAACAATACAACTTTATTTGCAAAACCCTTACGAACAAGATGCCGAAAATTACAAAAAAAAAACACAAAATGTTAAAAAAACATATAAGCGCGGGAGGAGTTGAAAGAGAACTGCCAAAGTTCATTGCGTTGCTTCCACTCTAAGTAGTTATGTTTCTGCATTTCAGGTTTTTGGTTCAAAAGGCGTGTTCACACCGAAAATGGCGAAGTCAAATGTGCCCCAGTGTCAATTATACCCCAGCTTACCCTACTAAAAAAGTAAAAAAATAAAACTTTTCGGCGAGTAGCAGAAAATTACTTTTTGTTAGTAAACTAATTTACTACCTTGGTTAAGAAATGTCGAGGCCATGGGCAGCACCGTGCGCAGGATTTGCTTTTGGGGGGGGGAGCTTTTCATAAAAAAAAAAAACGAGGGAGAACTATACTAACCACTTGATTTGTATCGTTATATATGGGTAAAATATCTTCCTGGGAGGGGTTTGAAACACCCCGCGTGTGCACGGGCCTGGCCATGGGCAATGTTGTGAAGTCATATCAGTCGATTTTGTATTATGGAAATGTTAAAAAAATTATATTTCCTAAAAAGTCAAAGACAATGTCTTGACTTTGGAGTCATATCAAAGGTAATTTTGATTTCTTTCCACGAGAAAAATACTTTGCAGGATCTAGAAAGTAGGTCATTGAGCGCTTTTTGTAATTTTGGTACTAAAAAAGTACTGAATTTAGTACTTTTTGCCAAATACAAAAATACCTTATGCTAATAGCCTTAATAAATACCTTTCCAAAACTGGCCTGAACATAAAAATCGGCTTTGAAATTTCCAAGATATGGACAATTATGTGAAGCAGTGTTTGTTAGTATTTGTAATATATTTACAAAAAAATAAAAAAAGTTTTGATTTCAGCAAAATCCGAGATGTATATTATTTCCTCGAACTCCTAGGAGTAGCATAGGTCCAAAATGAAATGTCTTCATTTTTCACGATCGTTTGCGATGTCTTTTATCTATTGCCATGACTTTCCCGGTTATTCTCCAATGACCTTTTCGGAGTGATTCTTGGTCTATCACGTCCACTACTTCATTAGGGATACCAATCAAGGGCCTGGCAGCAGATTTCGCTGCGTTTTCCAGAGCGTATGACCAATCCATCTCCACTTGCGTAGCTTGATCTCGTTTGCTTTGGGCATCTTTTTGCTTTGAATTTTAGGTGTGATTCGGCATTTGAGATAATGCGAGGTCACCAAATCTTTAGTACTTGTAGACGAATACTTGCAGCTTAATGATAAGTTATTCAGAAACAAGCTACGTTTTACACCCATAAAACAAAACCGATTTCATATTCGAATCAAAAATGATGGAGATAACGCAAGATGACCATATTTTGAGCAACCACGCCCCCGCTTTCGATATTCTTGAGTTTGTATTCGCTTTTGCTCCATTATCCATGGAGATAATGCTACGTAAAGCTGTTGTCTGCTTAAAAACTGATGTCAATTCTAGATAGGTTCAGCTTCATGCTTTTAGTCTTGCATGCATTGATTTTTAGGCCGGTCTTGCTTTGTATGGACGCTAGAAGGCAGATGTTGTCCGCGTAGTCGAGATCTTTAAGAGTTCGATAGAGTCTAGTTTAGAGCTTTATCTAGATGGTGAAGCCAATTTTTTTAACAACATAATCGCATTTTTCATTCCTTAACCTTTTTTTTGGCAGATAGAATTATTAGTTTTTGAATCTTCTCCTGAACTGATCGGAGATTTTAATGTCACCACTGGAGTAAGTAGCCCACCGTTAATCTCGTAGATGGGTCTACTGCGCTAATTGTCGGACCTTGGGGGAAATTCTTGGTGGCTGAGATTTATACCTAAATAGCAGTTAGAGCACTAGCTACATGTGGAGTTTCATTGCAAACGGGTTTTAAGAGTCAAAAAATGAAACTATAGTTTCTATTTTCAATGAAAAACATTTACAGGAGGCGTAAACAAATTAAATTAAAACTAAAGTATGGCGCCAGAAGATGCTAACCTCGATTATGATGCTTTTAGCCTTGACAATGTATACAAAGAAGAACTTTCTAAAAGATTGCAATTTCTGTAACACTGTTTCATAGAAAACACAGCAAAACGTAGAATTTTCCATTGATTACAATAGCGAGTATAACACTTAACGAAACAAAAGATCTAGTTTATACAGACTCAATTTGCTTTTCCCGCTGTCAATGCAACACTGTTTTTCTTCATTCCCCCCCCCCCCTTCCAATATATGTAGCTCAATGTGGCCAATTAAATACACGCATTAATCGTAATTACGCCACTTTTGCGCTAACGCCATCAAGCAAACGATCCACTATGCGAGTGTTTAATTTATTTCATGTTAACATTTTTAATCATTTTGTTTTTGCTGTTTCAATTCTATTTACAGCGCCAATACGCAAATGGACAACGATGTCACACCAGTTTACTTAGCTGCACAAGAAGGACACTTGGAGGTCTTGAAGTTTCTAGTGCTTGAAGCTGGCGGTTCGCTGTATGTGCGTGCGCGCGATGGTATGGCACCGATTCATGCGGCTTCACAAATGGGATGCCTGGATTGCCTCAAGTGGATGGTAAGTTGTCAGCTATGGAATGTTTCTAAGTAGTTGTGTTTAAACCAAAACTGGTAGCTCCACTCTCAACCAAATGTGGAGAATTTGTAGTGATTTTGAAATTGAAACATGCTAGCGGAAAATTGTCATATTTAGAGTTAATGTTGGTTGTTGCAAGTGTAGCAATGCCATATGTTTGGCAATAAAATCCGTAATTTTTAGTAAATAAAAGTTATACATTTTTGTTTTCAACTTAGGTATTAGTTTGGGCTTTTAGATCAAGATTTAATATACTCGTAAATGCCGCATATATCCGTATATGAAATGTAATCTACTTTAGTCAAGGTACATTTTTCCAAAAGGGGCATATGCACATTGTACACATTGTTCCAAAAACTGATGCTCATGTATATTTATTTTATTTAACTCCATGAAATTGTTTCCTCTAAAATATCGCTAAAAGTTCAAAAATATCAGAAATCATCTATATTGACGTTTATAATCCAAAAGTATCGAAAAACTTCTAATAAACTAAAAGTTCAAATGTATCGAAAAATATTGAAATACATTGAAGCAATCGGCAAAAGTCCAAAAGTATTGCAAAATATCCAATGTATCGGAAAAATTCCATAAGTATCGAAATGTAAGTTTAAATACATCGAAAAAGTTGGTAAAATTGCAAATATATTTAAAAACTACTAAAATATCGGTAAAAGTCCGAAAGAATCGTAAAACATCTAATATATCGATAAGAGTCCAAAAGGATTGAAAAATATTAAAATACATCGAGGAAATCGGTAAAAGGCCTGAAGTATCGAAAAATAACTTAAATATTGGTAAATTTAATATTTTTCCTCTAATATGCCTAGATATCCTTCGTTTTAACTATAAAGCCTTCAGGGGTCCCAGAAAACTATTAGTTAAGTTTTGTTGGTATTGCACCATGGATGTTTTTCCTCTAGTATACCCAGATATTCATCGTTTTAACTATCAAGTCTTCGGGTGATCTTCGAGAACCTATGGGTCTCCCACAAAACTATTAGTTAAAACTTTTTGATAGTCCGCCATAGATTTTTTTCCTCAATTATACCTAGATGTTCTTCGTTTTGACTATGAAGCCTTCGGCTGACCTTCGCGAACCTTCGGGTTTATCAAAAAACTATCAGCTAGTTAATAGTTCACCATAGATTCATTTCTTCCAGTGTACCCAGATATTCTTCGTTTTGACTATGAAGCCTTTGGCTGACCTTCGGGCTTACCAAAAAACTATAAGATAAGGCTAGGAGATAGTCCGCCATTGATGTTTTAACTCCACTATGTCTAGATATTCTTCGTTTTGACTACGAAGCATTCGCGTGACCTTCTGATACCCTCGCGTATAGCACAAAAACCTTCCCATACCTGAGATACACTCAGTGCCAAATTTTTAGCTCAATTGGCCGAAGAGTTTCTGAGTGATAATGCTTCAAATACACACACACAATAATTTTCCATATAAACGTCCACTTCCTTTTCGTCCTCTTAAGCGAAGATTTTAGAAATAAAGACTATCCTATGTCTTTCCTAGACTCTGGAACTAAGTTTTTCCATACCAAATTTTATCTAAGTCCACTAAGCGGTTTAGGCGTGAAAAGTTAACAGACAGACAGAGTTATTTTCACATTTATAATACTAGTTGCCAGGGAGCGACTTCGTTCGGTCGTTCCCGATACCCTTTAAAAATGTATGTACTCAAGTTCATCCCGCGCCTGTCATTTGCCCCGATGCCAGAATTTTTAAATATTTCGGGCAATTCCGTCTTAAAATTAGAGTTTATCCTGCAATCTCACCTAATAGCATGTCTTTGAAAGTAAAAATCATGCATTTTTAAATTATGGGATTTTCCAAAATCTCGGCATAAGCCTAGAAACAGCGTTTTCTCCAACTTCAAACAAGGATATCGCGAAATCCTGTAGGTACATTAAAAGGATGCAGTCAGATTTAGCGTCAAAAAGTACATAGGAATAAAAAGTTTATTCCATGTTCTTTTTTTTTTTTTTTGTTTGTCTGGCTTAATGCGGATTTAGTATAACGATTTTTGTTAATACATATTTCTAATTTGCTGATATCAAATGTTCATTTCAGTTATAAAAAGCTTACACAGCTGGCATTTACCTGTTGAAAATTAACTTTGGCACATCTGCTGTATAATTATCTATGTTTGCATGAACTGTTAATGACTTTTCATTTTAATACTCGTAGATAAATTGTACATACGAATGAATTTCCATTTTAAGCACCATCAAACGGTAGGCCAAGTATCTAAACATTCTTCAATAGAGATTTTACTTTCAAAAATTTGAATCGTCTTAGCTCATTGCATATACATTTATTCAAATGTAAAACGGTTTTGCTTAATTTTTTTTTTTTTTTTTTTTGTTTTTATAAGCTGACACTAATAATACGATTGTAAAATTTTAACTAATCTTACAAGGTTAACAAGGTTAAACCAAATTAAATCATTTTTATTTTATTGGTTTAATGATTTTATTTGGATGCAACTAAATAAATTAATAAACTGTTAAATTTAAATATTGAGCCAAATATGTTTTAAAACAAAATTTTGAAATATTCATAAACTAAATATGTTACCATCAGCTAAAATTGAGCGATGTTACAATACATTGTTGGATTATGTCTTTATATTTCGAAGGACTTTCTTGTATATATTCACGTCATTAGAATTTGGCGAGATTAAGATTTATATGCTGGTTAATAACGGTATTATGTAGTAGCAATGTTTTGAGATGAATTGACATTGTCTTCTGTTTGGCTTGAAACATAACTCCCTGCTTGGCTTAAGTTTATGGCCTTGAATTTGTCTTGTGCTGATGGTACATAGCTTTAGCGTGTTGCTAATGACAGCGTTGACAACAGAACACAATACGTACACGTCATGTTGTCACGTAACAAGTTTTTCTGGAAAACTTTGTACGGCGTTTTCAATTTTCTCCAATGTTTATAAGAAGCATAAAATAGTGATGCTGCAAACAATTTATGGACGTCGGTTTTTTTTTTTTAGATTCCCATAAGTAGTTTTGATTTATTTTATTCTAAAAATTTATTTTAATCCTTTAACTAAACCAATCATTCTAGTGAAGATATTTCGTTTCCTCATTTGATTTACATCCTTAACGGACCTTACCGTAAAATTCAAATAACAAAAAAAAAAAAAAAACAAAAAATATAAACAGTAAAAGTAACGAACTATACTGTAAATTTAAAACAAAAAAGCGAACTGACCGCATTAGGATTCGAATCAGGGTCCATCCGCGTGTTAGGTAGAAACAATTTATTTTTAGGTACATTTACAAACTTTTTTTATTAGAAAAATGGTTATACATTTTAATGATATTTACGTTACTGTAAAGTTCAAACACATAGTTAAAAAAAAAAAACAAAACAGAGCCTACACCGCACTAGGATTCGAACCATGGTCCGTCCGTGTGATACATAGAAACATATTATTTTTACTTACAATTACAAACTTGTCAAACCTCTACACCTCTTACCTATATGACGAAGAGTTATAAAAATTGTATAATTTATGTATGTTTGAAATTTAGTGTTAATTACTTTAATTTTTTTACCACCCGATTGGTCCGTGTTGTCGAAGAAATTTCAAGCTTCTATTCTCAAAAGCATTGTTCAAAAATAAGCTGACTAATGTTCAAAACCCTTTCATCAAATACCTTATTGCATTGATAGTGAAGCAAAGTTGGAAAAAAACTTCTTACTTAGGTTCTAGATCAGTGGTCGGCAAATTTATGAGTGAGAATTTATGTTTGAGAGAAGATGGATAAGAAGAAAGAAAAGGATAGAGAGAGCTAGGTAGATTTTTGAGTACAAAATTGTGCTATAGAATGCCTATCACTGTTCTAGATCTTGAAATCATTTAGGAGAAACAGATGGCGAACGAATTGACTTGCATCGAAGCTTCTCTGAACATATCACTGAAAGTGGAGTTTTCACCTTTCATGTATCGTTTCCCGGATGACATGGCCTTCGGATAACAGAGACCATACTGATACCACTAGAATGACGGCAGTCTGTATGGGGCTTTTGTGTACCGTTACTCATGCAGAAAAATTGTGTATTCCCTTTAATATCCATTGAATAGATTGCGGTGTTTTAGATAAGGAAGGAATAAACACTCATTTCATCTGTAAAAAATCTGCCTATGTAAGCAGAAGAAGTAGGTCCTCAGGGAAATAACGATCGACAATCTCTCTCACTCTCTCATGGAGGATACATGTACTTAAAAAAAGTGAACCGATTATTAAATTTAAATTTAAATTTTACGCAACACTATGTCTCTCTCTCTCGCAACATGTTGATAAAAACTGTTATTGAGATCAAAATGAACAAACCAGGCAGCAGCAGCAACATAATCATGATGCAGTTGAAAATCACCTTTCTAAAATGAACCAAATAGCAATGATGAAAAACAAAGAAAATGCATTGAAACGAAAAACGAAAAAAAGAAGAAATTACAAAAGGAAGATATATCGTATTTTCTTAATTCAAGTTTGAAGCAAAGCGAATAAGTCGACAGCTTGCATTTATTTATAATTTTCATTTATTACTGCAATAACAATTCATACAATACAAAATGGATAAACGTTTTAACCAATACAAATTATGTATTTC